>OU343218.1:208428178-208510620 GCA_910596185.1 Chrysanthemum makinoi | reverse complement strand
CTGAGTATCAAAGAGTGGATTCTCAGAAATTGAAGTGAATTCAGAATTGAATTCAAATAGAGGATTGGTGAAAGTAGCTTTGAATGTTTCGGGAACAAAGATATCAACATTCTCTATTGGACTGTTAGGGTGAGAAGTGAGTGAACGATCATTATCAATGAGACTTTCAGTCTCTCCCAGATCGGCTTCGAAATCAAAGAGTGGATTGATGTGAGTGAGTTCACCGGAGAACTCCTCAAGAAGAGGGTCAGACTGTGGAAGTGATGCCTCAACATACTCGATGTTTCCATAAGAAGCACAATCTTCGCTAAAAGTGGAGAAGGTTTCAAATTGATCTTTTGAACACTCAAGAGGGGAAGAAGAATCACACATGTGATCAGAAGTACCCTGTGACTCTCTCGGGATTGGGACAAGGTTCTCAACACTAGACTTTATGAATTCGTCCGATTCCTTTTCAGGAACAGTGTCAAGATGCTCGTCCCCCATGTTCAGAGAGTGAGTGGGAGCTTCGGGTGTGATAGCAGTTGTTTGAGATGGAATCTCAACTGCTGGGATATCATTTGATGAACTTGATGAATTTTTATAGAATTGAAGGATATCAAGTGTATCCTCATCATCACTGTCATCAGGAATAAAACGGAATCGAGAGCTAGATTTGGCTGCTTTTTGTATTCTAATTAATTCCCTAATAGAGTTTTCACTGGCAATCTGGGAATCTAATTTAGCAGCCTGTTCTTCAGCTAACAATTCTTCCATGGATTTTTCATTTGGATTATTTTGGGAGGACATAGCCGACTCCTCCTTAAGTTCTTTTAATAACTCCAGAGTCTTCAGTAGAAGGTCTGTTGTAGTTTCATGAGGAGTCGCTTGAATCATTTGGTACTGTGGAGGTTGGTCTTGATACGAAGAGTCGTAATCGTTACAAGGAAATGGATTCCTTGTTTGACAATCCGAGCTAGAGTGAGGACCTCCACAATACTCACAACAGTAAAACTGATGTGGTTGTGAGTGGTATGTGTTGTAGTCATAATCGTTATCAGGAACCTGCTCATAGACAAGCGTGTTTCCTGATTGACAATCAGAACTGGAATGTGAACCACCACAGTACTCACAACAGAAAAACTGCTGAGTCTCACAGTGTGGTAGCTGATGGAATAAATCAGTCGTGTTATGGTAGGAATAGGGATCTTGGTTATAGACAGACCCGTTTCCTGATTCCACCATGCCACAACTGGGGCAATTGCCACCATTATAAGGACCACCACACCATTGACAACCAAGAGGGTGAGGATAAGACATAGAAAGAATCAAAGGTTTTCAGAGGGGTAGGGATGAAGAATCAAAGATGTGAGAGGGTAAAGATGGATATTTTTGGATTTTTGGATAAACATTTTGCAAAAACAAAGAATGAAAATCTTTTTGGATTTTTTTTTTTTTTTTTTTTGAAAAAGAAAATATAAACACATACAGATGGTATAAACAAGGAGTGAATATCCAAATCACTGATCTGCTAAACGGAAGATAATCAGCACAGCTCCCCGGCAGCGGCGCCAAAAATTTGATGCGCGCAAAACAGTCAAGCTAAATCACACAAGCCCGCCACTTGTGAATGACGGACCGTAACCAGCTTAAAACTGCTTAAGCACGAAATCAATGAAGATCTGAGGAGTATAGGGTCTCCCCGGGTCGTTATGTCCCAGCGAGCTATGCAATGGATTATCAAACGTATAGTGATCGAGAGAAACGGAAAGGAGAATTTGGATTATTATAACTACAGGAAAAGCCAACAAATAAAAACGGCTTAAATGCAAATTAAAGGAAACTAAAAAGATAAAATCTATTAAATAAACGCTATCACTATATTTAAAATGATGAACGTTTAAAAATTAAAACTAAAAACTTACGTTTAAAATAAAATTACGTAAACGTGCAAAAATAAAAAGTGAAATCTAAGAAATAAAAGTCCTAAAAATATGAAAAATACATTTTTACAAACCTAATGATATAAGAAACTTTATAGAAAAGGAAAATTATTTTTATGACTAATTATCTAATTATTATTAATTAAAAACTATTTTTAACTATTTAATAATTACCTAAAATACAAGAAATTAGGAAATAAAGCTAGAAAAATAAAATTATGAAATGGAAAAGTCTAAAATAACAAACTAGAATTTTCAAAACTATTTTTGTATTTTTCTGATTATTTTTCTATTTTTTAGGAATTTTAAACTATTAAAAACTAATTAAATTATTAAAAATTACCAAATAAACTATGAAAAATCTGGAAAATTACTTTTTTCACTTTTTATATTTATCTAAACCTAATAAAATTTAAAAATTATTTTTTTGAACCTTTTCTTAATTTTTTGTATTTAAAGCTAATTAAAAATACTTAAAAACTAATTTAAATTAAGAAAAATAGCAAAACAACTTGGAAAAATCTGAAAATTTCAGGAAAAGTCTAGAATAATATTAGGAAGATATAAAAAATGGAAAAACAGGTGCTTGTTTGTAGGATTTTGAAACTGAAGTATAAGTGCTTATTAAAATAAGCACTTGAATAAGCAAATGGAGTCCAAAAGCCACCAAACTGAAAAGGAAGCTACAATAAGCTAAAATAACTAAAATGGAACAAGTTTCAACAAGCTACAACCTCTGATTTGCAATTTGTACAGGTTTGATTGTTTGAACTAAATGCTAAGAGCAGTTTAGGGGTACCAAGTTTAAGCCTATGAATAAGCACATGAATAAGCTGGAAATATGAAACCAAAACTTGTATCCTACACTAGACCTGGGTGAGACCTAGTAAACCAAAAAGGAGACCAAGGCAAGCTCTTATAAGCATTAGCGCTAGGTCTGCAAGTCTTACTCAGATCCTGTGCAGTTATATCCTCTGCACAGGGCACTTACGCAGTCCAATATTCAGGCTTAAAATTAAGCTACTAAATAAGCTTAAACTTAAATAACAAATATAGGATCCTAAAGTACACCTGGCTACCTACTTATAAAACAAAGGAGAGCTGCTCACAAGCTCTTATGAGCTTGTGGACAGGTCTGCAAGTTCTAAGGAAAAACTGCCTATGGAGATTTTTTTTTGACTTTTTAAAACAGTTTAAATGCTTTGACTTTTTTGAGATTTACAAGCAAATCATAGACTGAATATGATACTATATAATGATTCAACTCTGATTCAAGCTAAGTTAAGTGATCTAACACCTATTTGCAAAATGTGACACACTGATTCAAACAGAACTGATCACAAAGACAGGTTGTAAGCAATGTTGACTATGAGTGAATGCGAGCTAAGTTCTAAGCTTTTACTAAACTGCATTTGCCTAAATAAGATTACTGCAAGGGGTTCTAATCACAGAACTGGCTTGAATGACAATCCAACTATCACTTCCAAACACTACTTAGTGCAAGTAAAATGTAAATAATCCAAACTAAACTATACACTGAGCTGATGCAACTATTAGAACAGACCTATATAGATCTTACTCCTATGCTCTATCTTGAACAACTTGATTCCTATTGCTATTAGTCCAATTCAACCATAAGTCTAAATTTGACTTTTAGCTATTTAGGTAACTGTCTAACCACTAATATGACTGAAGTGACCCTAACCTAGACTAATGTAAGTAATCTCAACCCATATCCAATCCCTATATCCAAGGTAGCAGAGTGTACCAAACACTGGTTTATAAGACTGTTTAGTAATCTAGGTCTCTAAACCCAATATCTGATCCAAAGCTATGCTACAACTCACTCCAACATGTAGAATTACTACTACATGAACTAAACTATACACTGAGACTAGACTGATGCAAAATATAATCCATATGCAGAGATTAAAATAGGGTGACAGTAATGGATATAGAATAAAACAAGAATTACTAAACTGACAAAAACTAAGCTATACTAACTATAATGCTTAATCCAATGAACAAACTAGATAAACAAGCTATAACAAATTAAGAGAGAACTTTGGTACTCACAGAAATCCAACCACAATGGTATGCTTATGAGATTAATTGACCACTGTCCTTACACTGAGCTCAACCCAATTCAAACTTGAATTCAACCCAAGTTCATCTTCATGTCAGCTATGCAGAACCTCTTTTTCTCAATGTGTAGTTTTTTCTTAAGTTTACCAAAGGGAAAAATGTTGAGTAAAAGAAGCTTAAGTATGACCTTGAATATTAAATAAGCTAATGAAAGAGCTCAAAAACAGAAATGAGATTAATATTGAAAATTGACCAAGAACTGTAATTTGATTAAAATGTAAAACGTAGTACAAATTTAGAATTACAAAAATCTGAAAATACAAGTTAACTAACTTCACTACTGAAAATGAAAAATACAATAAAATGAAAAGTGCTTGAAAACTAAAAACTAACTGCCTGCTTGTTGCTTCTTTTTGCCTTTTTATACACCCAAGCAGTTTCTCTCACCTCTTTCTTCAAATCCCAGCAACAATTTTGACCCTTGGATTATTTGGGATCATCTTAGCCGTTTACAAGGTTTTGGCGCCAATTCTGGGTTTAACAGTTGTAGCTTGAGTGAGACAATGGACAAGGCATTAATTGCTTCTTTGGAGTTATATGTTTGGAGGAGGGTAGAGGGTAGGAATGATGAAGGGGGTGGAGTGTTAGCAGAAGTGTAGCAGGTTGTGATGATGGGGAGGGTGTTAACCCGTGAGGGAGAGAGGGAAATGGATAGTCAAATGCATTTGACTGGCTTATATTATTAAAGGGGGTCCAAAGGTAAGGCAGGGGTTCAAAAAGCTAAATGGCAGGGGTTCAAAAAGCTTGTGACAAGGGTCTAAGGTGCAAGGGGTTAATAACCACAAGGACTTAGTTTGCCATTTCTGAAATTGTAGGGACCTAGGCTGCCAATCTCTCAAAGTTGCTCCAAGGACTGAATTTGACAAGTGTTAATATTACAAGGACCAAAGTTGCCATTTTCACATTTTCCAGGGACCATTTCTGCCAATTTTCAAAGTTGAAGGACCATTCTTGTAATTTTCTCAAACTTTTGACATTTTTCATCAAAGGACTAATTTCGACAAGTTATGATTTAAAAAGGACCTTTGGTGATTTTTCTTTTGAAATTTTGACTCAGGGACTATTTTTGACAATTTTTGAAACTTGGGGGACTAAAACTGCAAGTTTTGCAAATTTGATATGTTTTTCATCTGATTTTGATATTTTTGCATTTAAAACACATAAAACACTGATTTGTGATATTTTCATCATTTTGATGTGTTTCTGAGTGTTTTCAGATGATTTTGCAGTCTAAATGGTATAAAAATGATGAGTATTTAGACACTCATCAATCCCCCACACTAAACTATTGCTAGTCCCTAGCAATGATTTGAGAAAACATAATGGATTTTAATCTCTTTACCAAAAGCCATTACTTCTGGAGTAGCCAAATGTTTCAGTTCAAGTAAGAACCATGGTACACCGATAACCATGTGATTTTGAGCAAACCACCAGCTTTCAACGGATTTGATTTGTCTTTACCAGAAGCCGTACCCTTCTGGACTAGCCAACTCTTAGATAAATTATCAATATTATCTTTGGTGAGTCGATTACCAATTATGGATTTTCCACTGCCTTTACCACAAGCCATAACCTTGCGGGCTAGCCAACTCTTCACTTTTTAGGATATGGTGAGCTGAATACCATACAATTTTGGGCAAATTGCAAGCCATATAAACGGATTTGAGATATCTTTACCAAGAGCCGTTTGCTCCTGGATTAGCCAATCCTTTAGTCTTACAGACATGGCGGACTGATAACCTAATGAGAAAGTGTAAAACACTTACTCCAAAAAAAAAAATTTTTGGCCAAAAACGGGGGAATTGGTATAATTATATGATAAAATTCGTGAGAATTCCCCCCACACTTAGAAATGAATATTGCCCTCAATATTCAAAGTACCGGCGGTTATGCCGAAACAAAGAACGTAAAAGGGAAATACTACGGCCATTATTTAGAAAGATTTTTTTTTTTTTTGAAACTTATATATATATAACATGTGGGGCAACTCCCCCACACTAGGGTGGTACACACGGGTGAAAACCCATGTTTAGCTACTGTTTTTGATTACCGAGTCGCTAGCTTGACTCGACCCCGAATTAATTGGTTCATGGGGAAGCAAAGTGGAAGAGACAATCTCCATCGGACTTTCATTCAAGATGTTTGGACAAACATTTGAAGCACGTGAAAGTTCCACACCGATGAGATATACATAGAACCGGCTCAAAAATGATAAGTGAAAATGCCGGGGTCAAAGATAGTGTCTTCATTCCCGAAGGAGTGAAGATGAAGAGAAATCACCAGATATTTGAGGAAAGGAAGAAAGATTTTGATAACAATCAAGATCCATTCGTCATCCTCAAATGTAGACGTATTGGGAGGAAGGGTGAAGGTAGTATCATTAATAGGTAAACTCATATGATAGAGTACACCTTCCTCCGAGCTAATATCATCCTCAAGATCAAAATAGAAATGATCATGTTCCGGAGGAGATATGTCATGAGAGAGTTCACCGGAGAACTCTTTATGAAGAGAATCATTCACTTGAAGTGAATTTGTGAACTCTTGTTCCATTGTGGGCTCATCACTATCCTCAGTCTGAGTATCAAAGAGTGATTCTCGAAATTGAAGTGAATTCAGAGTTGAATTCAAATAGAGGATTGGTGAAAGTAGCTTTGAATGTTTCGGGAACAAAGATATCAACATTCTCTATTGGACTGTTAGGGTGAGAAGTGAGTGAACGATCATTATCAATGAGACTTTCGTCCTCTCCCAGATCGGCTTCAAAATCAAAGAGTGGATTGATGTGAGTGAGTTCACCGGAGAACTCCTCAAGAAGAGGGTCAGACTGTGGAAGTGATGCCTCAACATACTCGATGTTTCCATAAGAAGCACAATCTTCGCTAAAAGCGGAGAAGGTTTCAAATTGATCTTTTGAACACTCAAGAGGGGAAGAAGAATCACACATGTGATCAGAAGTACCCTGTGACTCTCTCGGGATTGGGACAAGGTTCTCAACACTAGACTTTATGAATTCGTCCGATTTCTTTCGTGAACAGTGTCAAGATACTCATCCCCCATGTTCAGAGAGTGAGTGGGAGCTTCGGGTGTGATAGCAGTTGTTTGAGATGGAATCTCAACTGCTGGGATATCATTTGATGAACTTGATGAATTTTTATAGAATTGAAGGATATCAAGTGTATCCTCATCATCACTGTCATCAGTGAATAAAACGGAATCGAGAGCTAGATTTGGCCGCTTTTGTATTCTAATTGATTCCCTAATAGAGTTTTCACTGGCAATCTGGGAATCTAATTTAGCAGCTGTTCTTCACTAACAATTCTTCCATGGATTTTTCATTTGGATTATTTTGGGAGGACATAGCCGACTCCTCCTTAAGTTCTTTTAATAACTCCAGAGTCTTCAGTAGAAGGTCTGTTGTAGTTTCATGAGGAGTCGCTTGAATCATTTGGTACTGTGGAGGTTGGTCTTGATACGAAGAGTCGTAATCGTTACAAGGAAATGGATTCCTTGTTTGACAATCCGAGCTAGAGTGAGGACCTCCACAATACTCACAACAGTAAAACTGATGTGGTTGTGAGTGGTATGTGTTGTAGTCATAATCGTTATCGTGAACCCGCTCATAGACAAGCGTGTTTCCTGATTGACAATCAGAACTGGAATGTGAACCACCACAGTACTCACAACAGAAAAACTGCTGAGTCTCACAAAGGTGGTAGCTGATGGAATAAATCACGTGTTATGGTAGGAATAGGATCTTGGTTATAGACAGCCCGTTTCCGATTCCACCATGCCACAACTGGGGCAATTGCCACCATTATAAGGACCACCACACCATTGACAACCAAGAGGGTGAGGATAAGACATAGAAAGAATCAAAGGTTTTCAGAGGGGTAGGGATGAAGAATCAAAGATGTGAGAGGGTAAAGATGGATATTTTTGGATTTTTGGATAAACATTTTGCAAAAACAAAGAATGAAAATCTTTTTGGATTTTTTTTTTTTTTTTTTTGAAAAAGAAAATATAAACACATACAGATGGTATAAACAAGGAGTGAATATCCAAATCACTGATCTGCTAAACGGAAGATAATCAGACACTCCCCGCAGCGGCGCCAAAATTTGATGCGCGCAAAACGCTAAATCACACAAGCCTGCCACTTGTGAATGACGGACCGTAACCAGCTTAAAACTGCTTAAGCACGAAATCAATGAAGATCTGAGGAGTATAGGGTCTCCCCGGGTCGTTATGTCCCAGCGAGCTATGCAATGGATTATCAAACGTATAGTGATCGAGAGATTTGAACGGGAAAGGAGAATTTGGATTATTATAACTACAGGAAAAGCCAACAAATAAAAACGGCTTAAATGCAAATTAAAGGAAACTAAAAAGATAAAATCTATTAAATAAACGCTATCACTATATTTAAAATGATGAACGTTTAAAAATTAAAACTAAAAACTTACGTTTAAAATAAAATTACGTAAACGCCAAAAATAAAAAGTGAGATTTAAGAAATAAAAGTCCTAAAAATATGAAAAATACATTTTTACAAACCTAATGATATAAGAAACTTTATAGAAAAGGAAAATTATTTTTATGACTAATTATCTAATTATTATTAATTAAAAACTATTTTTAACTATTTAATAATTACCTAAAATACAAGAAATTAGGAAATAAAGCTAGAAAAATAAAATTATGAAATGGAAAAGTCTAAAATAACAAACTAGAATTTTCAAAACTATTTTTGTATTTTTCTGATTATTTTTCTATTTTTTAGGAATTTTAAACTATTAAAAACTAATTAAATTATTAAAAATTACCAAATAAACTATGAAAAATCTGGAAAATTACTTTTTTCACTTTTTATATTTATCTTAACTTAATAAAATTGAAAAATTATTTTTTTGAAGCTTTTCTTAATTTTTTTGTATTTAAAACTAATTAAAAATACTTAAAAACTAATTTAAATTAAGAAAAATAGCAAAACAACTTGGAAAAATCTGAAAATTTCAGGAAAAGTCTAGAATAATATTAGGAAGATATAAAAAATGGAAAAACAGGTGCTTGTTTGTAGGATTTTGAAACTGAAGTATAAGTGCTTATTGAAATAAGCACTTAAACAAGCAAATGGAGTCCAAAAGCCACCAAACTGATATGGAAGCTATAATAAGCTAAAATAACTAAAATGGAACAAGTTTCAACAAGCTACAACCTCTGATTTGCAATTTGTACAGGTTTGATTGTTTGAACTAAATGCTAAGAGCAGTTTAGGGGTACCAAGTTTAAGCCTATGAATAAGCACATGAATAAGCTGGAAATATGAAACCAAAACTTGTATCCTACACTAGACCTGGGTGAGACCTAGTAAACCAAAAAGGAGACCAAGGCAAGCTCTTATAAGCATTAGCGCTTAGGTCTCAAGTCTTACTCGATCCTGTGCAGTTATATCCTCTGCACAGTGCACTTACGCAATTCAATATTCAGCTTAAAATTAAGCTACTAAATAAGCTTAAACTTAAATAACAAATATAGGATCCTAAAGTACACCTGGCTACCTACTTATAAAACAAAGGAGAGCTGCTCACAAGCTCTTATGAGCTTGTGGACAGGTCTGCAAGTTCTAAGGAAAAACTGCCTATGGAGATTTTTTTTTGACTTTTTAAAACAGTTTAAATGCTTTGACTTTTTTGAGATTTACAAGCAAATCATAGACTGAATATGATACTATATAATGATTCAACTCTGATTCAAGCTAAGTTAAGTGATCTAACACCTATTTGCAAAATGTGACACACTGATTCAAACAGAACTGATCACAAAGACAGGTTGTAAGCAATGTTGACTATGAGTGAATGCGAGCTAAGTTCTAAGCTTTTACTAAACTGCATTTGCCTAAATAAGATTACTGCAAGGGGTTCTAATCACAGAACTGGCTTGAATGACAATCCAACTATCACTTCCAAACACTACTTAGTGCAAGTAAAATGTAAATAATCCACTCTAAACTAAACACTGAGCTGATGCAACTATTAGAACAGACCTATATAGATCCTACTCCTATGCTCTATCTTGAACAACTTGATTCCTATTGCTATTAGTCCAATTCAACCATAAGTCTAAATTTGACTTTTAGCTATTTAGGTAACTGTCTAACCACTAATATGACTGAAGTGACCCTAACCTAGACTAATGTAAGTAATCTCACCCCATATCCAATCCCTATATCCAAGGTAGCAGAGTGTACCAAACACTGGTTTATAAGACTGTTTAGTAATCTAGGTCTCTAAACCCAATATCCGATCCAAAGCTATGCTACAACTCACTCCAACATGTAGAATTACTACTACATGAACTAAACTATACACTGAGACTAGATCGATGCAAAATATAATCCATATGCAGAGATTAAAATAGGGTGACAGTAATGGATATAGAATAAAACAAGAATTACTAAACTGACAAAAACTAAGCTATACTAACTATAATGCTTAATCCAATGAACAAACTAGATAAACAAGCTATAACAAATTAAGAGAGAACTTTGGTACTCACAGAAATCCAACCACAATGGTATGCTTATGAGATTAATTGACCACTGTCCTTACACTGAGCTCAACCCAATTCAAACTTGAATTCAACCCAAGTTCATCTTCATGTCAGCTATGCAGAACCTCTTTTTCTCAATGTGTAGTTTTTTCTTAAGTTTACCAAAGGGAAAAATGTTGAGTAAAAGAAGCTTAAGTATGACCTTGAATATTAAATAAGCTAATGAAAGAGCTCAAAAACAGAAATGAGATTAATATTGAAAATTGACCAAGAACTGTAATTTGATTAAAATGTAAAACGTAGTACAAATTTAGAATTACAAAAATCTGAAAATACAAGTTAACTAACTTCACTACTGAAAATGAAAAATACAATAAAATGAAAAGTGCTTGAAAACTAAAAACTAACTGCCTGCTTGTTGCTTCTTTTTGCCTTTTTATACACCCAAGCAGTTTCTCTCACCTCTTTCTTCAAATCCCAGCAACAATTTTGACCCTTGGATTATTTGGGATCATCTTAGCCGTTTACAAGGTTTTGGCGCCAATTCGGGTTTAACAGCTTGTAGCTTGAGTGAGACAATGGACAAGGCATTAATTGCTTCTTTGGAGTTATATGTTTGGAGGAGGGTAGAGGGTAGGAATGATGAAGGGGTGGAGTGTTAGCAGAGTGTAGCAGGTGTGATGATGGGGAGGGTGTTAACCCGTGAGGGAGAGAGGGAAATGGATAGTCAAATGCATTTGACTGGCTTATATTATTAAAGGGGGTCCAAAGGTAAGGCAGGGGTTCAAAAAGCTTGTGACAAGGGTCTAAGGTGCAAGGGGTTAATAACCACAAGGACTTAGTTTGCCATTTCTGAAATTGTAGGGACCTAGGCTGCCAATCTCTCAAAGTTGCTCCAAGGACTGAATTTGACAAGTGTTAATATTACAAGGACCAAAGTTGCCATTTTCACATTTTCCAGGGACCATTTCTGCCAATTTTCAAAGTTGAAGGACCATTCTTGTAATTTTCTCAAACTTTTGACATTTTTCATCAAAGGACTAATTTCGACAAGTTATGATTTAAAAAGGACCTTTGGTGATTTTTCTTTTGAAATTTTGACTCAGTGACTATTTTTGACAATTTTGAAACTTGGGGGACTGAAACTGCAATTTTTGCAAATTTGATATGTTTTTCATCTGATTTTGATATTTTGCATTTAAAACACATAAAACACTGATTTGTGATATTTTCATCATTTTGATGTGTTTCTGAGTGTTTTCAGATGATTTTGCAGTCTAAATGGTATAAAAATGATGAGTATTTAGACACTCATCAGTCCCCTTCATAAAGTCACGGCACCGCACGCACACCGACACCGAGAAGTTATCTCGTGAATTCAGAAAGTCACGGCACCGCACGCACACCGACACCGAATTAGAAACGGCAAACAGTTATAATTAAAATTCTACGTAATAATAATAATATATTATTACACTTACAAAATCGTTTCTTAAAACATAACTTTTATATTTTTTGGTTACCAGGAAGGTACGTTTACTCGAGGATTCGACAAAACACGGGGTACAGATAGTACTGTATAATTCACTAAAAACAAGAAGAGATAAAAATTATCCCACTCACCCCTATCACCCCTATCTATACCATTTTTCTTTATTTCTGTCGCCTCTCCCACGCTCCCAAGACACCAAAATGGTGTATTCCTCCATCTTTAAAAGTCAAACTCTAAAGGCAGCTGTATCATCCTCCCCAAATAGCAGCCCTACACTCCTAGACCTCATGTGAATTAGAAGCATGCTGTGGAAGAAAGAAGCTTGAGCCAAGGAGGGTGAATCAATTCAACCAAGAAGAAAAAGAGGATTAAAAACCTTCCCTTTTGATGTCTATAAGAGGCACGAATACATCACAACTGCATCCATCTCACATAAATTAGGGTTCATACAAAAATTAGGGTTTCTATATATCAAAGGGGTTTTTGAAATTGAGTAGGGGGTTTTGTTCTCGGATGCGTAAGGAAGCTATCTCAAGTGTTTAATTTCTTCAATTCGTCCCGAGTCTCTCCAATTGAAGCTCTTGGTGTTCGTTCATATGCCCACTCGACCCACGGGCTTGATAGTAAGAACACCTTTGATTTTCTTTATTATCTTGTGAATCTGTAATTTGTTTTGAATCAAAAATTATACTTTTACATATAGTTCAAATTTGGTAGATTGTGGAATTAAACATATCCTTGCTAGTTGTTGTTATTGTTGTTGGTTGTCGAACGCAAAAGAAAACACGCAAATTAAAACTTAAAAACATGATGAAAACGTTTAAATCAATCCGGTATTGATCGACTTAACATTTCGGTTTGTTACCTGTTGATCTTCGGCTTATGAAACATTTTACCTTGCTTTTATTTCTGCTTATTTTGACTTTCGGTGTATATAGTTAAACATATTCGTGGTTTAGTTTCGGTCATGTTTGCCTTGCACACGTGATGCCTCATCTGAGGTTAGTCCTCTCGAAGGATGTAAGGACTTGTTGTTCCATTTAGACCATATGGCCCTAGACCCAAATGGGTGAGATTAGTAAAGAGTCTTAACTCAAGTCGGGTCATGCCCGAATTGCATGAGACGAGACTCGAGCTAAAACCCCATGCGCCTTTGAGGTTATGTCGTCTATACATGGTTTTGTTGTGTCAACAAGTCCCGCAAGGTTGCGAGTGTTGTGTTACTCCGAGTCACGGGAAAAATCACCCCGAAGGGTGCTTATTACCGCGACTATCACAAGACCATGAAGTGTTTATGAATACTCGTGTGTTATTTCTTTTAAACTGAAGAAGTCTTAAGATCCTTGTGTCAAAATTAATTTATGTTTGATATCCCTTGCATTGGTTAAATCCCTGGTGTCAAAACAACATCACTTCAAATGGTTAAGATAGTCTGTGTTAAAAGTTCATTGGGTCTGATCCAATCCAACAGGGAGTGTCTGATTGACAGCATGGGCTGCGAGCCCATGTGATTTCAGTTAAGGCCCGTTTGGTTTCTATTCAAGCCCACTGTGGTTGTTTGCGACAACCCACACTGGGTACATTTGGTTTTCGTGTCGACTCTAGTAAGCCACGACTCATTCCTATCATGTTTCACTCGAATTGTTCTCGTCTCGACTCATTTATCCCCAACGTTTGATTTAAGACATAAACTTTTTTACATTTTTACACGGCATATAATATATAAACGTGACATTGGTGCAAGGAACAATTAGTAAACAAAAACAAATTGTAATAACAAGATACTCACACGAGACATTTTCACTACTCATAACATAATTAGAAACTTTTACACGTATTAAACTTGGCAAACACTGGATTTGAATATGAAAATGGGAAATGAACTTGATAAGGTATAACAACCAGCTTTTGTCAATAGTCAAATATACAAACACATCTATTTGTTTACCATAACCATTACAGATGTAGTACTATTTTCTTTATATGCAAAATATGATATACATGAATATTTTCTTGAAATCCTTGGTTTTTAACAATGGAAAACTAGTTATATAAGTCGAATCAGATGATAGTTGTATATTAAATAGTTCACGACATTCACCCAAGGTACATTGAGTATTTTGTCAATAAATCACAATACACCCGAGGTAAACTATTTTCTTATAAACCGTTTACAAAACGAGATATACTTCTTGAAGCTTATATTTTCAAATATACATGCGTATATATGTATAAACCAAGCCCTATACATAACTTTTCAAAAACATATTGTAAATTAGATACATTTGAAAGCCACATTCGAAATTAATACAAGAAGCACATAATTTAAGTTACGACTTAATCTCTTTTCAACCATGTTTACTGAAAACTATTATTTGGAATATAAACTTTACATATTTTCAATTATTAACTAGAATCTATTATACTTGTATGAGAATATACAAATGTATATACTTTTAACGATGTTCTATTATAATCCGAACTCGTCTCCCCAAATCCTATGTAACTACTTTCCGTATTAATCGCCTATCGACAAACCAAAGACCTATTCGACTTGATACTCGCTATCTATACATATACCTGAACCACACCTCACCATACGTTTTATCTTTCGTACAATCTCATTCGGTCATCATCTAATCAAAGCCCCGCTAATTTTCGATATAATTCGATTCCTACACTACCATAAGCCGATATGCACATAAACCTTTGAAAACTATTTTTCAAAACTTAAACGATGCCATAACAACAACAACAACAACAACAACAACAACAACAACAACAACAAAAAAAAAACATTTGAAAACTTATAAAGTTAGTTAAACTTTATCGAGTCTTAAACATAAAGACTAAATATGCCGTACTTAATTAGGTTGCGTGTCGGAGCCGTGCACTATCACTCCTTGATTTATATTCCCCTTAGACTTCATACTGCACATAGCCAAGGTGAGTTTCATAGCCCCTACTTTTACTTGTTTTGTAACTGTTTTGGTGGAAGATACATGCTCATTTCTACTTAAATGATTTAATTACTAAAATTCTGCATTCTATGCATACTACGCCTTTTGATTGATATGTTTTAAGATACATCATACCTAGATGCTTTAAGGACCACACCAAAACCTTTGACCTAGAATATTATGCAGCTTAGCCTAAGACTTTAGATCCCAAATTGCCCTTTTCATGAACCGTCAATTCCTGCTGGGAAGCGCGAATGTTATAAATAGATCTATTGGGAGTGACTTCCCTATTCGGTTGACCCCGCTTGAGTCAAAGCAAAACATATAGCATGTCGGGATCGAGTGTATTGGGATAAACACTCGCCATGGGCTCCTTATTTGTATGACTTCCTTGTGCATACATAAACTGTCGTAGCTTCGGTTGCATGAACTTAGTGCTAGCGTAATAGATTAAATATATGACATTATATTCGTTGTAATGTACATATACCCTACTTATGGTCTACTAATGAAACCTCTTTTATGAAATCCTTTTATGAATTGAAATCATAAACTTTATGACATTATGCAAGAGGTAATGATCATCAAAAACTAAATTTGAAACAAAGTGTAATCAAATCCCTTTTAATTAAACCTATGAACTCACCAAATAAGTCCCCCTTTAGCATGTATCTTCATGTTTTGAGGTGATAGCTTATCTTTGGAGGCGCAAGGCAAAGGCATGGCATGGTCATAGATGACTCTGATTTATGTATTGGGACCACCTTTTTATAATGGGCCATTTTCCGCACTATTCAATAATATAAACATTGTTTTTAAGAATGAATAAAAGTTTCTTTATGAAAATCAATTGTTCTATGCTTATGTTGTGATACCAATTTAGTAGCATCCCAATACTTGTATGCTTCCGCTGAGTCATTTTTGGGGGTGTTACAGATTGGTATCAGAGCCAGGTTATAGAGAACTGGGTATATTTTTAAAACCTAGACTATAACCACTTTTACAAAAACTAAACCCTATGACCGACACGTGCCTGCCTGCCAAGCTGATGCCTCACTTATGATCCTGTTGAGATCATACTTGACAAGATACATGTTTTATCACTACTCACCTAATTTCATTATAGGTTAAAACTATCTTCCCTATACGTATACTTACGTATCACAACACTACACATTTTCCCTCACATAAAGAGAATAATTGTTCTAATCCTTCAAGACAACCTTTAAAAGTATTGTGACATATCACTAGCGTAACTAAGCTAAGTATTTCAAAATTCATTGAACCTCGGGTGAATATAGACTGATCACCTATATTCAACCAGGGACAGTGGGACATAGCCTGATCATCGATGTCCAACTCAGAGGTGAATTTTGCAGTACCTAGGATAGTTATAATAGCTTTATGTCCAGTGAGAAAATGATAATATTTTGATAAACATGTAACATTTCAATAAACCACACATTGACGGTTACACTAAAGCCACACACTGGCGTCACACTAATCCTTAATCACAAGCCACTCACTGGCATTCCTTAAACACAAGCCACTCACTGGCATTCCTTAATCACAAACCACTCACTGGCATACCCTAATCACAAGTCACTCACTGACATTCCTTAATCACAAGTCACTCACTGGCATTCCTTAATCATAAAATACTCACTGGCATCACCCTATTCCTTAGTCATAAATCACTCACTGGCGTCACAATATTCCTTAATCATAAGCCACTCCCTGGCGTCATACTACTTAATCATAAACTGTATAATTCCATATCACAACCGGGTTATGTTATAGTCACTCCTACCCCACACCTTACACCCCATGGACAAATCAAACCATTCTAGGAGCAACCTTTCAATAGCACCTATGAGAAAATACAATAAACCTCTAGCAAAATCTAGAAAGACACGACAAATGACCTATAATCCTAAAAAACTTGAAATTTTACCATTGAAAATTTGATACCTAAAAACTCCACCCACCTTTTAAGAATAACCGTGCCTACCTTGTTACTCTCCTACAAACAAAAGAGTTGCCATACAAACTATTTCTGATTACCCCTCAAACCAATATAATCAAAATACTTCATGAATCATTCTACAAACCAAATTACCACCTTACCATTTCACCATAAAATAAACTACAATTCTACCCATACCTTACCAAAATAAAGTGTTCCTTAATACTTTGAAAGGTATAGCAGAACCACTCTATTGGTTACTTATTTCCTCAAAATGTGTTTTAAGTTAATACCCCATAAACAGAAATGATCAATGTCCTCCTTGATATCTAAGCCTGACCTTAGGATGTATCCTACACCTCTACCTAAAACCATAGATAACCATGAGGTTCGTCAACTATTAAACCTCCAATCCTACCCAACTTAGACAACTAAACCCTACCCGTGGCTATGGGTAAATGTTATATCCTGCTAAATATCCTTGCTACAATATATTTTCCAAATTTGAGGATTCCCCTTTAAGATCCAACAATAATACTTTCCAAATCACTCGTTAAAATGAGACAAAATGCTGAAACACTAAAAGTTTCGCAAAACTTCCCTATACACCCCATAATTGAAAACCAGTTTTACAATCTTGTAAAAATGTGTCATTTTTACAAAACCATCGATTTTGAAATCTGGTCTTAGTCAAACTTATGCAAACATTTATTCGAAAGAAAAAAATTTGAAAACAAATTTTTCCCCATTCCTTAAAGAAGGAAACACACAAACCCTTAGCAAACCTTAAGAATTAACCACTATACTTTAGAATCATTAAATACCAGAAATGGGTACGTTTTACCATGAGAAGCTAGGGTTTCTCACATTAACAAAATAGTGAAACCTCATAGCATCAAGAATTAGAACTTTCACTCAATGAACCTACCCCAGAAAAATCATGACTCCTCAGATAAAGGATGTGCTCCTGGCACAACACCTAGACAACCATACCCAAAGAGGAAACCCTACAACTTAGGGACAATTCAAAACTTGTTCCAATTGCCATCACCTCGTTCCCGACACCCTATCGGGTAACGTAAACTGAGATCCGGGACGGATCTCCTGTAAGGTGGGTACACTATAACAACCCGTAAAATTTTAGATTATTATAATAATATTTATTATGTCAGAAAATTTAAATTGGTTATTTTTTGACAGTTGTCAATATTTAAATATAAAAACGAGAGGTCATTTCGTTTCTTTAGAAATAAGACACCACACGCACGATACTTGTCCACTAAGTATCTGTATAATAAATGTAAAATTTATTATTGTCCAAGTTAAAATTGAAGTATACATAAGCTTAATCCATTGTTCCGAAAAGTTATTCCGTATACTGCAGTGCAGTAGCACCCAGAACTAAAAATAAATACTGAGATAAGTAAAATATACACTTTTAAACATCACTAATAATTTACGAAAGAAAACAAGAAGTTATCTCGTGAATTCAGAAAGTCACGGCACCGCACGCACACCGACACCGAATTAGAAACGGCAAACAGTTATAATCAAAATTCTACGTAATAATAATAATATATTATTACACTTACAAAAACGTTTCTTAAAACATAACTTTTATATTTTTCGGGTACCAGGAAGGTACGTTTACTCGAGGATTCGACAAAACACGGGGTACAGATAGTACTGTATAATTCACTAAAAACAAGAAGAGATAAAAATTATCCCACTCACCCCTATCACCCCTATCTATACTGTTTCTCTTTATTTCTGTCGCCTCTCCCACGCTCCCAAGACACCAAAATGGTGTATTCCTCCATCTTTAAAAGTCAAACTCTAAAGGCAGCTGTATCATCCTCCCCAAATAGCAGCCCTACACTCCTAGACCTCATGTGAATTAGAAGCATGTTGTGGAAGAAAGAAGCTTGAGCCAAGGAGGGTGAATCAATTCAACCAAGAAGAAAAAGAGGATTCAAAACCTTCCCTTTTTATGTCTATAAGAGGCACGAATACATCACAACTGCATCCATCTCATAGAAATTAGGGTTCATACAAAAACTAGGGTTTCTATATATCAAAGAGGTTTTTGAAATTGAGTAGGGGGTTTTGTTCTCGGATGCGTAAGGAAGCTACCTCAAGTGTTTAATTTCTTCAATTCGTCCCGAGTCTCTCCAATTGAAGCTCTTGGTGTTCGTTCCTATGCCCACTCGACCCACGAGCTTGATAGTAAGAACACCTTCGATTTTCTTTATTATCTTGTGAATCTGTAATTTGTTTTGAATCGAAAATTATACTTTTACATATAGTTCGAATTTGGTAGATTGTGGAATTAAACATATCCTTGCTAGTTGTTGTTATTGTTGTTGGTTGTCGAACGCAAAAGAAAACACGCAAGTTAAAACTTAGAAACATGATGAAAACGTTTAAATCAATCCGGTATTGATCGACTTAACATTTCGGTTTGTTACCTGTTGATCTTCGGCTTATGAAACATTTTACCTTGCTTTGATTTCTGCTTATTTTGACTTTCGGTGTATATAGTTAAACATATTCGTGGTTTAGTTTCGGTCATGTTTGCCTTGCACACGTGATGCCTCATCTGAGGTTAATCCTCTCGAAGGATGTAAGGCCTTGCTGTTCCGTTTAGACCATATGGCCCTAGACCCAAATGGGTGAGATTAGTAAAGAGTCTTAACTCAAGTCAGGTCATGCCCGAATTGCACGAGAGGAGACTCGAGCTAAAACCCCATGCGCCTTTGAGGTTATGTCGTCTATACATGGTTTTGTTGTGTCAACAAGTCCCGCAAGGTTGCGAGTGCTGTGTTACTCCGAGTCACGGGAAAAATCACCCCGAAGGGTGCTTATTACCGCGACTATCACAAGACCACGAAGTGTTTATGAATACTCGTGTGTTGTTTCTTTTAAACTGAAGAAGTCTTAAGATCCTTGTGTCAAAATTTATTTGAGTTTGATATCCCTTGCATTGGTTAAATCGCTGGTGTCAAAACAACATCACTTCAAATGGTTAAGATAGTGTGTGTTAAAAGTTCATTGGGTCTGATCCAGTCCAACATGGAGTGTCTGATTGACAGCATGGGCTGCGAGCCCATGTGATTTCAGTTAAGGCCCATTTGGTTTTTATTCAAGCCCACCAGGGCGTGGTTGTTTGCGACAACCCACACTGGGTACATTTGGTTTTCGTGTCGACTCTAGTAAGCCACGACTCATTCCTATCCTGTTTCACTCGAATTGTTCTCGTCTCGACTCACTTATCCCCAACGTTTGATTTAAGACATAAACTTTTTTACATTTTTACACGGCATATAATATATAAACGTGACATTGGTGCAAGGAACAATTTGTAAACAAAAACAAATTGTAATAACAAGATACTCACACGAGACATTTTCACTACTCATAACATAGTTAGAAACTTTTACACGTATTAAACTTGGCAAACACTGGATTTGAATATGAAAACGGGAAATGAACTTGATAAGATATAACAACCAGCTTTTGTCAATAGTCAAATATACAAACACATCTATTTGTTTACCATAACCATTACAGATGTAGTACTATTTTCTTTATATGCAAAATATGATATACATGAATATTTTCTAGAAATCCTTGGTTTTTAACAATGGAAAACTAGTTATATAAGTCAAATCGGATGATAGTTGTATATTAAATAGTTCACGACATTCACCCAAGGTACATTAAGTATTTTGTCAATAAATCACAATACACCCGAGGTAAATTATTTTCTTATGAACCGTTTACAAAACGAGACATACTTCTTGAAGCTTATATTTTCAAATATACATGCGTATATATGTATAAACCAAGCCCTATACATAACTTTTCAAAAACATATTGTAAATTAGATACATTTGAAAGCCACATTCGAAATTAATACAAGAAGCACATAAATTAAGTTACGACTTAATCTCTTTTCAACCGTGTTTACTGAAAACTATTATTTGGAATATAAACTTTACATATTTTCAATTATTAACTAGAATCTATTATACTTGTATGAGAATATACAAATGTATATACTTTTAACGATGTTCTATTATAATCCGAACTCGTCTCCCCAAATCCTATGTAACTACTTTCCGTACACTGTCTATCGACAAACCAAAGACCTATTCGACTTGATACTCGCTATCTATACATATACCTGAACCACACCTCACCATATGTTTTATCTTTCGTACAATCTCATTCGGTCATCATCTAATCAAAGCCCCGCTAATTTTCGATATAATTCGATTCCTACACTACCATAAGCCGATATGCACATAAACCTTTGAAAACTATTTTTCAAAACTTAAACGATGCCATAACAACAACAACAACAACAACAAAAACATTTGAAAACTTATAAAGTTAAACTTTATCGAGTCTTAAACATAAAGACTAAATATGCCGTACTTAATTAGGTTGCGTGTCGGAGCCGTGCACTATCACTCCTTGATTTATATTCCCGTTAGACTTCATACTGCACATAGCCAAGGTGAGTTTCATAGCCCCTACTTTTACTTGTTTTATAACTGTTTTGGGGGAAGATACATGCTCATTTCTACTTAAATGATTTAATTACTAAAATTCTGCATTCTATGCATACTACGCCTTTTGATTGATATGTTTTAAGATACATCATACCTAGATGCTTTAAGGACCACACCAAAACCTTTGACCTAGAATATTACGCAGCTTAGCCTAAGACTTTAGATCCCAAATTGCCCTTTTCATGAACCGTCAATTCCTGCTGGGAAGCGCGAATGTTATAAATAAATCTATTGGGAGTGACTTCCCTATTCGGTTGACCCCGCTTGAGTCAAGGCAAAACATATAGCATGTCGGGATCGAGTGTATTGGGATAAACACTCGCCATGGGCTCCTTATTTGTATGACTTCCTTGTGCATACATAAACTGTCGTAGCTTCGGTTGCATGAACTTAGTGCTAGCGTAATAGATTAAACATATGACATTATATTCGTTGTAATGTACATATACCCTACTTATGGTCTACTAATGAAACC
The DNA here is from genome assembly GCA_910596185.1 of Chrysanthemum makinoi. Taxonomy (NCBI): domain Eukaryota; kingdom Viridiplantae; phylum Streptophyta; class Magnoliopsida; order Asterales; family Asteraceae; genus Chrysanthemum; species Chrysanthemum makinoi. Next base: position 208,488,531 of record OU343218.1, on the reverse strand, counting down.
TCTTTTATGAAATCCTTTTATGAATTGAAATCATAAACTTTATGACATTATGCAAGACGTAATGATCATCAAAAACTAAATTTGAAACAGTGTACTGAAATCCCTTTTTAATTAAACCTATGAACTCACCAGCGTAAGCTGACCCCTTTTAGCATGTATCTTCAGGTTTTGAGGTGATAGCTTATCTTTGGAGGCGCAAGGCAAAGGCATGGCATGGTCATAGATGACTCTGATTTATGTATTGGGACCACCTTTTTATAATGGGCCATTTTCCGCAGTATTCAATAATGTAAACATTGTTTTTAAGAATGAATAAAAGTTTCTTTATGAAAATCAATTGTTCTATGCTTATGTTGTGATACCAATTTAGTAGCATCCCAATACTTGTATGCTTTCGCTGAGTCATTTTTGGGGGTGTTACAGTGGGTTTGTGCACTAAATGCTTAGACATTCACAAACACTTTTACTCCTCCAAATACAACTAAGTCCATGAGGTTAGCTCAGTTGGTTAACATAGTTGTACTTAAGCTTAGCTTAAATTTAAAGAGGAGACTATACCATACTTGTCATTTCAATCTCAAGTGTTGTTCCGCAAACACTTGGGTATAATTCTTTGTTAATTGCAAATTGAATTAAACGTTAAAAAACCTTTGTGTCTATTTTCTTTATGTTTTTCTTCTTTTGTTAACAAAGTATTTCGCTACATTACTTAGTCATGGAGCTTGGATAAATTAACTTTGTAGTTAAAACTAACCAAGTTAACTGGAACAACAACCAAGTTAACCCGCAACATTTCGAGATACCCCAAGATCTTGAGATGTCACAAGATATTCATAACCAGAGGGTTGTTTGACCTCAGAAAGAAAAAGTCAAAGAAGAAAAGAAAAAAGAAACAAAAAGTCAACATATGAAACAACAATAACCACAAACAACCTCTATTCATAAACCCATCTCCGTACAAAAAAAATCAATAACCCATAACATCAACAATGTCCTGGAACCATCTCATCAACAACAACAATAACAACTTCATTTCCAACCAACACACAACTTATTCGAAACAAAATACAAAACAAAAACAAAGTCTCAGATTATTCAACTTATTTAAAAATCTTTCAAGATTTTATAAGTTTGAACTAACCAATCATTGATCTTCACAAACCACAAGAACGATCCGAAACAAAAACAAATACTTACATGGACCTAATTACGAGATGTTGTCGATACCTTGAGTTGTATTGACATTCGAATGACAAGTTAAGCAAGAGAAGTGTTTGTGTGATGAGTCTTTAGCAGAAAGGAACCAAGAAGGATGTTTGTGTTATGTGATTCAAACTATTTGGGGTTCGTCTTGCATGTATTTCGAGAAAGAAATCAAACATCACAACAACTTGTATTCAGTTTAGCCTGTTTGTTGTTTGAGATTCGTAGCCTTAAAGGGTGCATGTGCTTCTGTTTAGATTAAAGAAATAAACCAAATGTGGTTTAGTGAATTTGTGTTTGTGTGATTCGGTTTATGGAAATCAAAATTGAAAGTAGTGGTGAGATCATAGATTAGGTTAAAGAGAAGTTAGCAAAGGAATAATAGAGACATGGTTCATGAGAAACTGTGAGAGAAAATTTATGGTTATAAGTTTATATTTAGGGTTAGTTGATTTATGATTTTTGGAGGATGGGATAGTATTTTAAAGTTGATTGTTTGTGATGGAGGATGGGAAAGTGATCGTGCTTGATGTTAATTATGGAAATGAGATAATGATTGAGAATAAGCTTGTAACAAAATAAAAATATTCAGATAAGAAAATTGAATTTTAAATTTTATATAATTGTTATAATTTTTTTGATGATATTTTTATGAACTGAGAATTTGTTAATGACTGGGGAAGGTGGTGGGGTGGTGGTAGTGGTGGATGGTGTGGGGTGGTGGGTGAGAAAAAAAAAGTGTTATGATTGGTGATGACCGGACTCACAATAAATTAATAAAATGCCAAAAATATAAACAATTAAAAAATGCATTAATGGACAAAAAAGTAAATATTAAACAAATGCATGAAATTAGAAAAATAGTAAAAAGACCGACCTACCCTCGTGTGTCAAGCATGTGACTTGAAATAATGAGAGAAACTTAGTACGTGTTTGTTTTATGGGTGTCCCACTGTTTGAATAGAATGAAAGAGAAAATGAGTTGATTGGTATCCTACTTTTAGGATTCAATAAAAAAGTCAACAACAATTTTCATTCCACAACAATTTAGTGGGTATCGGTACAATCCTCTGACACTTCAATTTCATCCGAATTCTCAACCACTAATTTAGTGTACCTTTATCTTTTACATTATTTTATATACATTATTATTTAAAAAAAATACTTTTATATTTAATTAAATTATAAATTAAATATAATTTATCTCTCTTATTTTAATTTTCATACCTCACTTAAATCCAAATCCTAAACCAAATCCAAATCCAATTCCAACCCCATCTATAAACCAAACGGACCCTTAATGTCGCTAGGAAATTGGACTAACAGAGAGCAACATTTCAAATGTTAGGAAAGACCACAGTAATTTTGTCTAATTTTAAATAATACGTGAGATCTGTAAAAAGTTTAAAGACGGTGTATTTTACTCTTAAATAAATGAAATGACATGAAAAGAGGATCTTTCCAAGAGATTGAAAACAAAACATAAGATTCCAATAATGACATAAATGAAGGGGACTCTAGATATTTTTGTTTGTTTTGGGACCTTAAAATTTTTATAAGCTTATAATAGGAATCTTGTGTTTGGTACAAGTTTACTATAAGTAGTAGATGACATGATTGACATGCGGCCCCCCTCCTTTTATGATATTACCGATACATATTTTAATGAAAAGCCAATATTGTACTAGTTAACAGTTTGAACAAAAAATATTGCATATGCACAAAAAACATCTAAGAGGAGAATAAGTATGAAGTACTTACGTCCTAAATTCGTTAAGAAAACACATAAGAATATCTAGAATTCTAGACAATCAAAGGGGGTCCACATTTAAAACCAAATTAAGCCTACGAAACTCAATTAAAAAAAATATATATACTAGTGCCAATTGTTTTTCCAATAACTAAAAAGAACCACATTAATTAATAACCTAAGTTAAACCAAGAAAGTCAAGAAAGAACGTCTAAATGTGAAATCCCAAAACCAGTAGGTCAGCATTGGGCGTTACTATTTACTACATACCGCTGTTCTAGATTGCTATAAAGAGAAACATATATATCATCCTCTCAGGAATCAACTAGTAATAGATAAACTCTTTATGAATCTTAACCCACACATACAAAGCTATGAATACCTAAGTTGCACGGGGACGGAAACGGGGACGGGTACGGAGACGGGTACGGGTACGGGGAAACGGCAACATCCTAAAATTCAAAAAACGGATACGGTGTGGAAACGTCTATATGTTTTGTAATATTTTAGTATATAGCAAATTGTCTTCCAAAAAAAATAACACAACATTCAAAAATTCAAACAAATATTACTCATAATCATCAATTAAAAACTCTTAACCATCAATTTCAAAAAATAACGTGTAAAAATGTCAAAGGATAACATTTTTATGAATTACTACTAATATTTTAATATTTGTTACTATACAACCCAACCCAAATGCATCAAAAAAGTTGAAGTAGTTGAAGAAATAAAAAAATAAAGTTTAAGTAGTTGAAGAAATAAAAAGTACGTAGTAATTATTTTGTTATTGTTCACCCACGTGCCTTTCATCATCTTTATTACTACTCCTTTTCTGTATACCTGCGCCTTTTTTTATGCCTACTTTCATCTTCCTTCATAGATCATCTTCAAGAAAACCCTCTAAACGCAGAACGCACTAATTATTCTAGAAAACCGTCGTAAACAGTATCTCTTTTACATCTTCACTTTCAACAAAGTATCTTCAACCACCACAATAGCAGTCGCCGGAAAATTATTTTCAAATGCATTTCAGATCTACCAATTACAAATCTACAATAAGAAACGTGATTTTTTGGGCCAGAAACGTTTCCCCAAACGTTTCCTAGATAAGGATTGTATACCACAATTGAAGAAACGTTTTCACTTTTCCCGGGACGTTTCCCAGGCGTTTCCTCACGTTTCCCGGCGTTTTCCGTTTCCGGGACGTTTCGGATACGTGATACGGCATCCCGGCGGCGTTTCCGTGTATCCTAGATGAATACAAAACGGCAAAACTAGTGATAACTCTTTGACTATCCTAATTACAAGCATTAAGATGATGTTTGGTTAGGAATGTAAGTGCAAGAAGTACATGTTGAGTTGCAACTTTCATGAAAATCTTGTACTCACTAATGATAACTCGCATCTGAATTATAGACAATTTTTGGATTATAATTACCATATTCTCGCATCTGAATTAATAGAGGTTAATAGGCATTAAATAAACTCAAGTTACCATATTTTCATGTTGGTTGATATTAATTTTTTTTTTAAATTTATAATATCTACTAAAATTACCTATGTTTTATATGAAAATTAAGTTATGTAAAAAAGCAAAACATTTGTTTTCAGTAAATATACTTTTAAGCTGGTGCCATTATAGCACAAGTTAGGAAGAAAAAGAAAAAAAAAAACATTTTACCGATGTATGTCTTGATTTTATAAGATGGGTAAGTTGACCTTGACCTGCTTTTATTACATTCTAATTACTAATTACTCTCTCCGTTTCAAAATTATTGACATGAGAGAGAAAACACCAAGTTTAATAAAAATGTGACCACTATAAATCACAACCACTCAAAGAGAATATTCTCATAATATATTCTTTAGTTTTTACTAAAAATAGAATGTGAACAATCTTTTTGAGACATGCCAAAATAGAAATATGGATAATTATTCATGAAACGGAGGGAGTAACTCATAACACATTTATTTAAAAAGATTTGTAGGCATATAATTTTAAAGATGTATCATCTCTACTACTTATAAAAAGTATTAGTAAGTTACTTGCGTAATGCGGCGGCGAATACTTTATTATTAATTTTTTCAACGAACAAATGTTATTTTGTTTTGGACTACTGGGTTTCAGATTTATGTTTTGGAAGCTTAATTAAATTGTACATTATGGTTAAATAGTTGTATTTTCTGGTGAAATGGTGTTTTCAATAGTGTATTAATTGTATGTGTTGGATAGTGTTTTTTAGTTTTATTTGCGCTTTAAATATTTGTAAATTATGCTTATTTACATGTATTTGCTTAAAAATCTATTTTTAGTTTATTCATACGTGGAAGTTTAATTATATTGTATTTTGTAGTTAAAAAGTTGTATTTTTGAATTTTTTTTTTTGAAAGGTATACTTCATTAAACCGAAACCAAGCCGACCCGAAAACCGGGAGGATACAAACTACAAGCAACTACACTATATTGTATTTACACCATTCTCCCCAAGACAAACTAGCTAACTTAGCTCTACTTTTCACCCATAGGAATCCAAGGGTCTTAATTTCGCTAATATTCTCTTCGGTCTTCACCCTTTTGCCTTCAAACTTCGACTTGTTCCTAGCTCTCCATATAGCCCAACAGCTTAAATAAATAATACCTTGGAAAACCTTTTTCGCTTTTCCTTTCAAACCGGCATGCTCATGAACTTCTATCAAATCCCTGAAAGAAAACGCAAAGAGGCTCTGCACCCAGGTCCAAATACATATATGATTCCACACTATCATAGCAACCCGACAGGACGTGAATAAATGCTCCACCGATTCCTCATCCTCACCGCACACAGGGCAAGTTTCCTCCACTCCCGAAATATTTCTATTTCTAAGCGCATTAGATGTAGGGATCATGTGCATCTCCGCGCGCCACACAAATACATTACATTTAGCCGGAAGCCATTTACACCACTTAATAACATAGTTGCTACTATAATCAGCCTCGCTATAAATCAATCGTCTAACTGATCTAACACTGAACGCCCCGGATTTCTCACCGAGCCAAACCCACTTATCCCTCCTATCTGACAACTCCACCGTAGCCAGCACACTGTTCATAAAGTCCAATTCAGCCACCTCTTGATTTGACTCAGGCCGCTTGTACCATCTCGACTTCTCACTTAACCCGCGGCCCAAACCAATAGCAACTAACCGCTCCTTCACCCTACATTTCTTCTCCTTCTCAAGCCGAAACAGGTTCGGGCACATAACTTTTTAATAATGAAAGAGTGTTTTTAATAATGTATTAATCTATACCACTTATAAAGCATTTAACACCCTCTCTCCTAAATTTTTTTAAGATGTCATTAATGTGTTTTTAAGCATTACAATTTTTAATGCATAATGTACACAATACATAGCTTTTACTAATTTATCTTACACAACATTTTAATCCTTAATTTATTATTTCTTATTGAATTAATATAGTTTTAATGCAAAAATGCACATATAAGTGAATATGATTTTAAAATGCATGCAAAACTACAAAGTTTCAAAACTATTATTATATCGTAAGAGTGTTTCGAGAACCAATCTAAATAAATTTTGAATTATTTTAAATAAAATTAACTACAAAAGTAAAAAATGATTTTTTGTAAAAATATGGACAAAAGTGCTAAGATTAATATATTAGTATATTAATTATTATACTTTTCATGGATAACTCTAATTTATTGCTTAAACATGTAAGTTTTCTTTACATTATAAGCATTCTTTTATTTATATCTTCTATCAATGTGGGATAAGTGTTATAAAAAATATTAATGATACAAACATTTTCATAAATATATACTTTACAAGATGTTTACGTTATAAGCACTCTTTTATTTATATATTTTTATCTATATTTGACAAGTGTAATAAACAATATTAATGATACAAACATGTTCAAAAATATATTTTATTTACTTATTACGAGGTGTTGATTATTACATATATATTTCATAAAAAAATGATTATACTTACTTGCGACTACGGACCACTATCAACTAATTTGACAATAACCTCATAACATTATTGACTACCGCGATGCAAAATCACACCACTTTCAATTTTTTTTATATGAATTAGTTTGATATTATCCATCACTTTTGAAAGTTACTCAAACTCATTATGTTTTCGCTATTGGTAAAGTTATTGTAAGAGAAAACATAAAATTGAAAACATTTTTTGCCGAAAATTTTATTACTTGATAACAGCCGCCGCAACGTGCGTGTATCCTACTATAATATTCTAAAGAGTTGAAATATGTGACATGAAACTTTTGGTAACCACAAGTTTATCATCACATAAAATGTTTCAGATTATAAAGCATGGTTTATTGAAATTTTTTATTTTAGTGTACCGTCGCCGCATCGCACGGATAACATGCTAGTTATATTATATGAGTAGTGTGTTTTTTATTTTATGTGTGCTTTAAATACTTGTAAATAATGCTTATAAGGTAGTATTTGCTTAAAATTATATTTATGGTGGTTTTGAAATAATAAATATGATGAAAATGTCTTCTTCCATGATAAGTAATATAGATATGTTTATTGTTGTAACTTAAAATAACTTAAAATTTAGTAAGTTGTTTTGCTTAAATTACCTCTTTAATTGCAATAATGGCAATTATTTAAATACTCTTGATTAAAAATTCTAACAATATTCGTCACTAAATTAATAATTTAAATATTTTTTAATTTCGAACTTTTATTATTTTTTATTTATAATTCATATATAATTTTTTTTTTGCAGTGAATACAAATTGAACTCGTAAAGTGTTCCATCAAAGGTTACACCAAAACATAAATTCGCAAATATAATTATTTGTCGCTACAAATCATCGCTTTGCATGATACTTCGTCTAGCTTTCTCGTAAAGAAAATTTGGACTGCCGACATCTTTCATGAAAATCTCGAACTAAAAAAAATCCAAATGTGCTACATTAATTTATTATAGAAAAAATTACACGTTTGGTCCCTATGGTTTGCCCAATATAACAACTTTAGTCCCTAAGTCACTTTTATTACACAACAAGTATCTAATTTTGAACTATGCACGCTTGGTCCCTATTTTGATGGGCGTTAGTTAAGTCGTTAAGTATTTTGCTGTTATCCTTCGTAATAATTTTGCACCGTAGTCTTAAAGTTATTTGCATAAATCGTCCTTGTGGTTAGTCCGGTCAACGCCACGTGTCACCACCTGAGTGGTGCCACGTGGCATCGGGCCGGGTCGGTCACTGGGTCGGGTTGGGTCAGTCAACGGGTCGGGTCGGGTCGGGTCGGGTTGCCACGTGGACCAATGAGGTGGTGCCATATATACAACAATTTGTCAAGTGTGGATTCGAACCGGGCCCTTGGGTGGGAGCCAGCCTTACCCAACTGGGCTAAGCATATTGTTCAATAATATTCCCTAATCAAATACATAACCCCTTCCTAAAAGTTAGGCCCATCCAATATATAAAAGGTTCAATTTTATTTTTTGGCCTATCAATTTAAGGGGTTATATGGAATGTAAAAAATAAATAAATATACCGCCGGACTCGTTTTTTCGTGCTCTTTCCAACGTAAGCTCGGGAATTTTTCGACTTAGTTTGAACCTCGAAAAATGCGAAAATCACCATTTTTCTTTGTTTTTGCATTTTCCGAGGTCCAAACCAAATCGAAAAATTATCCGAGATATGATTAAAGGACTCGTTTTTTCGTGCTCTTTCAATGTAAGCTCGGGGAATTTTTTCGACTTAGTTGAACCTCGAAAATGCGAAAATCACCATTTTTTCTTTGTTTTTGCATTTTTCGAGGTCCAAACCAAGTCGAAAAATCACCGAAAGATACCGCGGACTCGTTTTTCGTGCTCTTTCCAATGGTATGTTCGGGGAATTTTTTCGACTTCAAATGAACCTCGAAAAATGCGAAAACAAAGAAAAAATGATTATTTTCGCATTTTTCGAGGTTCGTTTGAAGTCAAAAAAATTCCCCGAGCATACCATTGGAAAGAGCACGAAAAAACGAGTCAGAAGGTATGCTCGGTGAATTTTTTCGATTTGGTTTGGACCTCGAAAAATGCAAAAACAAAGAAAAAATGGTGATTTTCGCATTTTTCGAGGTTCAAACTAAGTCGAAAAAATTCCCCGAGCTTACCGTTGGAAAGAGCACAAAAAACGATTCCGACGGTATATTTATTTATTTTTTTACATTCCATATAACCCCTTAAATTGATAGGCCAAAAACTAAAATTGAACCTTTTTAATATTATTTGGACGCCTTAACTTTTAGTGGTAAATGTATTTGATTTAGAAATATTATTGAAGCTATGCTTAGCCATGGGTAAGGCTTGGCTTCCCACCCAAGTGGCCTGGGTTCGAATCCCACACTTGACAAATTGTTGGTATATTATACCAATGCCACGTGGCACCACCTCATTGGTCCACGTGGCGACCCGACCCTGACCCTGACCCGACCCATTGACCGACCATTCGACCCGCCCGTTGACCGACTCGACCGACCCAATGCCACGTGGCACCACTGCGTGGTGACACGTGGCGTTGACCGCCGTTACCGGGCTAACCACAAGGACGATTTATGCAAATAACTTTAAGGACTAACGGTGCAAAAATTATTGACGAAGGACTAACAACGCAAAATACTTAACGGACTTAACTAACGCCCATCCAAAATAGGGACCAAAAGCGTGCATAGTTTCAAAATTAGATACTTGTGGTGTAATAAAAGTGACTTAGGGACTAAAGTTGTTATATTGGGCAAACCATAGGGACCAAACGTGTAATTTTTTCTTTATTATAATACTGAATTGGGAGGTACCCTCGCCTTATTAGTCATGTGTTGCACAAATTTCTGACACTATGGTAGCTTAGGCGGGCCAAATGTAAATTAGTAATTACATTAACTAGCTTTAGGGATTGTCTAACCAGTGCCCTTTTTGTGGGTCCTCAGCCTTCTTAACCAATGCCCTAAGGGCACTGGTTAGACAATCCCCTAGCTTTAAAGTAGCAAGGTCCAAAAGTAGGTCCCGAGTGTTATATTTATAACTTTAAATGTACTGTGATAATAATAAAGTAAAGGGCTGGGTTATTAGGACGGTAACTAGTTTTTAGATTGACTCTTCCTAGTTTTTTATTTTTATTATTATTTTTTTTATAAGTTTGTTTATATCAAAAAGCTATAAATCCAAAACGCGAATCAAATATAAAGTTTAATAAGTCAAACGCTTAAAACTGTCAGAAATACGGAACAGAAACTGATAAAAAACAGCGTTGTATTAAAAAAATGAGAGGATAAAAGGAATATTCCCTATAAATGTGACCTCTTAAGAAGGGTTTATATAGTACAACCCTAAAGTAAATAGGAAGGTAGCTCGTCCTACGTAAGTACGAAGACACGTAGTACATATAAAGAGAAAATTGGTAGGTGGGCCAACCCTAGTTATAACATGGCCCATGAGTTTCCATATCGGCAGGCTGCTGCTTTAAGCCTTTAGCCATGACCCTAAGGCTAGCCCCAGTAAGGAACCCCAATTCCTTTCATTTTCCCTGCCACGTCAGTTTTTTCTCTCCAGCGACCTTCAGGCGATTAGGTGCCTCAGTAAGGGCGACCAAGTTCATATATATATATATATATTTTTTCTTTTAAAAAAAAAACATTTTTAACACAAAATAAAATTTCATTAATCATATTAAAACGTTACATAAATAAAAACGATACGAAATACATAAATCATAATCGATCGAATGCTCCCCGCATGCGTAGTCATACGAGGGAGTACGAACGAAGCAAATCCTCGGCGAGCCAAATCTTCGTAGTCTACACCATCGTCTTTGTTCTCCCGATAGCTCCAATTGATTTTGGTGCCGATGTTGTTCGTTATCATCGAAACACACCGCCACAACTTGTCAGCAACCTCGCGATCTTTGCGGGCTTGATCTTTCAAAAATTTGTCGATCACAGCTTTTCTTTCGGTGAGTAATGTCGCCAACTCTGGTAGTTTTGTGTCATTTGTTCTTCTTCGCTTTCGCCGGTCAAACAATTCGATGACGCTTTATAATAGCTTTTTTCGAGCCTCATCGCCGATATCATTGATTTTGAACGCACACTTGCATATCTTCAACGGAATGGGGAGATCGGCAAGCCATATTAAATCTTGTGTTGAGAAGTATTTTGAGTTTGAATTGTGTGAAATAGATTTGTGGATTGAAGTGTGTTTGTATTGTGTATTTATAGGGTAGGATTTTTGAACCGTTGCAAACCAAACGGTTTAATTTGAAATAAGCTTTGAAATCGATCGTATACACGATCTATTTGCCCCTCGATCGATTTGTCCACAGCAAGAAAGATCGAAACAAATCGATCGAAATACACACGATCGACTCCACGATTTGTATCACTGGGGCTAGCCTAATCTCGTTTCTGAATTCGAAAGCCATGGTTTTCTTCCCAAATCCAACGATTACGTTTTTTCATAAGGAAATAAAAATTCTACAACGAAATTTGAGAAAAATAACAAACATAACTAATTTTAAAAACATTTTTCACCAAACACTCATTTTTTATTAGAAAAGATCATTATACTTATAAATTCAGAGATTTAACTAGCAAAAGTTAAACATCGCTATTTTTGAAAAATTGCAAGATTGACTAGTAAGGTCAATCCTTGCAGATTTTTGAAAAATAATATATTTCTCTTTTTCCGGGTTTTACTGTTAGCTCAAGACACTAAAGTTGTAAAACTCCTTTTTCTCATTGAATGGCTTTTTGAATCACTCAAAAAGAGTTCGCATGGAAAATTATGATCAAAATACAAGCAACTTTTGACACGTCACATTAACATGAATTCTCCATTCTTGCTTCGTTTCATAATTTGATTCTTTCAAGAGCTATTCTTTATCAACTTATAACTCTTAATTCAACATTTCATTAGTATTCCTTCATGTAGAACCAACAATGAACTTAATTTTTTCAATCCATTTCGCCTTAATCTTCATTTGACTTCTTTTACTCCGTTTCACATAATTTCCTCAACTTTTCTATGATAGTGTCCTCGAATGCATCCATAGAATCTCAAATCACAAAAATAATCTATTAAATACCTTTATACGAACAACCAATAAATAAGCATAAAAGTGACGATATCCGATAAATCACATTTACTAAACTAGTTTCGAAACTCGTGCATATGACACGCCCAAAAGCCGAAAACTTTTTTTTAAGCTGAACACCACTTAACTGGAGGTTGGGTAAATCCAACTGGCGGTTAAAAAAATTCCTAACTGGCGGTGGCTAAAACACTATGGTTTGCACATGATCATTTTACGTAAAACACATTTCTGCTTATTTATAGTTCAAGTAATTTTGGAAATATGTTTCATTTATACTTAATAACATATCTAGATACTGGATACATTGTTAAACAAGCGAAAAAGTATTTTCTAATAAAATGAGGCTTATTCCAAGCACCCCTTTAAAACTATATATTATCAAAATACATGACTTGGACTATAAAAACTTGTTACTTAAGTGACAGTTTCTTTGCGGCATTCCAAATCGATAACATGAGATGGTGATGACAAGTTCAGTACCTAACCCACTAGCTACACCATTTTAGCCCGCTATACGCCCCAATCAACACTTTGCTTGGTCTCAACATGAACCTACTTAAAAACATGAACATAGCATCGTAAGCCAAAGATTAGTGAGTAAAACGGATCCAAACTTAACTATAATTAGATACTTAAACATAACATTTTCTACACACGACTTGTGTGGATAAAAGCACAGTTGCCCACATCGGACTACATGATCATACCCGGGTTCACCCGCTACTAACATCATAATTTCACCTTCTTGTACGGACGCAATCGGGGTTCCTATTTCATACATGACATGAGTGCATAAAGCATTTTACTAACTGAGTGCATAAAACACATATTGACTGAGTTAAATCTAAATCTGAAATTGTTACTAAAGCTGAATATACTTGTTGGGTTCAGTCAGTACCCAAACCTTTTAATTCTAGGATTTGAATAGAAAATACCCTAAGTGTTTATGACCTTAAAGTCTTAACACTAACAAGTCATGAGCGCATAGTCACCGGTGAGTCATCTTCAGGACACTTAAAACGAGACTTAGAAGAAAAGTCTCTCAAATGAGGCGAACTCAAAGGGTAAAGACTGAGAAGAAGATGATGGGTTCAGTGAGTGATGAAAATAACTCACTAAATCCCATAACTCCTCATCAACTACAATCACTGAAGACAAAGACTAAAGACAAAGAAGATCAAGAATCAGGCGGGATATAAGTTTGAACGTATAAAGAGGAGTCCTTATCACAATAAGTTAAACTTTTCCCAGGCTAACAACCAAGTTCAGTGTATCACCGATGATCGAAAGCAACATTGTCTTTTACTCAATATAGCCTTTGTAAACAGAGAAAAAATACATCAAGATTTTGTCCTTATAGTTTACGACTTTACGTTAGTTTGTCTTCTAGGATATAGTTAAATTCCATACTTGTATAAATAGACATAAGGAAGGAGTGGAAGTTAATCTTGTGCATTAAATGTGTAAACATTCACAAGCAACTTTCACCTCCAAAATCGACTATGTCCCCAAATAGTTTAGTGGTTCCTTGTGGTTGTTCTTAGACTTAGCCTAAGCTTAGTGAGGAGTGCACGCCATACTTGTCATTCAATCCCAAGTGTTGTTCCGCAAACACTTGGGGTAATATTTTTTGATTCGTTTTAATAAGAATTTAAACGTTTAAAAATCTATTGTGCATTTAATTTACTTATCTTGTTTAACTGATTTTTCAAATACTTTGCTTAAGTCATGGATCATGATTAGCCTTAATTGCTATTATTGCTATTTGTGATACAGGAACAACAATACTATATCTGAATCGACTTGCTATTGAATATCGTAATTCCTCTTAAGGCTGCGAGTACTTATAATGCGACAAGTACCCTCTTGCGTTTATGCAATCTAGGTCATGACTACTAATAAGGCAACATAGCTAAAACATATGTGCCAACATGTGCTATTATTTTACGTGGTCCATATAAGAGATCTCTAATCAATCTCATACAAACATTAACATGAATGAAAGTTCCTCGTGTGCTAAACTAAAGCATTCTAACATGAGTAATAGTGCATCTATTGGGCACCCGTAACATGGCTAATGATGCGTCTTTTAGACATCCTTGACTGTACTAATAGTGGGTCACTTAGGCACTCGTATCTACCTTCAACTGTATACGGAGCTAATCATCATAATATGACTATTTTCGGCTATATCTAAACTAACATCATAGACATAACTAATTTCAATTTATCCAAGTAACTACTAATAACATGTCTATGCTACTAACACATGTTAACCAAGTCAGTTACTCACCTTGAACATGTATGCAAGCTATTGAATCACGACCATGTTTTGAACACCTAAACACATGATATATGCATATATTCCATTAAAACATAAACCCTAAACACAAAATCATGTCATGAACAACATAAGCTATAAGCATGAAATCATCATAAACATCAACTAAACCAAGACTAATCACTTTGTTCATAACATCTATGAACATGAAATCATATACCATATACCATAAGTCATATATTCCATTAAAACATGAAATCATATACCAATATCACTTTATACACTGAACTTCATAACTTGACATTATCTTTTACATCACAATCTTTATAAAACATAACCAATCATCCTCAATTCATAATTCATACGAAAATCCCCAATTCATCATTCACCCATAAACGTCATATATCCAATTTGTCCATAAATCATAAAAGTAAATATATATAAAACACATGTTAAACATAACCCTATGAAACCCCCCCCCCCCCCCCAATTCGTTTAACATAACTAAACACATTATAATTCACTTACCTTGATTTTGTAAAATACCAAGAACATCATAAAGCTCCTTTATCATTCAAACCATCATAACCTCTTTGATTCTTGACCATGACTTGATAGAAATTGCAATATGTTTAAGAAATCTTCATGATGAAGAAATGACACAGGAAAACACACCTCTTGCTCATATTATATGTGATGTGGGAGGAAATATTATTAGCTTTGGTAAAATCCTTGTGTTATTCAATAAATGGATTACAAATATATAGATTACATAAGAATGATCTATAATAACTTAAATGGGCTAAAGCCTTATAACTAATCACAGTGAGCCTAAAGATATCAACTAACACTCCCCGTAGTTTGAGAGAGGCAATTGAACACTCAACCGGTAATGAAATTCTTCAAATAATGAAGAAGAAAGACCCTTCGTAAAAATATCAAGATATCGATAACGTGTAGGAACATGAAGAACATGAACTTGACCTATAGACACCATTTCACAAACAAAATGTATGTCAATCCCAATGTGCTTAGTACATTGTTGCCGCACATGATTAGCGATCAAATAAATAGCACTACGTTATCACAATAAACAATAGTAGCCCCAAAGTAATAGCGCATGCAATTACCGAAGTAAATTACGAATCCAAGTAGTCTTAGCCTCGATTAGCAACCCTCGATATTCATTTTAGCACTAGAACGAGAAAGAGTATATTGACGTTTAGAGGACCATGAAAGTAGATTATCACCCAAGAAGATACAGTAACTAGACGTCGAACGAAGTGTAACAGGACAACCCACCCAATCCGCATCTGAATAAGCAGTTAGATTTGTTGTAGCGATGAAAATAATCAGAACTGTATCTAATGTCCCGCGAACATACATTAGAATACGATTAAGAGCGCATAAAATGAGGCTCGGATCATAAGACAAATCCGGGCTTGTAAAAGTAAGGTACTAAAGACGCCACCTAAAATCCGATATAAAGTCGCATCAAAACAGGATCACCGCCGGGCAAAAGTTTAGGCTAAGTGTCAACTGGAGTCTTACGTTGCAATTAAGCATATGGGCACACTCAAGAAGCTCAAGAGCATATTTTACTGAGTAAAACATCCTAGAAGAATCACGTCGAACAAAGATCTACAAAAAATTATTAAGAGCACCCAAATCTATCATCTTAAATTCTTGATGATGAGAGGAAATGAGATGTTGTAGTAACATTGTGGAAGAGGCAATAAGTATAATATCATCCACATAAATCAATAAATAAGCAACATCAGCACCATGCCTATATATAAATAAGGGCGAATCACATCGACTTGGAGTAAATCTAATACGTGTGGCATAAAATACAAAACTATGAAACCAAGCCCCGTGGTGCCTAAGCCCATATAAATAACGCTGCAAAAGGAAAACATGATTAGGATACCGAGAATCCCTAAAACTAGGTGGCATGCATATACACGTCTCGATAAGTGGTCATTAAGAAATGCATTCTTAACGTTAAGATTATGAATGGCCATTTGAGATAAAGCAAGACTAAGGACAAGACAAATAGTAGTCGGTTTAACCACTAGACTATTCATCAGAATCAATACCATGTTGTTGTGTACTACCATTTACAACCAACCGAGTATTAGATGAAGATATTAAGGTTGTGATAACGTTCGGGGACGGTGTTCCTTGTATAGGTACCCTCGATATGTGCCTTTAGTCCAAGACTTCCAAGATGGATTTTGAGAAAATAATTCCAAGAATTATAGTTATGTTTTCAAGACTCAACTTAACGTATATATTGTTGGAGATGCTAAAATGAATGATTTGATCATTAGATGAAGATATTAAGGTTGTGATAACGTTATCATCACCTACCATGGAGTGAGTGGATTGGAGTTAGGGTTTTAGACGCGGAAAGAAGTAGAGGTAGGAAGAGAGGGAACGAATAAGAGAGAGAATAAGTAGGAGAATAAGAATGATCTAGAATAACTTAAACGGGCTAAAGCCTTACAACTAATCACAATGGGCCTAAAGATATCAACTAACAAATATAACCCCTAGGATGATTTGTTATAAGCCCATAAGAAGACAATGGTCTTTTCTCCTTTTTTCTCGTCTTGTCAAATTTAACCCTTATGGTAAAACTGCATCGCAGCCAAAGTCTTATCTCATTATCTTTTATTTCATACCAAGTTTCGTCTAACTCAATTATTAACTCCGTTAACATGAGAATTTTTTATTTATTCCTCTATAATAATAGATATATCCAATAAAGTTTCTTTTTTAAATTTGGGGTTACAACATGCACATGGTTTAGGCAGACAGTATAACGTGTAATAATATTTCAATAACTTTGTTTTTAATTTAAATATGATGTCAATTCATAAATCCATTGTTTTGTAAGGTTTAAGATTTTTGTATAAAATTATACTAAATTTTTAATTTTATATAGTTATAATACTCATGCACGCATGAGTTTTTACATACTTTTTTCATTATGTATTAATATCGATTAATATTTGGTATAGATGTTTGTTTTATGAAGGATTTGACTTTGTTAACTAGCACGTTTTTAGGTTGATCTTGTTTAAATTTAACTATTGATATCATATTCTTAACATTATGTGTGTTTACTACTAACTAATGACCTTGGAAAATTTTGTGTAATTGTTAAATGTACAATCTCGTCTATTTATTTTCATCTCACAATACTCGTAAGGTCGTGCCTTTATTTTGATATTTATATTCCAATTAATAATACTTAAGCCTATCTATAAACCCATGCGTGGGTTAAACTTAAAACGAGGAATGACATCGTTATTGAATGCGAATAATTAAAAAAAAAAAAATATTTTTTTTGAGGATATCCTTACTTAATCTTATAAAGATGACGTGAGTTGTTCAAATATGTACAATCTCGTGTATTCATTTAGGTATAACAATAATTCTTGTTTTTATTTTTATATTTATAATACCGTGCAAATACATTAGCTTAACATATATTCATAATAATATTTATAAATAACAACAACATATTATTGTATTTTTTATAAAATATAAACTATAAGGGAATAAAGTGTATGAGTATTATTAAATTTATAGAATTATTAAAAATCATCAAAACTGATAAGTATTTTTATTTTAAATTTTACAACAAAAGTTTTATTAAGTATCTCCTTAATTCTAAATTCTTAAATTTTTTTATTTTATTTTTTATTTTTTATTTTTACAAAATTGGCACATATGTTATTTTGGCACATTTTAAAAATTAGTTGAAAATTTAATTAGTTCGCCTCAATTGAGCTTCAATTTTGACTTTATATGAATGTTCAATTATGCTTCGTAGACGGAATTGTGCACTCAAATTGCTCTAGTTGCAATTTTTCTTTTTTTTAGAAGTCTCTTATTATATAAGAGATGTAGAGAGTCACAATCTTAATCTTGAAACTAGTATGAACCCCATAGACTCTTGTCAAATCGAAGCTAACCTAGCCAAAAAAACAAGTCGATGCACCCGTTGCTCTTCTCGGGTGCGACCAAAACAACAATTTAAAGAAAAA
The DNA here is from genome assembly GCA_910596185.1 of Chrysanthemum makinoi. Classification (NCBI taxonomy): domain Eukaryota; kingdom Viridiplantae; phylum Streptophyta; class Magnoliopsida; order Asterales; family Asteraceae; genus Chrysanthemum; species Chrysanthemum makinoi. The sequence goes on along the minus strand of OU343218.1, from coordinate 208,470,109 downwards.
ACACGTGTGAGGTGTCGTCTTCTGGTTGGACAGGTCGTCGCACCTGTCGGTTATCCGGATTGTCCGGGTCGCGACTAAGGGTATGACCATTTTTGAGTTATTTTAAAATACATATTGTAAACAAAAAAGTAAAATACGCCTCTTTTTTAAATTTTCTTGTTTCTTTGTGTGGAATTATACATGTAAGTAAATGGGCAGCAAGGTGACTAGAAAGATGAGTAATAATTAAGCAATTTCCGTAATAAGAAATACTTAACTTACCTTATCTGTCGTTCTTTCTTTTTTCTTTTTATCTTTTTTTTTGAACAAGCTTACCTTATCTGTCTACGCATTCATTCATTCATTCAACATCGCCATCATATCCTTACCCCTTTCCCTCATCATATCCTTTACCCCTTTCCCTACCACTGGATTTACCTATTGCCAGTATCCATTATAACAATTCCCAATCCACTTTTTCTTTTTTCACATATACACCCCTCAATCTTCTTCATCTAGTCTTTTTAATACTTCACATAGTTTTCTTCGACCATTAGATTTATAACGTTATTGAAAGTTAAAATTGTCTACCTTAGATAGTTGACACATTTGGTTCGCTATACTTCTATTTTGTTTGCTAAGATCGATATGTGGTTTATCTTAATAGAGTACTCGTAGTAACTTATATAATACAATGATTAATTTTTACCTTTTTAAGCTTATTTTGCGACAACATAACTTTTTGTATCTCGGAAAAAAATGAAAACTAGAAAATGCTATATATAATGTAAATGTGTCAAAATAATCTTTTGTTTGATAAGATCGATATGTGAACTTGTAGTAACTTATAATACAATGATTGATTTTTACCTTTAAGCTTAGGTTACAACAACATAAACTTTTGTATCTCAAAATAATCTTGATTTTTGTTCGCCGTCGATTTAGCAAAAATACCAAGTATCGATACACGATTTTAAGTATATGATAATTGGTCGTGGATCACTTATTAACATGTTTTGCTAACATGCCCCAACTAGTTATACGTTAAGGATTGATGAATAAACAAATAATTAGTTAATTAAATTGTAGTAACTTTTGGTTTTATTTAATGCATTTTGTGATATTAAAGAGAACTAGAAGGGTACCCGCGCGTTGCGGCTGGGTACCTTGTAACTAAATTTTTGATGAACACTATATTTCGATTACATGTTTTTGTAATAATGACTTTATGTAAAAGTGTGCACGGTTCAGTTTGAGTCGGTTTTTGGCTAAAACCAAAATCGAACCTAAATGCGATTTTGGTAGAAGCCGAGGTCTGGAGGCCGGGTAGTGATGTGCGGATATGGAAGTTTTTTTTTTTTTTTTTTTTTTTAAATGTTTTCTGAGTAAGTTGTTTGATGTGTTATAGATGATGGTTAAAGACAATTATTTTTATAGATGTTACAAGTTTATGAATTTAAAACAATTAATTTTTTAGATGTTACTTTTATGTGTGTATGTAACAAGCTACTTAAATTTCCTTTTATAGTAATGTTTTTTTGTCTTAAAAATTTTAAGATTTTCTTATTTAGAAAGTCCTAAACTCTTTATATAGTAATATAGATAACAAGTTCATTAAATGTCCTCTAACATCCGCCTATTACTCACTGGTCACATGTTAGCAAAAACCTTTATTCTTTTGTTGATATAAGTATATTGGTCTCAATTTAATTTTAGTATTTAAACTTAGTAGCTACATAATTCGTGGTTAAACCAAATGATCGGGTGAGTTTATGTTCTGTTTAAAATATATTAGATGCATTTGTGTATTTAGTGTGTGATATACTTAAAGGATTTTTCTAACTTGTGCTATAGCGGCACAAGTTAAGCACATTAAAAGGATTCAGGAACCAACACAAAGATACACTTTTCTGTACTTTTGTGTAGGTCCATGAATCTTTTTTCGTGAATTCCTGAGTCTTTTTTGTATAATTAACTTGTACCCTAAAGGCACAAGTTCAAAAAACCGATAGCTAAAATTATCGCTAAAAGAGTTTTGCTTCAAACCGGGTCATGACCTTATAATCTACTATACTACGGAGTAGTTTACGACATAGTTGTCAGGATCCCGATCCTGATATTAGAATCTTATGATTTTACGATACTGCAAAGCAAAAACGATCTGGATCCTACATAGGATCTTTGCAAGCTTAAGATCTTATAGGATCCCGATCTTGACCATACGATCTTAAGATCTAATCCTATCCGATCTTACTTTTCTCATATTACAAACTAAAAAACTACAAATTTATGAGTTGTTTTTTTGTAGAATTCAAAAAACAACATGTTAATATTTTTAAACATTTCATAATCCTAATTTAGGACAACATTTCTATGAAACAATTATAGTATTTTATGTTTATAATGTATAATAATTTGTAGATTTGTATGATATTACAAAACTATTAAGAAATAACATTAGAGTAGGATCTTAAGATCCCGATCCGATCTTACAATCATGATCTTGCAAAGACGAAAACGATCCTGAGTAGGATCCCGATCTTGAAAACTCTGGTTTATGGTTTATTTTGTATGAAAAAAGAAAAAGAAAGGAAAAGGTGGGAGAATGGAATAATGGCAAAAAATGGAAATACTTTCCAGAAAGAGTAAACTACACCATTCGTCCTTGTGGTATACGTTTACTATCAAGTTTCGTCCTTTGACCAAAAAAATTGCACCGTTGGTCCTTAACTGCGAAACGTTAGTCACGGTTGGTCCCTCACCCTAACTTGTGTGAGTAACGGGCGTTAAGGCTTATTAAGTGGAGGGTATATTTGTCTTTTACTCACAAAAGACACAATACTCCATTGATTATTAGCATATTCTTCCTTATTTTGATTCACAGCCATTCACCTCACTTTATTATATCCATCAATAATTTACAAAAATATTATTCCAAGTGGTAACCAACAAATTTTGGTTCTTATTCTATGGCCCTAAATAACATCCAAATTCCAACGTGCTCTCTTCTTCCCTCATCTCCTTCCATTTTGTCCGATCATAGTAACAAAGAGTGTACAAAACAGCAATGCAATTCTCCTTGTTTCGGGCACAATTAGTCTCCTTTATTAAAGAAAGCAAACACAAAACTGCCCCAAGATCACCCATTTCCTCAACAGCTTTTTGGTTACTCGAAAGCATGGCAAGATCTTGAAGAAAATTCTCCTTTGACCAAAAAACAAACACGAAAAAAATTCACCTACCCGAGACCTTGTATAAGATCTTGAAGCTGAAAACTTGTGACTTCATCATGGGTTACCACATACAAATTTTTGATGGATTAGACGTGGTTTGCTACAGTCGGTTGGTGGTGGTGGATAGTGTCCCTGTGGTTTGCGTTGATGATGATGGTGTCATGGTGGGTTTCATGATGATGGTGTCGTAGTGGTGGTGGAGGGTGTCGTATGATTTGGTCAAGCATTGGAGCAACAATCGGAAGCTTGATTTGGTGTAGTAGATATCATGTGCTCATATGAAGAGGATACCCCAGTGGCGGCTGATGACCCACTTTGGTGACGGTTGGCGGTTTCATTTTGTCGTATTGACATTAACCTTTATTTATTTGTTTGTTTTGTTTAAAGATTTTAAAGGATCTGGGTTTTGTCAATTTTGATTTTATTGGTTTGTGAATGATTGAAGAAGACTTGGGAAAAAGACGAAGGGTAGTGTTTTTAAGTTGGTCAATGGTGGAGGAAGTGAAATTGAGTTTAGAAAGAGGTGGTGGCCGGAATATGTTTGGTGAAATCTGGTGGCGGTTGGATTGTTCTGCAAGATTTTTATTTTTTAGAAATTAGTGTTTTTGATATAGTGAATTTGTGAAGAATATGTAATTGATGGAGATGAAGATGAAGATAAGGAAGAGAGAATGAGATATTTGATTTTTTTATTGTAGGTGTTTGTTTGTAGAGAGAGGAGAGAGAAGCAGAATAACTGTTGTTGTGGTTGGTGAAGATGAAGTGAAGAGAGAAATGGTAAAAGGACAAAAATACCCTTACATTTTTAGACTTAACGATCGTTAGTGTGTCCCGTTAAAGCAAAGGACCAACGCTGAGTAACGTTTCGCAGTTAAGGACCAACGGTGCAATTTTTTTAGTCAAAGGACGAAACTTGATGGTAAACGTATACCACAAGGACGAATGGTGTAGTTTACTCTTCCAGAAATGTTCAATTATTTTCTTTTTACTTTTCCGTTTTAGCGTCTACTACACTACTACACATCATCCTTTTTTTTTTTTTTTTTTAATATATAGTCTCTCAATCCGAAGTTATATGTTTCCTTTTTTGTATTTCAATTTATCTCATAACGAATGTAACTTTTTAATTTTAAACAATAAAAGCACTTTAAAAATAGATATAAAAGTTCATTAGGGCTAACTATAATAATTATGCATGGAGTGTATCTGGTTATGTTTTGGGCTATATGGTTTTGGAGAAACAAGGTGTGTAACTCTTCTTCGGTTTCTTTAGCCATTGCTTTGGAGAAAATGTCCTTGCTTTGGATTTCTAGAAGATACTCCTTGACATCAGCTTGTTGGACGTTTGGATAACTAATGGAGTGCTGTGATCTTTTAGTTAGCTTTATTTTGTGTTCGGTTTTTTCTTAACTTTTACATTATTGTCTGTTTTTTGTTGCTTTTGTTTTGTACATTCTTTTTGCTAGCTCCTTTTGGAGCCGTTTATATAATTGTGTTAAAAATAAATAAATAAATAATTGTGTTTCTTTTTAAATTGTGTGAAATTTAAAAATAAAAATTGATATTAGACGGAAAGTATTATATTTGATCAAGATACATAATATACATGTACCTTATTAAAATGAGATAAAAGTTTATCGTAGAATAAATTAACCCTAACATCAAGAATTTATCAAAAGTTATCGGATAAAGATCTTCTCATGTTCTGTTTTATGTGATTGTACATTGTCATTATTGCAAAACATTAACTTTATTTTAATTCAAATATACAATTACATGAAACAAAACATGACCTCTGTTGATCCCAGTTGAGCAAACGATCTAATATAGAAACTGACTTAGAACAAAAGCTTATTAAGTATTACGCGGAATTTAACACTTAATCTTAAGAAGAAGAACAGTTAACATTCAACACCTCAATATTATTTATTAAGATACCTAAAGATCCTCTTAACAGCATTCATGTGTGAGGTATTAGGTGTGACTTGAAATCTTGCACACACACATACTGAAAACATAGTATCTTGCCTAGATGCAGTGAGATACATCAAATATCCAATCATGGACCTGTACAACTTCTGATCAACTTTGGGACTTCCATCATCAGGTAGCAGTGGTTTCTGAGTCTCCATTGGTGTACTAGCACTCTTCACATGAACATGAGAGGATCCTTAAGTTCAACTGGATGAAATAAAACCAAGATAACTTACTTTTTACTTAAGTTAAGGGACCCATATTTACTAATCATAAAATCGTTTGACTTCTTATGTTAATTTAGTATATGAGGATTTTAATTTAGTTTAGGGCATGTGAGGCATACAAATAATGTAACACCCCGCCTTATCTGACCACAATATTGTCCGCTGCCGAGGCTCACGGCTTTGTATTTGTGGCCTCATTTGAAGACTTCCCGGCAGGTCACCCAAGCCAGTACTACACTCACATGAGCACGCTTAACTGCCAGTTCCTCAGAACTCCACTCGCAGTAGACCACAAAACGCGTTGTTTCATTTAAGGCGAATGTTATCTTATGAGCCCAGCATCTCTCCAGGCCACAGCCGATGTGGGATTTGCCTAGGGTGTTACAATCACCCCCCTTAAGGACTCATCGTCCTCGATGAGGTTTGCCCCACCATCACGAACGGCTCAGAGGTGGCTCGATACCACTTGTAACACCCCGCCTTATCACCACAATATTGTCCCGCAGGCTCACGGCTTTGTCTTTGTGGCCTCATTTGAAGACTTCCCGGCAGGTCACCCAAGCCAGTACTACACTCACATGAGCACGCTTAACTGCCAGTTCCTCAGAACTCCACTCGCAGTAGACCACAAAACGCGTTGTTTCATTTAAGGCGAATGTTATCTTATGAGCCCAGCATCTCTCCAGGCCACAGCCGATGTGGGATTTGCCTAGGGTGTTACAAATAAATTTAAGATTACGCTTATTTTTTTAAAATAAAATAAGCTACTTAAAATGTAAGTTTTATTTGATAAATAGAATTTATAAGATGAAAATCAAATACTAGTTTTTTTGTAGCTTTTAAAAATATCATCTTTTTACAATATCCTGTTACTTTTATCTACAACTTCATATTTAGTTGCGACAACAGTTACTTTTGTCAAATATATCATAAATCAAACATATTCTATGTTTACCACAAAAGCGCAACTAGTTTTCATATATATGTTATACATAAATTAGTGTAGATACGGTGCGTCTCGCTAAAGGATTTTGTTGTATCCATATAACTTCTCGCTAAAGAATTTTTGTGTTCACTAAAATATTTGTTGTGTCACACTTTTAGGAAAGCTATGATCATTGTGAAGAGGGTTTCATTGAAATTAATAAGAAGAAAGGACAAGGTAAGTTACAAGGTAATAATCGTTAGGTTGATGGGATTCGATTTCAAAAGCCCGAGGTTTCATATTACTATAGGCCGGTAACTAAGCCAAAGAATAGAAGAGCATCGACTTCCAAGCTTTCTGTCCAATCGAATGCTGGTTCACCAACGGTTAATGTAGGTTTCACTAGTGGTAAAGAACTTACTACTGATCCTACTAGTAATACGACTCTTTCTCGGGATTTCCAAGGTAAGAATAATAATTGGGTGGATGATATCAACATTTTTTATTTGAAGAACAGTTTTGATGTGTTTACGGAACAAGATTCGGTTTTGGAACCTGTGATTGGCACTACATGTACTCCTGAAAATATCCCTAGTTCTTCTTATGCACCTCCTCCATCTACAATGAGGAGCACTCCTAAACAGATGGTTGATGATAAAAGGAAGGGCAACCAATTTTCTAAGGGGGGTGAAGTGGTTGATTCTGATAGTTATGATAATGAGATGTTTGAGCCAAATGATCATACGGGAAGTTACTTTTCATCAGTAAGTGGAAGTAACTAGCTTGAAGACTATTTTTCTGATGATTATGAGGCTCAGGTTTATGACTTACCAGGGCAATTGGATGAGTTTTGCGATCAGTTTGATATCAAGCTCCAAGACCGTGCTAGAAAAAAATTCTTTTATTTTGTTAGTTCATAAGATTGGCGTGTTTTTCTTATGTTGTTTATTGGTTGTTCTAGTTGTTGATAGCTAGTTGTTCGTTTATGGCATGTAATAAATGATCTAGTGGTAGTTCAAGCGGCTGTTTGAGGTTAATGTGATATTTCAGTCATATTTTATTGTACTTTGAACGTTTTTTTAAACTAATATCTTTTATTAGAGTGAAAAATCCCTTTTATAAAATATATATATATATATATATATATATATATATATATATATATATATATATATATATATATATATATATATATATTTGCTGTTAAAAACAAATACGGTACGTCTTCTTGTGTGTTTCTTACTCATAAATTTGTTGACGGATGGCTCTTTTTTACTTGTGTCATAGTATAAGTTAATACCTTTGAACATGAGTTAATATTAATAATTCTTCGTTTAAAAAATATATATTAATAATTCCTTAATTTATTTTAATTTACTATGTTTATGTTTAGCGTCGGTCTACAATAAAATACATACATAATTCTGAAGAAGAAGAAAATTAGTCCAATGTATCTTAAAATAATAAAATAATAATTAGAGGTTAAATAATTAGAGCAGTATTCCAATATTATTATGTCTTTTATGGTCCTAATATTTTTTACGAAAAATTGTTCACGGATTGAAAAGTCAAGAACTCGTATTATTTCTTTTGGTGTAGGGTCACTTTCTTGTTCTTGAATTCTGAACGTCAACCTTATATCTAAAAAAGTCGTAGATTGTTTATGTAACTTAATTGAACAAATAAAAGTCCATCAAATAAAAGTCCATCAAATAAACACTAAAAAAATAGTTCAATCTACATATTTTATTTTCACACTTTTAAAAAGTGTACTACCTCCGTCCCAAATTTATAGTCCTCTATTGACTTTTTCGGTATTTCTTTTTTAACTTTGACCTTAAATATTTTTTTGTTTATACAATAGTTGATGAAAAATATACTAATGAAAAATACATTTAAAACACAATACATTCATATAATTTGCATCAAGTATTATATAACACAAACAAAAATATTTAAGGTCAAAGTTGTAGAAGAAAGACCAAAAAAATAAATAGGGGACTATAATTTTGAGACGGAGGGAGTATAAAATTTTATTAGTTTATTACTCTTCTACTTCAAAATAAATGTTCAGTTTAATTTTTCAAAATTAAACTGGTTCAACTTTGACTTTAAATATTATTTTTTGTATTATATAATAATTGATGAAACATTATACGAATGAAAAATACACTTAAAACCCAATTCATTCATATATTTTGCATCAAGTATTATATAATACTCACAAAAATAATGAAGGTCAAAGTTGAACCAGTATTACTCTGAAAAGTCAATCTTAACACTTATTTTAAGACGGAGTTAGTAACATTTAATAATGTGTAAAATTTGTTACATTAATTAATGTGAAAAAAATTGTAAAACAATAAATTTTCGACACTTATAATTGTATAAAAAAGTTCACACTTTTGAGTGTGAATTCTAAGATTTCTCCACACTAAGGCTGTGTTTGTTTTTTAAAAAGAAGTTTTTAACAGCTTTGGAATCTGAACCGTTCAGACGCGGTAAGACATTTTAGCCGTTCAGACCGTTTTTTTTTCTTCGTTCAGACGCGATCAGAGGCAGTAAGCTCTTAATGGTCTAGACTTGTGAGTGGTGTCTTAATGCCTCTTGTAGACAAAAAAAAAAAAAAAAAAAAAAAAAAAAAAAAAAAAAAAAATTAGTACGAGCAAGTAAATGTGCAGTTCAAACATGAGTTTTTTTTTTTTCCGTTTCAGATTCAGATTCAGATTCAGATGTGTGGTTCAGATTCAGATTTAGAGCCTCTTAAAAACAAACACCACCTAAGTGTGAAGATTAATTGTAAGATTCAATTTCTCCGCACTTGAGGAAGTGTGAAGAAATTGGGTGTTACAAATAACCCCTACACCTATAAGAGCACTCCCAACGGTAACGGTATAACGCCGTTATAGGCGTTTTAACGCCATAACGCGCGTTATACCCGTTGGAGGGCTTGATCTTCAACGGCGTTATTTTGCAACCGTTGGGTTGCTAACGCGCGTTAAGGGCGGGGAAAAAAAAAAAAAAAAATTGAAAAACTTACACAATTAGTCCCTCAACGTCTAGAAATTCAAAAAAATTTACAAAAAACCCCCTTAACGGCTAGTTTTTTTAAAAAAAAAAAAAAAACAAAAACATTTTTTTACCACTATAAATACCCAACTAAAACTCTATTTTTTTCACACTTCCATTCAAACTTTATATACTTCCTCTTTACACTTTCATATTTCAAAAATCAAATTCGTTCACAATGGATCCAAATCATGAAGGTGATATTCCCCTGTCTTGGTCAGACGTTGATGACCAAGAGGACTTTCAATTTATGGCGGCCGCGTACGAGTATCACCTTCAGTTGGAACAACAAGAGGGTATTGAATCTCAACATCCTAGTCGTTCTCGTACCCATGTATATCGTGAACGTGAGCTTGCAGAAGAACGTCTGCGCAACGATTATTTCGTACAAGGTTGTAAGTATTCAAACCGGAATTTTCGTAGAAGATTTCGTATGAGCCGGAAACTATTCCTGCAAATAGTTGAAGGTATTGAATCTTATACTTCCGATAATATTCCAGATCATTTTACCTATTTTAGGCAAACACCCGATTGTACGGGTCGAATGAGTATAAGTGCTCTAATGAAGTGTACGTCTGCCATACGCCAATTGGCGTACGGCACCACACCTGATGCATTTGATGAATACTTGCAAATGGGTGAGAGTACTTCAAAGGTCTGCCTTGATAATTTTAACAAATGCATTATTGATTTGTTTATGCCGGAGTATTTAAGAAAACCAACATGGGCCGACATTCAAAAAATTTATCAACATCATGAAGAAAAACATGGTTTTCCGGGAATGCTTGGTAGCATTGACTGTATGCACTGGGAATGGAAAAATTGTCCAGTGGCTTGGCAAGGCCATTTTGCTAGGGGTGATAAAAAATACCCAACAATTATGCTTGAAGCTGTTGCTTCTCAAGATTTATGGATCTGGCATGTATTTTTTGGGATGGCGGGGGCAAATAACGATATCAATGTTTTAGATAACTCTCCGTTATTCGACGACCTTCTTGCTGACAATGCCCCAAAAGCACCTTATATGGTTAACGGAACTAGGTATGAACAGGGGTATTACTTGGCTGATGGAATTTATCCACAGTGGGCAACTTTCGTCAAATCCTTCACGGCAACAACTGATGAAAAACATACGTACTTTAAAAGGAGACAAGAAAGTGCCCGAAAAGATATTGAACGTGCTTTTGGTGTTCTTCAAGGCCGTTGGGGTATACTACAACAACCGGCACGTGGATTTGAAATTGCCACGATACGTAGAATCATGTATTGTTGCATTATTATGCATAACATGATTATAAAAGATCAAAAATTTGCTTTACGTGACTATAACGAACTGTGGGTGGATCCGTCAGCAAATTTGAGGCAACGAAGATGGGTTGAAAGATGTGATACGCACAGTCGTAAGGCAAAAGAAATACACGACCGACAAACGCATACCCAACTCCAACAGGACCTTATGGAGCATGTTTGGCAGAAGAATCTTGAACGACATGGACAACAACAAGAGAGCGACGAGGATGAATAAGTATTTGCTATGTGTTTTTTTTTAATTGCAGTGTGTGTGTGTGTGTGTGTTTTTTTTTTTTTTTTTTTTTTTTATCTCGTTGTATTTTTTTTTTCCTTGTATTTTTTTTAGTCTCGTATTGTAATATGTTTTTAGTTTTAATGAAATGTTAGTTTTAGTTTAAAAAATAAAGTGTATGATTTAGTTTAGGGGTTGAAATTGAAAATATGAAATATTAGTGGTGTTATGGTGTTATTGGGATGTTATTGTTGTGGGTGTTTTTTGGGGATGTTAATGTTAAATGTTAAAGCTGATGTGGCGCTGACGTGGACGGTGTTATTGATGTTATGGTGTTATTGTTGGGAGTGCTCTAAGTATGAACAATTTTTAAATTTCTCCAAACTAAGTGTGATTTTTTTTAATACAATTATAAGTGTGGAACATGGTTTTAAAATTTTTGACACTTATTAGTGTAACTAATTATACACATTATTAAGTGCTAATAAACTAATATATTTTTAAAAAAAAGTGTGGAGAAAAAATTGTGTAAATTAAACTATTTTTTGTACTGAAAATTTAAAAGAAGCAAAATGAGTTTTGTTAATATAGTCTTTAGAGTAATTGTTAACAAATAATTATAATTACGGATGTTTATATTAAGAAAATACATAATATTCAAACAAAATCACTAAAAATCATTATCCACTTCTTATAATTTTTCAAATACAAATAAAATGTGCTTTCACCATTGGTCATATTAGCGGAAAATAAATAATTGGTTGATAATAATGTCTTAATGTCACATAATTTTGTGAAAAATTTGTTGTTAACAACTAATTTTAGGATTACCATCAGGGTTGTAATTATCATTTACCTAAATGGGTTGTATACGTGTAAAAAACACGCGTATAAAAATTAAAAGAACATGGTGTGAGCATAAGCTAAAAAAGGAAGGGCGTGAGATATTTCAGCGTGCGGTGTAAATATGGTGAACCCAACTCAATCTTAGATTGATGCCAAGGGAGGATAAGTGACTTACCTTGTCTCCAATTCACCTGTGACTACTTTGCCTACTAGTTATACTCACGCGTGATTCACAGATTCTAAGGGCAATTAAGGTGAGTCGTTCACCTAGGTGAGTTTGCAAAAAATCCGGGACCCACTTAATTATTTATTTGGTTTGTAAGTGTATGTGAGGTATTTAGTGGGGTATATTTTTATAAAGTGAGTATTTTATTGAAGGGGATTGATTTGCACACCAAATTTTTTGATAAAAACATCATTTTGTACAAGTTGTATAGCACAATGTACAACACTGTAATGCATAAGGTGTGATGAAAGAATAAAAAAATATGTAGTGCAAATTAACCCTATTGATGAAGGGTGATGGTAAGGTGACTTTGTTCATAAAAAGATGAGTGAAAGTGAAAAAAAATGTGCGCTGAAATGACGCTAAAATGTAAAGTGAGTGAGTTAACACTTTGCCATCCAGCCTTGGAGGTTTAGATTTGTTCATAGAATTACTGTCATTACTCTTGACGTTATCGCTCGTGATCTTTTTACTCATTTACTTGGAAAAGAAGAACTTTCGCTACTTTAAAAAAGAAAAAAAAAAAAAAAATTGTAATCTTATTGTTTCAACATTGACTTTTAAAAATATTAAAAATGTTACATCTACTTAAATTATATAAAAAAAAATCACACATACATGTGGTATGTGTAATGGTCAAATCATATTATATTATCATTTTGTTTTTTGTTTTTTATCTTTCATATTTAGTTGTCAAATTAATGTACACATATATTTTCGTGAACTATTTGTAGATATAACATTGGTGGTTAAGAAAACCCATAACTACTACATAGACGTCAGTTACATTAATATATTTTTATATAAAAATAGTTTATCAAATAAGTGCTTTGTTTATATGTATAGAGTAAAAAATAAATGATTTTTTAATATTAAAATTTTTCATTTAGTTAAGTGATTTGTCGGGGGTGTTTTTTAAGCAAATGATTTAGCTTCGGTTAAAGTGCGTCGTACGTATTTATATCTCATTATGATATAATTAGATATTTGTTATTTTTGATTTAATTTGATTTGATCTGAATAGTTTATAAGTTTAATTTATTGCCCATGAAATGTATTTTTTTTTTAAACTTTAAAACACCGTTCAATTATAATTAATACTTCTTCGTTTCAATTTGTGAGTTTACTTTTAAATTACACGTATTTTAAAAAATTTGTACTCACTTTACTATTATCAATCAAATATCATCTTTACGTACAACTAACGCATTCAAAATTCATAAGTAACACATTCAAAATCTATAACTAACACATATAAAATTACACCGACAAGTTAATATATATTCTTTCGCATAAAAATTAAAGAGAATTACCATACCGAAACCATTTCGTTTTGAACCATTTGAACCACCGTCATGTACGACCACCACAACAATTACAACTCGCCACCACATACCAGGTTTTAATGAGGTAAATTTTCCAGAAAAACGTACCAGACCCTTTCTGTCAGGACAACCTGACGGCGTCGGGATTAAAACCCGACGGCGTCAGGCAATGTAGAAACAAATTATTAGTTTCATTTTCTGTGTAACTTGTGATTTTTGGAAACTTATAATTCTTAACTTTCCAGAAAAACTACAAACATTCATTCCACAAGCATTATATCTTACTCGCTTTCAAGTATAGTTTTTATATATATAATTTTACCGCCGATTTTATGCGATGTTTCATTTTGTTTTCTTATAAGTGTGCAGGTTATATTAGACAAGAAGAAGAAATACATATTGGAAGCACTTATTACTTATTCATTCTTTTTTGAGGAGGATTTAACCGCAACTTCACACATATCCTACCGAGGTAATTAGGGGAGTACTAGTTTCTTTCTCTTTTACTTACATTCCTTTATCATAACTTTGATACTTTCGGGGAACATTGGGGACAATGTTCAGCTTAAGTGTAGGGAGGGAGAATAAAACGGGAACTTAGAAACTATTCACTAATTTGATTTTTGTCTTGTCCTTAGTAATATGTGTAATAAACTATGAGAAATATTTGTTAGGGTAATTTTAGCACCAAATTTAAATTTTTTATGGCATTTACGAGTTAAACTTTAGTCTTAATAAAGTGTTTTATGGATAGGAATTATATGACTAGCACAAATACCGTATACCACTCAAATTCCACCCCAAAAATGTAAGGTTCTCCCCTAGATCTTTAGGAATAAAAGCATTCATCTTTAATGCTTAATGAGTGTAACGGTAGTATAATAGATTCTAGAACTTGTTTTGTGATACATTCCAAGATCACTAGTGAGACTACATTCGTGTAGTTATGATTAACTAAATGATAAGAGGCATTAGGATAACCCTTGTTTTAAACCTGTAATTTAATTACGTTATCCACATCGGTTGAGTAATTTTTCCCACACCCTTGCGATGTACTCATCTTTAGTACATGATACCCCTAGTTAACCCCTTAGAGCCTATCCTTTTCGCGGTTCTCGTGATTTTTCGGTCTCCAGAATATCAATGAAGAGCATTGTTTACAATCCACCCCCAAATGTTACACTCAAATCGCCTTAGCCTACCTTGTATGCACTCATACGTAAATTAATTTCAAGTTTCGTGATATCCATATTGGAAAATTTAGTAACATATATATATTATAAGTAACAATGGCTAAAAATTACCTGCAGTGTTCTAAAGTTTCGTGTGTTTGCCGGCACGATAAATTGAGTCGTCATTCTATTTAATCAAAAAACAAACGTCTATTAGAAGAAACTCTCAAGTTTTCAAAAACTACAATGTTATACTTCAAGCATGCTTCAATTACACATCTTATACAACAATGTTATTTCCAAACATCTCCCTTTAAATCCAAAAAACTATTTACATATTAATTTATGTTACAAAGCTACAAACACAAGTACTAATCAGCTAATTCTAGATAACGGGGTTTTACCTTTTCTGCATGAAACACAACTTTCAAACAAATATAATACTCAACAGTCCTTTACAAAATATATACGTCAATATCCTATGATACATTATCTGTCTTCCTTTCATCGGATCAACGAATTAATGCCTTTTACCTTTATCAATAACTATGTTAAATCAATTTCTAACTTATATCCTGAAAAGACTAAAACCGTTTTATTTCAACAAAACCTAACTAGCAATAACAGTTCACTTTTACTGGATTTTAACCATATAAACCTCTACCATCATTAACATAATCGTTAACTCATACAACATGTTTCATCATCTGATGATACTAATAACAAATGTAATCTCGCCACTAATTGATCTTAATTAAAAATATCTATTCCTTCAACTAAAATCATATACTAGAATAACAAAGTTGTTAAAAACAAATCATAATCTAAACGAAAAAATCACCAGTCATATTACAAAATTCAACTTTTTCATACATCTTTTTATATGCTTTCATTTAACCAAATATCATAACTCACCAATTGATCGTCCCTATTATTACCAAAAAACCATGTTTCTTGATGAGTATCCACGAATATGATAACTAACTTCTTTAACTTTACTGCTCTACTACACATGCATTCAAGATCGGAAGATATATCGCAGATTCAAGATCATCTTAATAATCATTCTAACAATGCTATAATCATTCAAAGATTGATAGATCAAGTAAAAAACTTTATCAAAAACAAGGATAAAATTTTTAAAAAACAAACATATATGATACAATAAAACCAAAACTAACATGTTCTTGATGGCTTCTTCGAGAAGATAGAGTAGGTGGGATGAAGAGAGTAAACCAAAAGTCAAGATATATAATAGACAGAAAAATCATACCGATAATCTTTGTATACACTAATATCAACTTCTTTTAGCAATGATGATATGCATTGATAGCAGTAATGTATTTTCTTTTGTGTATTATGTACAATTCTTTAAAAACATACACAAATAAAATAAATACATCTTTTAAAATTGAGTGGTATTTTCTAACTTACAAAATGATAGGTAATATACAAATATAATAAAAATTCATCTATTCATTCGAAAAATATTGCAAACGTGAATTTTAAAAGTTTCGTATCATCAAATCATGGTGTTCATTGAAGTAGGGCGTATTTAAACAACCAGTGATATAATACATTCTTTGAACAAAACTTTATAAACAACAAACAAAAATTCTTTTTGTACATCATATTAATACTTATGACGTTTATCTTATTTACAAATAAAAAAAAACAAAATAACAATGTTTTTCAAACAAGTATCAAAAGCTTCACATTAATTAAATAAGAAGGTTTAGTTAAAATTACTTTACTAACACGCTTTTACGTGATAAACTTTTAAGTTGTTTATATTTTAAATGTTATTATCTTACTTGACATAAGCTTATGTTGAGATAACACAATCTCCATTATTTGCACTAAATGTCTATGTTAAAGGAATGAAGTGAATACCAAACTATAAATAAAAAAAACTTTGAAGTAACGTTGCCACTATATTTAATAATGCTACTAATATACTAATAAAAAGAGTAAAAAAGTATATAAACCACTAAACTACATTTTACAATCATACTATTTAACATATTTAAAATCAAACGTTTATGTTACGTACTTATAATTTACATATAAAAACAAATACAAACATACATTATACTATATTTTACAATCATACTATTCAACATATTTAAAATCAAACGTTTATGTTACATATTCATAATTTACATATAAAACCAAATACGAACATAAACTAACTATAATTGTTTCATTACGTTCCTATAATTTACATAGACACAAACAATAACATTATTTATAAATATTAAAAAAACAAAATTTTAAAAAACTAAAAAATCAAAACAAAAACAAAATTATTTAAAGGTTATTGTTTAACAATTCTAAATAAAGTATTTTAATTCACAATGAACAACAAACAAATAATTATAAGTCATGCCCGCCCATTGGGCGGGCTTCGAAAACTAGTATATATATATATATATATATATATATATATATATATATATATATATATATATATATATATATATATATATATATATATAGAGAGAGAGAGAGAAAGTGAAACAAAGGCTTATAGTCATTTCAGTCTATAACCCGGTTTTTAAAGAAAGAACAGAGCCATGCTTTATCTTATCTTTCCCATCTCATGCTCTGATTCTAAAAACAAATGTTTGTCACTATAACGACAAATGTTTCCTTCACAAGTATTTTTCCTTCAATAAATTCTTCTGAAAAATATTTGTTATCTAATTGAAAACTATTCAAAATAACTCGGTCTCAATTTTTGAAAATCATTTGGAGTTGACATTGGTCAAAATCTCTAACTCTCAATCAACAACTTATGTCATTGATTGAGGGGGAGAATGATTTCATTTAAATCAAAAGGTTATTTGTCATACAACTGGTTCAGACCAAGGTTTATGTCATGTTTTCAAAAGATACTCAAGCATGTTTTTGGAGTTTAAAGTCTCAGCTTTGATCCTTATCGGTTAAATGTTTTCATAAGCAAGTCACAATTCTCCTCAAAAGCTTTCAAAATCAATTTAAATCTCCAGAGATCACAAATCTCAAATGATTTGAAAATTGTGATCGGGGGAGAATTTGTGATTTAAATTGGATTTAAACTGATAATTCGATAAATGGTTTTATAATGATTTACAAGCTCTCCTCCCCACATGTGCCAAACGATTTCAATTTTTCCATGCACATGTTGAGAGGGAGCATCTATTTCAAACCAAAAAGGATTGAAATGTGATTGATTTGTTTCAATGTGCAGACTTTCCCTAATATGTGCAAAACACTTTCAAATCTCTATGCACATATTGAGGGGGAGAAACTTCTTGAAAACCACATCCTTTCCAAAAATTATCCTTAACAAAGTATGAAAAATACTAACTTTGATCAGGAAAGTGATGTTGATATCTTTTAGAAAATGGTAATCAAAGAAGTGAATCCTTCCTCTTGCCTCCGTGTGCCAAAACGACTTCTAATACATGATGCACATGTTGAGGGGGAGCTCTTTTTCTCAAAATATCAAAAACAATTCAGGTACAAAATGCTTTGATTATATATCACAAGTATCTGGATTGATTTTCAAATGGTTTTCAATTGATTCAAATGGCAGATGAACAATACCAAATTGACCGACCAAATTTACTTTATGTATGGAGTTATAAGGATGGTTAAGTTAGGTATTCGTTCCCACGATCCGGCCAGAGCCGGAGGGATCTACCCAGAGATAATCCACTAGATAGTGTAGAGTCCTTAGGTATGATGAAAAAAGGAGAAAAGTGGGATATGGGAAGAGTGCGGACTGAGAAAGAGCTAGAACTGGAATAAACCCAACAAGGTTCTAGTTATGAAGTCTCGGTAAGCACTGAAGGGGTTGAAGAATGAAAAAGAATTGAATGAGAAAAGGGTGAAAATAAATAGCCCTCCAATTATTCAACCTTAGGGCAGAAACCGGGTTCAATACATATGCTACTGGTTGTTACTAAGGTAACACCGATATTGAAGACAAGACTTCATGGACCCAGTGACGCACTGCACTACAACTTTCCAAGCTACTCAAGTTTCTCTTAAAAGGGACTTGTTTCATTCTCACGGGGAACCTACATAATCTATCGACTTTCTCTTAGAGATTGTTGATATTGAAGAAGGAGACCCTCTCCCTAGTCTCTAGCATAGGAACCAAATGTGCACAATTGAGTCTAGAGCCACGAGATCAACAAATAAATCTCATCAGGACACTGTCAATGAAGACTCTTTGTTTCACACAATGTGGAAAGAGAAATTATATCTTAAGAGTCCTACGCATTATCCTTGTGGTATTGCCAGAACATCTGAGTGATATGCAAACATATTCACAATGAAGATGGAAAGCCTTCTAGAGCCAACATCAAACAAGCTCTTGGTAGGTGGCATGTGAGATCTATCCAATAGATCAACCATGTGACAATTGAACAGAAACAATGGGGCGATTCAAACTTATGAATCAATCCTGGTTCAGGTTATAGATTGACGGATACCTTTGAAAAAACGGTCGTTGTGCTTAAAAAATCTTTTCTTTGGCACATCGAATGTGTATTAATATTTCAAATATAAAAGGTGTTTATGATTGATAATTGATTTTTCTCAAAAACCCTCGTTGTATTGCAAAAACACTTTATTGAGCAGTACTCGATTGATTTTCAAATCTCTTTTCATCAATCAGTGAATCTTAAATTCGCTGGTTCACTCACTCCGTGTTGTCTTCTTTGAGACGTTCCAGTTTGAGAACAGCTAGAGCAGGTGCGAAATCCTGTCAAGGAGATTCTTCGGAATTATACCTGATCACAGGCAGTACTTGTACTGATCAACGGGGAACCGTGGGCCGTGTACCTCAATTCAACGAAAGTGATCAAAGACACTTTGGTGCGCTTTATTGCTAACTGTTGTATGCAGGTACGCCCGACGTTTGCAGCTGGTTGTAATAATTTATATTCATTTGATGTAATTTTATATAATTAGTATAAGTAATAAGGCTTAATTGATGTTGTACATGAGGTTGTGACCATGAAAACAAGCTAAAACAAGTCCTAGGTAAGTTCTATGAACTTGAATTCTGAAACAGTCCCAAAGATTGATTAAACTGATTATCTCAGTAAACCTTGAGGTTAATTCAATAAGATAGGCTTTTATAACTATGTCTTACGGTTGCTTCACCGGGTGGCGTACCTCATAACTCATCCCGATGAGTAAATGAGAGCCAAAATGGCAAAACATGTCAAAATCTGCACACCAGACTTCATTTGGGAAAAGCCCATGTTCTGGTCATTTTTGGAAGTCGACTCAGTTTTATTAAATGTAGCCAAGACCTAAACTTAAAGTTTGACGAAAGCCGCGTGTCAAAACAAGTTGTAGAACTCAAATTATGGTCGTTTTGGCAGGACTGAATGTGCAGCCAAACTTTTTGCAATGAAATATAATTATATACTTGTAATTAAAACTATTGGTATAATTAAACTTTGGACCTTAGACTTAATTAAGCTTAAAAAGCTGTTAGAGATAATAAAAATATGAACTTGAGCTTTTGAATCACTTAAAAAGGACTTGTGGTTAAAAAGTTATGCATAGTTAAGTTTTACTAAATGAAAATATAGTGTTAGAACAAAAGCTTGCTGATACGATTTTAAATCACGATTTTGACCCTTTTCTGGTCCGAATCAGCAAAAGTGTAAAACACGAAAGTTGCTCAGAATGAGTTTTTCTATAAAAACTTAGGCGCACATAAGCAGAAAGTGAACGAAAAAGCCTAAAAAGGGCAAAAACTAAACTGATCTGTTGTTGACTAGAAAACAACTTTAGTAAGAAACCTTAAGTGATATATTGATTCTTTGAGGCCAAATCAAAGCCAAGGTTAAGCCAAGGCTGATGTCTCAAGGTATTTTAACTTAAATATAGCCATTAGGTTTGACCTTAATTTTTGTTTCAAGTTGCTTAACCGTAACTTAGCCGCACGGCTAGTTTGGGTTTGTTAACCCGAAACTTGTTTCAAAAACTTGTTCATTAGATTGAACTTTACTAGACTTTGACAAAACTAGATAAATGACCATATGACATATAAACTATCTAAATACCATTTTCACAAGTCTTAACTCTTGTTTAAACCTATGAACTTATATTAACTTAAAAACTATTTTTGAAACCTTTGTATTTCACGACATTATAATATGACACGCCGTAATTATTTTCATCACAACACTCATTGAGTGAATAACATTTATACATAATAAATGTTATGCTAAACTACTTCACGACCTCTTGATTTTGATAGCCAAACAACATTTAAGGAATACTTTAACTTAAGGATTCATGTACAACATCATAAGCCAACAAACTACATATACTTGTACACTTATATCGTACAAGATACTAAAACACGAATACTATGCTTTCTTAGGTAATCGTTAAAGATCGTGATATTGTCATACTCTACTGTTGATCACTACTGTGAGTTCATACCCCCACTTTTTACTACTTAATTGTTTTACAAACCCTTGGGGGAAATACATGCTTTATTTTAAATCGAACACATTTCTTTGAAATTATAATTGAATGTATTATTTGCACTAAGTACCACTATTGCCAATCTTAAGTCCCTATTATCATGAACCATTAATCACTTGCGAGTGAACGCGAATAATGTGGATAGATCTATCGGGATTGACGAATCCCGTTTGTGTTGACCGGGTAGGCAAACAAACGCACTCTATTTGAAGATCCATAGGTTTAATGGCAAATTACCTATTAGGGAAAATGTTACTATTATATCAAAGCTGTTAACGTTTCAGTGTCATGAGCTTAGTGCAATAATATCTGTTTTGTTTTCTAAACTATGAATGTGAGACTAATTACCTCACATTACGAATATGGTGTTCAACGGATTTCCTAAACTGTATGAATTTCACTCAACCTTTGTGTTGACAGTTTTAAGCATGTATTTCAGGTCCATATTGTACGTGGTGCACGGAGAAGACGAATACTCAAGAAGGCTATAAATTTTATTATCATTCGAAAACCCATTTAATGTATTTTATAAACCGTGAAACTACTGGGACCTCATTTTGTAAACTCTGACATTTATATAAATCGAATGATAAATCTTTTAAAACGACTTCATTAGAGTTCGTTTTCTATTGTTATGACTGTTGTACCATGAAGTAACACCCAGTTTGAATTCCGCTGCGTATCACGAAATTGGGGGTGTTACAAGAATTTTCGAGAGCAAACCCTAACTCAGTTGTAGTCCGATTTGTACAGTATTCTAGGGTCCCATACCCTATTTTACACATCAAGATAAGTTTGTTAATCTAATTTATCATTATGTCTACCTTATGTTCGATTGATTGTGTGTATGCTTGCTTGTCTATCATGTCTAGCTAAAATACTTGTGTGTTTGCTTATATCTATGAAACCTAATTATTGATTGTTGTTAGGTTGTTTCTTGTTTTAATTAAAAATTGCTTAGAAGCGCATTGTTAGGTCACCATATTGTAACACAAGCATCAATATATATGAAATAAGAGGTAAAGGTGATCGGTTGAACAAGAACAAACACACTCGAATGGAATATAAGAAATGTTATGCGTAGAGTATGAAAGTAAATGAACAACCAGCCTTCTAAGGAAGGTTTACAAAGGTATTTATAGGGGAAGGAACTAGGGCAACACTACAAGTCCCCTTCCTTCCTTATTGGACTTGGGCCAAGGCTTATAGGCTTTCTACATAATCCTTGCCATTAATACAAACATAAAAGCCTAATTAAGCAACCTATTACATATTGATTACTAACACTTGAAATATAGTTTAGGAGTGATTCCAACAATCTCCCTCTAAGTGTTGGTAATTAATGACTTCTGTAATCTTGAAAAATTGTTAGTGCGGATGTAATAGTTGCTTTGACGTCTTCTGACATTCTTATTTCTTGTGAGAAGAAATGTCTTGAATCCAACAATCTCCCCAGTGTGAGGATCTTTTTTTTCTTTGAATTTTACAGCTTTGACGTCTTCATTTATATTTGTTCTTTGTTCTGGTGTGGATATAGTGATGTTGTGTTGTTGTAATCTGCATCAGGTCCGCTTCGTTGGTCAGGCGTCTCCACGTCCTTCTCCAACATGCTCACACGCTCATTGACGTTGGATTTCAGGATTGATGTAGTTCTCTTTAGTCTTTAAACTTTGTAGATTCTTTGGCTTTGACTAAGAATCATTCTGACTTTTGTGTTTCCTTTCGAGAGAACTTCAATTTTTGTTGTTGTTAGTATGCGCATGTGGAGAATCTGCACGATCATCTCCCAGGAGCATCCATAAGAAGAAAACATAAGAATTGGTTAGTGATAAACACCAATCGATCACTGTGGTCGTTTCTTAAAGAATTGACCACTACGATTGTTCTTCTGATGAATGTCTTGATTCCATTCACCTTGGTCGGGTGAATCAGCCATCCGAATCCCATAAGGGACAGTTGGCATTACATTGAACAAGTTCAAGTAATGACCCACATCTTCAGGACTCGATTCTTGAAAGGAATCTCCTTAGCGGGGATTTCCAGCACTTACAAGTTCGAACTTCGAGCGTGTTAACAGCATAGTGTGAAAACACATCTCTAATTCTAGCAAAGGCTGTTCTTGAACTGGAGTCCCTCAAGTAGGATAACACAATGTACCGAAGTACATCTACAGTTCAGGTGAGTCACTGAGGTACACCGAAGCATCACCTCACGACTGTAGACCGTTTGAGACAACACTAAGCGTAACCCACAAGGAGTTACCGAGGTGACCTGCTGTCAGGGCTGTTTGATGTTGACCCTGGCAGGAGTTTCCATTCAATCATTGAGGATCACAGTTGTGAACCCCTCATAAATGTTCTCGACATATTGCTAAGATCTGTGTAGGACTCTAGAATAGTATCACTTGCGTCCTTAATGTTGAACGACAAGTGATGAAATGTCAAGTGTTCCTAAGAGATCTTTTGATGAATCTCGTGGCTCTAGACTCAATAGTGCGCTTTGGTTTTCCTAATCGGAGACTAAGGAGAGGGTCTTCTTCTTCAATACCAGCAATCTCTAAGAGAAATCTGATAGTTTACGTAGGGTTCCCTGTGAGAATGAAACAAGCTTCTGTTGAGAGAAACTTGAGTGGCTAAGAAGGTTTAGTGCATGCGTCACTGGGTCCATGACGACTTTAATCTTCAATACCGGTGTCATCTAGTGACTTTCAACAGTAGCATATGAATTGAACCCGACCATCGGATGCATTTTCTAAGTTTAATAAACATTTGGAGGGCTATTTCTTTTCACCATTTTCTTTACTTTTCTTTTTGATTCTTCAACTCCTTCTTTCTACGTTTCTCATTTTCTCCTTTTTATAATCATACCTAAGGACTTCTAAATTCTAACTATTGGTGGTGTCCTTAGGTAAATCCCTCCGGCTCTGGCGCATCATAGGACGGTTATTCCTAACCTTAGTCACCTTATAACTCCATGACTATCCTAAGTTGCCATAAAACCATTTTCTCGAAAATCTCTCAAGGTGTTTATGAGTGATAACATTTTGTAACACTTCGAGAGTTTAGTATTTTCAGAAATACTCCCCCTCCACATGTGCTCAAGTGTTTAGACAGAAATTTGCATAATGAGGGTTGAGCTCGCACTTTTGAATTGATTGACTCAAGATAGACAATTCCCCGCGAGACACGGTTACGTTGCATAGTTAAAGAGTTGCATTGTCAGCTTTTAGGTGACAACTAGCTCTAATAACTACCTTGAAGGTGTGAACAACCTCGAAAGGTTGTCAAACCCGTCAAAGTTCATGTCTATCAGGAGTTTCTCGAAAAGGTACAATCTACTCAGATAAGTCTTGGAAGACAAATCTTTTCGATGTATGACAGTTCAGTTCTCGTCAATTCATGGGTTAAGTCTTAGTCACACGAAGATTCAATCATATTTCCAACATATTTGTAGGGGTGAGCAAAACAAACCGAAAAAACCGAAACCGAACCAAAAACCGAAAAAACCGAACCAGAAAAACCGACCGAAACTAAAAACCAATGGTTCGGTTTTAGAGGCCTTTTCGAATCATAAACCGAAAAATGCGGTTCGGTTTCGGTTTTCGTCAATATCAAAAACCTTGAAACGCAAAAACCGAATAAATCGGTTTCAAAAACAGCTGCCATAAATATAGTCTCACAACTACTTTTGTCCAACTAAAAGCCCAAGAGGCCCTAATGGCCATAAATGTCCAATTTGACATTTCAGAGTCAAATTGGTTCAACTTTGACCGTAAATATTTTTTTTGTGATATATAATACTTGATGAAAAACTATACCAATGAAAAATACACTTAAAACCCAATCCATTTATATATTTTTCATCGAGTATTATATAACACCCTCAAAAATAGATAAGGTCAAAGTTGATCCAGTTTGACTCTGAAAAGTCAAACTGGACACTTATTTAGGGACAGAGGTAGTAATATCTAATTAATTTAATATAATTAAATAACTAAATAAAAAAAATTATAAATTCATATTCATTTTGTGCTCGTAGTTCTCACGGATTCCATATAATATATTTATCTTAGGTGAGTTTATATTTATATTTAATTGTGTTTACAAACTCTTGTCGTGTTGCTTGTTTTGTGTGAGGGATATATCAATAAGTATTCGATAATGATTATACACTGTTTCGTGCCAAACTATCCCTTAATCATGTTTAATCACTTGTAGATGGGCCGAATATGTCTATTGGGATTGACATTTATATGTTTGTAATTGTAAAATGAATTATATTAGCACGTATAAATATTATTATGCTTATATTGAAAAAAAGTTTTTGCTTTCAAACCATTGGAGAATAAACTAATTTTGTACGTAAAAAACAAGTTTGTTGGTTTAATTTGACCATACCGAAATATTAAGAAGGCTAGAAACCGAAAAAAAAACGAACTGAAACCGATAACAAACCGAATAAACCTTTTTAAGACTCCTTTAAGATCGTTTTCTATTGCCAAAAACCGAACGGTTTTGGTTTTGGGTTAAACTATAACACTTTTCAAAAACCGAACATTTTGGTTCGGTTTCGGTTTTAGCCAAAAACCGACCCAAACCGAACCGTGCACACCCCTACATATTTGTATCACAAAATTTTTCTCTCCCTCAAAAATGGCATATATGGTATTTTTGATGAAATTTTGATATCAAATATGTCCATTTCGAGTTTTGTGGGAAGATTTCCACGAAGAATGTTTTGTGAACAAATATTTGTTATAGCAAATACTCCCCCTCAACAAGTAATATTAACTTTTGAGGTTTTGGAAACATAAGGGGAAGTACTTGTTCTTTTGAGAAAAACTTTGAAACTTCATTGTTAAAGGTATTCTAGCCAATTGGACTTTTTAGATACTTAAAATTTCCTTTCCACCGTTTACCCATACTCAAAAGTAAGAAGCTTACGCTCTTTTATAGGATTGTGGCACTGAAGCTATGAACATACCACAGTATACCTAATTTAGGTATTTGGAAAATTTATCGAACTTTCATTACACCTAGTATTTAACCTTGGGTTGTACATGTTATGTGTGCACAAACCATCGTCAATTATACAGATCATAATTTCCTATCTGAAAACCACCAGAATCAATCAATCAATGAAAGAGTTTAAGGAGTACCAAGCAATTCGTCAATGAGACCGGGAGTTCTCTCTTGACGTTGATAGCCCGTAAGAGGGAAACTCTCTCTTCCACCGACAAAGCTCTCTAGCCTCCGTATCTGATCCCGGTGAAATAGCCTTTCATCAATCCTTGTGATAATCTTCCTAGCATCCCTCCTTTCCTTAGAGTTCCAACGCTTCTTTGATCCAATACCTTGCTTTATGTCTTTCAACCGATATGCTAACCCATCACGAACCGACTTCAACGTGTGATCGCAAAACTTGTGAACCTCGGTGTACGCCATTAAATAATTGTGGTGAAGTTCACTGCGGTAAACAACTCCAAATTTCGGTTTCTTGACAATGGTGTACTGAGAAAGTTGGTTTATGTCAAGAAAGTGTAGTAATGGTTTAGTGAGGTTGACTTGTTTCTGATATGATTCCACAGCAAGTTGAAGATCTTCAACACGTTCTTGGATCACTTTGCTTGTAATGAATATTAACAAGGAAGTGATGTACTGGAGCTGAATATGTGTGGAAAATTGTCTCATCCGACCTTGTACCTTAGCAGGTACATGTCTTCGATGTCGTTTAGCGACAACCTAGGAAATTCAGCTTCAGTAAAGTCATATTCTTGTTCGTCTTGGCGTTTGACGGTGATTTTCTTCAGGAATGATTAATCCCATTTAGTAGCCAGATCGACATTCATGATAGCAACGATCCGTTTGTCACTGAACACTTCTTTGTTTGATTTCTGAACTTGGCGGCTGCGGTAGTAAATTCTTCTTCGTTCAGGCCAATGATGAATGCCGTATTGTGCATCAAGATCATAAGTCACCACATTTTCAACAAACATTCTTGTGGCTTCTTCTTCGATGGCAACATTTTTGGAGAAGACCGCTGCTGGGATATTGAAAGTGAGTGACGTAGCATACTTCGTGCTGACTTTGCTACCATGTTGTAGAAATTCCAGGTCGTTGTTGAAGAAGTATTGGTAAGGGATTCTAGGTTGATCTGGTCGACCAATGGTTGGTAATGGTTTGGTCCAATCTGTTTAATATGGAGCTAAATCCGGTCTTGTGAAGTCAATGTTCGATTCCGGGTTGAGCCTGTCAATGTTGTTAGACATAGCTCGTGCAATGTTGTCGAGGTGATATTCAACTTCAACAGCACTGTCGGTTCTGTCCTTTAACAATTGGAAAGCATCGTTTTTGATCCGGCGTAATTCGCCCTTCGTCATCTTTTTTACCCTGAATTCATCCTGGATAAGCTTAACTTGCTCCATAGTACGACCATCTACCGGTTCTTGGCCTTCCGGTAATTGCGGTGTAGCATCAACGAGCTTGTCGAACCAGTCGTATTCGGCAGTGTCATCTTCATCTAACCAAGAAACAACAGAGCTGGATCTCTTCTTCTTAGGTGTGGATGATGGTCCTGATTGTTGCTCAGTTGATGTTTTAGGTGAGGGTTGTTGTTGGGGCTCAGGAATCTCTTCGTTGTCACCACCGGTGTATTCGAAATAGTCACCAGTTTTCTCCTTTGGTGGTGAAGACTCATAGTCCCGAGGTTTATCTGATGCAGGAGGACGTTGAGCGGTTCGTGTGGTGGTGGTGGTCTTTTGGGGTGGTGGAGGCTTGGAAGAGGATTTGCCTGTTTTCTTTTGACGTTTAGGCTCGGAATCCTTGTCTGCATCGTCATCATCTCTTGGTCGCTTATCCTGACCAGCCTACTCTTTACAAGATGTCTTGAGTTGATATTCCAGTAATTCTTCAAAAAGTTTTGCTTCGTCAAAAGTGAAAGTTGCAGATCGTTGAGACATTTGCATAACCAGCTTAGAAATCAATTATTCATCAGTGACAACAGTATACGGAACTGGTTTGATTTCCATGACCACAGGGGTACTTGATAGTGTCTTCTTGACCAACGACATGAGATGAGGATAGAGTTGTCTGGCGAACATTTCTCTTGTGCCTCCAGGGACGGTGTCGAGAAGGAACTTATGAGTGTAGTCCTTAATCCTCTTGTCCATCTCACCCTGAATATCTCAGTTGAGAAATTGTTGGATCTGGTCTCTTTCGTCCGAGAACTCGTTCATCACATTTTGAAGTAAATTTACTCTGTTGGCCAGCTGATTCAATTTCTTGTTAACTTAGTTTCATTTTCTTGCTTGCCTGACAGCTTTGACAATCTTGGTCTTGGCACGTGATGTCCAAGTGTCGGTCGGTTTCTTGACTGATTTGGATCTGGTGGTAGCGTCTTTGGATGGTGGTGGTGATGAGTGAGACGATGAATCAGATGAAGATGAGTCATGAGAAGGCTCTGGATCTTTAGGTGGCTCAGAAGTTTGTTCAGGGTTGTGTTCAGGATTATCTTGAAGATAATCATCAGCTTCTTTTGAGCTTTAGCCTCTTCTTTTGCCTTTATCCTAGCCTCTTCTTCAGCTCTCTCCCTAGCTGCTTCCTCTATGTCTTCATCTGTTATCTTCTCATTCTTCTCTTGTTCATCTTCTTCAAAGTCGAAAATGATTTCATCTTCTTGCTGCTGTTGGTCTGTTGATTCCTGAGTGGTGGTACCAGTTCCCTTATCGGGTTGATTAACCGCATCAAGTACTGGTGTGGTTAGTGCACCACCACTGGAATCTCCAGGGCCTCTAGTTTGTTGAAGATTGAATTCCGTAGCAGCATGTTGCACTCTCAGCTGCTTGAGAGTCTTGTGGTACTCTCTTTCTTCATCCTTAGGTTCATCATCCGAGCTTGCTTCTTCTTCCTCAGCAACTAGAGTCTTTCCCTTGTCTGATTTGGGACTGAGTGGTTGGTCGTCGGACCGCAACGAAGTCGTATCATCCATAGCGGATTCAGAATAGTGAACCACCTCATCAGACTCAGTATCCTCAGAGTCTTCGTCCTCTAGTTTGAGTGCTGGTTTAGGGATAGGAATGGCACCCTTAGATGGGACTTTTCTTTTGCGGGGAGGATTCCTCTTGGGATACTTGAGGATACTCCCAGTACTTTCTACACTTCCAGCACTGCCTGATCTTTTGGTCTTCTTGACTGGAATAGCTGAAGAATTTTCATCCATAAAGCCGACTTTGCCTTTCTTCACCGCTTCTAAGTATCGTGAATATGACGGAAGACTTTTGATATCAGCAGTGAGAAGGCAGTCAAGAAGTACTGCACCTTGTTTCTTTGTCAATGAGTCCTTGAATCTGACAATGTTTAGCGTGGGCTCATACAACACAAAATGATTGTTGGGGTCGTTAAGTCTCAAGGGAATGTCCTGATTTTTCTCGAGAATGTTCTGGATCAACAGCTTAGTATATCTGATAAAAGGAACCTTTGTCCCGGGTTTCTTGAGATGGGACATCATGTCTTCCCATATCAGACTGGCAAAGTCAATGTGCTGCTTGTTGACCATGCCCCAGAAGGTTTGCAGATGCATTAGTTTGGGATGCTCGTGACCGCTGTCTCTTCCGGAAACAAACTTGGCGATCATGATGTACAAAGTCCTCCACGGTTGAAGAATGTTCTTTAAATCGACCGAGGAGTGCTTTGTGATTATTCCAACAGCTTCATCATAGCCAATATCGACCATGAATTTTAGTGTAGCCTCTTCACTTGGAATTGGTACATACGCAGCAGGTTGGATAGCGAGCAGAAGAAGAATTGTGCGCAGATATGCAACAGTGACGGTGACTTCCCTATCATTGAGAGTCACCGTGACAACATCTTAACCCTCAACCTTCTTCATTGTGTGCCAGAATTGATGAATATAAATTTCTGGAACAGTTGCTGAGTTGGTGAGCATATTGTTGTAGGGATGAGATTTGAGAATGTCCACAGCAATCCTGCATGAAAACTCTGAGCAGGTGAAGTTCTCAAAGTCGACCTTGAGGTTGTTATTTCCAATCTTCATGCTGTAATCAGATGGGAAGATATCTTCCATTGTGAGCTCATTTGGTGCGTTAACATTTACCATGGTGATGTCAATGTCGTGATCTGAAAGATATTGAGACAAAAGTACCAACATATCGAAAGACATTATGTTAGTCAAAAGTTGATTTTATTGTCCAATTTATTGAATATGTTATGTTAATGAATGTTACGAGTCCAAGGTCACTTGTTGTCCAATGGTCCAAAGCTGATGTGATAAGTTTCGTGAGTATATTAATTTTGAATTTTAAAGTCCAAATTTTTACTCATTCACACACCATTTTAACAATTATAGCTTATTAGTGACATTTTGGTCTTGTGACGTTATGAGTAACTTATTACAAGTTTGTACGCGTAACATTTCATAAGTAAAGTTAAATTTTTTTGGCTTAAGCGTAGGATTGAAAGCATATGCGTAAACAGTGTAACCATACGCGTAGGATTAAGCTTATGTATAAGAGTCACCCATAGGCGTAAGATAGCTTACGCGTAGGAATGAGCCCTTAGCATGAAGCTTACGCTTAAGTGTAGGTTAGGAGCTTAAGCGTAAGGTTTACTCGTAAGAGTGAGCCTTATGCGTAAGAATCCAAGTTTACGCATATCCTTCATAGGATACGCCTAGTCCCAATGTAGAACCTTATGCATATAAGTTACGCGTAAGATTGCTCTTATGCGTAACGGCTACGCATAAGGTGATCCTTTTGCGTAAGACCATTTTTTACCCTTGATTCTGAATTTGCACGCGTAGAACCTGAAATATATCATTCATAACATCTCCATTAACAATTTATTCAACCTCTTTCAATATCACATGGCATCACAAGTTATTTTCATTTACGCGTAGAATTAAGTTATGCGTAAAGGTTAAACCCTAACAATTCAAATCCTACGCATAATAAATATAACAATGCAAAATCTACCAAATGATTTCTGGGATGTCTTAGGGGCATCATGAGTTTCTTTCTACAAGTTTTAACATCAAATGACTTATGAATCAAAAGTACCTAAATTTACGAATACATAAACCCTAAATTCAAATTTCACCATTATGATGTTTCTGGGTTAGATTCAAAAGTGTCATTGGTTAATTAAACACATATCAAACATCTTTCAAGCCTCTAATTGTCCTTAAACACTCACAATAGAGAATACCCAAATCCACGCATAAACCCTAGAATTTGAAACATGATTAAAACGTTTTATGGGTTAAAATTCTTGATGAAAATGTTTTTAAAACTTGATTTATACCTTGATAACACAAATCATTTCATCAGAATCACCCTAAAGTGATTATAAGTTCATACGCATATGCGTAAAAACTTAAATCACTCCTAGAGGAAGATCAAACCGTTGGAATTAAGAAAGATTAAAGTCCTATGTTTGAAATCACTCAACGAAACATTTAACACTTACAGATTACAAGATTATAGCATGGATTTGAGAGATGAATTATAGGCGTGGATGATGGTGGTTGAAAAACTTTAATGCTTGAAATAAATGTGTAAGAAAATTAGGTGGAGTGTTTTTGTTAATTTAAGTTTAAACTTTTGACAAGTATAGCCCTTCCATCTCAACCATTTTCAACCACAGCCCATAACTTCCATTTTGGTTAAGCAAGAAGTGAAAGTTTGGAAAGATACTTGATGACACTCCCTCTCGACTTTAACATTAGTGAAATTTTACAAATTAGAGTCAGAGGAGTGTTTTGAAACAAGAAACGAATCCACCATTATCAAATATACAACCAAATTAGGGTAACATGCAAGTACAAGGTTTTATGAAACATAACACTATTTACTTTCTCCCCCTCAACACTTGTCCAAGAAAAATATATGAAATGTTTGAAAGAGCAAAGTGTTGACGGAAGGATTGTACTTTCAATTTTGGAAGAAATTTAGATAGAAGAATATTTTTGTATTTTATGAGATTTATATTTTTCTATTTTTGTTTTTGATAGATATTTACAAAAGAGGTTTTGGTGTTTGACTGGTTTTAAGAATGTGTTAAAAGTTCATCCAGTTCTTCTGGAGTCAAACACCTCATACCAATCCGGTGGATCAACTCAGTAAACCTAGCAGGAGCTAAGGCTTTGGTGAAAAGGTTCGCCAGTTGGTGTTCAGTACCCACAAAATATAATTCAACAGTACCCTTTTCCACATGCTCATTTATGAAATGATATCAAAGATCGATGTGCTTGGATTTTGAATGTTGCACGGAGTTGCATGAGATCGCAATAGCACTTCGATTGTCGCAGTACATCGGGATTCTGTCAAATATGTAACCATAGTCTTTGAGTTGTGTTCTCATCCAAATGACTTGAGCACAACATGCCGACATGGCTACATATTCTGCTTCGGTTAAGGACATCGATGTACAATCCTGCTTCTTCGATTGCCATGACACCAATTTATCACCAAGGAATTGCAAAGCACCTGAAGTACTTTTTCGAGAATCTAAGAAACCTGCGTGATCAGCGTCTGAAAAAGCTATTAGTTCAAAACCAGAATCCTTCGGATACTAGATCCCCAAATTAATGGTTCCCTTGATGTATCGGAGGATTCTTTTAGCCTCAGAGAGGTGAGTTTCAGTTGGTCGCGACTGATAACGGGGGCAAAGATATACAGCAAATACAATGTCGGGTCTACTGGCTGTTAGATACATGAGAGGCCCAATAATACTTCGGTATTTGGTAGGGTCAACCAATTTCCCATGTAAATCAGCGTCCAGTTCTTGGTATGTGCCATTGGTGTGGCATAGGTATCACAGCTTTGTTTTCCATGTTTGTTTAAAATTTCAAGAGCATATTTGGACTGACTTTGGAAAATACCACGGGGTGATTGATGAACTTGCAGTCCTAGAAAGAATGTAAGTTCACCCATCATGGACATTTCAAAATGTGTTTTCATAAGTTTTGAAAAAGCGTTTGAGTAATTTTTATGTGTTGACCCAAAAATGATGTCATCCACATAGATTTGAATGATTAAAATGTGTTCCCCGTGATATTGTATGAAAAGTGTTGGGTCGACCGATCCTTTAACAAAATTATGAGATAGAAGAAAGGATGACAACTCATCGTACCACGCCCGAGGGACTTGTTTGAGACCGTAGATAACCTTGTTCAGTTTGTAGACGTGATTAGGGAACTCTGGATCAACAAATCCTTCGGGCTGACTAACATATACCGTTTCTTTCAGTTTACCATTCAGAAAAGCGGTTTTGACATCCATCTGATAGACCGTGATGTTCATATGAGCCGAGAATGCCAGAAAAATCCGTACAGCCTCAAGTCTAGCAACCGGTGCAAACGATTCCTCGAAGTCAATCCCTTCTTCTTGTCTATAACCCTTAGCCATCAGACGTGACTTATTTCTGATAACCGTACCTTCAGCATCCAACTTGTTTTTCCAAATCCACTTTAGACCAATAACATAGACCCCTGTTGGTTTTTCAACCAATTCCCATACTTCAAGACATTTAAACTGATTAAGTTCTTCTTGCATGGATTCAATCCAGTTGTCATAAGTCATGGCTTCTTTAATGTTTTTTGGTTCAGATTGGCAAACGGTAAGTGCATAAATGCAATGTTCACCGTCAGTCTGGAGGCGTTGTCTAGTTACGCTGGTTGATTCGGGTTTCCAATGATGTTCAAAAGAGGATGGTCTTTTGTCCAACGATGTGTAGAGGGTTGATGTTGATATACATTATGCTGATTGGGAGGATTCAAATGACTTGTTGATGATTCCGCAATATCTGAAGAAGCAGTTGCATTTGCGAAAGGGTTAAAGAACGCATTTGGATCATAATCTGCAGGTGTAGGTACATCATGATTTAGAAGATCATCAGCTGGATCAGCGTCATTGGACGCGGTTTGTTTGGCTGTTGTTGTTGAATCAATTGGATGTGCTTCTTCAACAGTTGTTGTTGTTGCAGGTGTATCAGGTATTGGATTATTATCAGGTTGAGCAGTGGAAACATTTGATACATCTTAAGCACGTTGATCAATATCATCACTAAAAAGAGGAGCAAATAGCTGTTCCATTTGACGACGAATAAGCTGTAAGCTTGGTTCAGCTGATGATGGGGTTTGGGGGAAGTTTAGACGGTTATGTCCGGGTTCCAAGCTGTTTTGCTCAGAAGCCATTTCAGTAAGCTCATCGAAATTTGCATGAATCATTTCCATAATCTGCCTTGTACGACGATTCCATATCCGGTATCCTTTAGAATTTTCACAGTATCCAACGAAGACTCCAATGTCAGCTTTAGCCTTGAGCTTTCCAAAGTCATCACGATCATTATTCGGGTAACAGAGAGCACCATATATATGAAAGTGTTTGAGATTCGGTTTATGGTTATGGATAAGCTCATAAGGAGTTTTGTTGTGTTGTTTAGTGATCATAGAATGGTTCTGAGTGTAGCATGCAGTTGACACGGCTTCTGCCCACAAGTAATCTGGTAGTTTTGCATTTATCAACATCGTTCTTGCAGCTTCCACTAACGTACGGTTTCGTCTTTCAACAACTCCATTTTGTTTTGGTGTCCGTTCAATGGATGTTTGATGCTCAATTCCCACTTTCTTATAGTGTTCACGAAGAGTTTGATTTACAAATTCAGTCCCTTTGTCTGTTCTGATTTGTCTGACTGTGTTCTGGATCTGAATTTGAATTTTCGTGAGAAAGGTGATGATCATTTGTGGAGCTTGATCTTTACTACGAAGAAAATAAACCCAAGTCCATCTTTAGTAGTCATTAACAATTACTAGAATGTAGCGTTTTCCATTAATCGTCTGCACACGCATTGGGCCACACAAATCCATGTGAAGAAGATGAAGCACATGCTGGGAGCTATGTTCCACCTTTGAAGGAAAGTGAGCACGAGTGCTTTTCCCTTGTTCACAAGCTGAGCATAGGTGATCTTTAGAATACCGAAATCTTGGGAGACCTTCAACAAGTTTGTAACATGCAAGATTGGTTATGGTTTGAAAGTTCAAGTGTGAAAGACGACGGTGCCACAACCAAGATTTTGTAGATGTTGCCTTAGACAGTAGACAGATGGGAGATGAAGCAATCATGTCTTGCATGGAGATTGTGTAAAGACTTGATGTGCGAGTTCCAGACATAAGATCGTTTCCTTGTAGATCACGAATGAAACAAGTTTTCTCCCTAAAAGAAACTTCCAAATCTCCATCACAAAATTGACCGACTGAAAAGAGATTGTGACCGAGACCTTACACATAATAAACTCTGCTAATTTCGATATACCCATTGATGTAATCTCCGTAGCCCATGATAGCTGCGAAGTGATCATTCCCGAACCTGACAGTGCCAATGAACTATGAGACAAAGTTTTATAACAGTTTGAGATTGCCTGTCATATGCCGGGAACATCCGCTATCAACAATCCAGAGGATGATTTGTATCACCTGCATTACACACAGACGACACAGGTGGAATAGAAGTAGAGGTGGAACCCGAAGAGTTAGAGGGTTCCGTTACAGTTACAGTTGAAACACACATGTTAATGATTTTAGGAATCCATTTAAAGCTAGGTGTATTTTGTAACCATCTCTGCCAAGTCCAACTAGTCTTAGCTTTGGTCTTAGTGAATGCACTAGGTGATATTCTCTTCCTAGGAGGTGAAATGGGTTCTATGGGTACATCAATGATTGTAGCAGGAACACTAGAGGGCGGTTTACCTAGCACAGACTTAGAAGCATTAGTGGGCCTAGAGGTATTCCGTTTTCTATTGTTCCTCTTACGAGATAAGATAGCATTAGCAACACATTTATCATGACAACCAGAAAACATGCTTTTACGACAACCAACACAAGATGCTTCAAACATAACTTTCAAAGTACTTAAAGGTTCAGCATTCGTTACATCACTTTTTCTATTACATTTGTCTAATGCAATGTTGAAAGTGGGTGCAACTTGAGTTTTATTCAAAGTCCTAAGGTGTTCTTCTAATTCAGAGATCTTTATTGGTATTCTCTTACGTTGCAACTTCCTATTCTTCCTTGGTTTGCTCTTAAGCTGTGAAGTGCTAACGTTGGGAAAAGAGGCAACTATTCCTGTTTCAGTGGAAGGAAGCACATTAGAATCTTGTGGTTTGTCATTAGGTATTCTAGAGTCAAGTTTAAACTTTCCAGGTGCAAGAACATTAATGTTACTAGACTTATCTTGTTCATACTTTCTTAGCTTTGTGTTAATACAAATAAGCCGTAAAAACGTTTATTTATATTTTACGATCTTCTAATGTTTTGTCGATAACAATCGTAAAATCATATTAACGAAACAAATAAAATACGTAAATGGTTTGAACTAATAGTTTCTAACATATACACATTTTCACATAAAACACTAAAACAAGTATAAGTGATTTTATGATTTAGTAATACATATGTACAACAACTAGTGTTTACATATTTGGATAAAATATACACATAACTAGTATGTAGTATATTGGGTAACATAAATGGGTAAAAACATGTATACACTAAAATGGGTAAAAACAAGTATATACTAAAATGGGTAAAAACAACTGTATACTAAATAGGTAAAACTAGCTAATGGTTTTGACCCATAACCCATGGTTTTATTTATACCACTTAACCAAGTTCATTGTATCTAGAAAGAAAACCATGGATCAACCCATAACCCATGACCCATGACCCATGACCCATAACCAAAAATACCCATGGGCAAAGAGGAGCGTACCACGGATCCCTAGCTTTGTGCTAGCCGGATCCCTTATGGTAGGGATCCGTGGGATACGGGGAACAGTAGAGAATTTTCTCTATAAATAGAGAGCCATTTATTCCTTTCTATGCATCACTTTACACACATACTTCCTCAAGTATTCTAACCCTCTAACCTCAGATCTAAGTGATCTATGTAGTTTGTCTTTTGTTTTTGTGTGATCTTCTAGGTTCCTCTTAAAGGAGAGATCACCACTTCTTGAAGACGTGCAAGCTCAAGTCCATGAGTTTCCATGCTTCGTCATCATCAAGACAACTAAGGTTCTCTTGTTGATAGTTCTTCCTTTCTCCATAGATGTTGGGTTGAAGGCATTAGTGAAGAATGCCGAAAGTGTCAAGATGAAAGCATTAGTGATAGGTGCTCATCATTCGTGTCAAAGCATTAGTGAAGAATGCTAAAGGTGTCAAGACGAAGGCATTAGTGAAGGGTGCCAAGCGTTGTGTCAAAGGCATTAGTGAAGGATGCCAAAGAATCAAATCAAGTCGCATTTGGGAAGAATGCCTAGGTCGTATAATCGATGAGGTGCATCGTTATACATATAAGTATTTGTTTATTTCCAAGGATGGTGATATCCTTGATGGTGTTGTAACAATGAGTGGATCTCCTTGATATTAGGTGTTGTGTTGTGAAGGGTAGTAGTTCCTCCATAGTAATGGAACTAGGTGCTTAGCCTAGTACCTAATAAAGGGTAGGCGACGTTGTGATAGGATTAGTTCTCCTTGGTGTGAAAGAACTCGGTGGTTAGCCTAGCACCGTATAAAGGGTAGGCGACGTTGTGTTAGGTGTGGTTCGCCTTGGTGTGAAGGAACTCAATATTTAGCTTTGTACCGGAAAAAGGTTAAGCAACGTTGTAAAGGCTTCTCCGCCATAAGGAGTTGGTGTAGTGCTTACGAACTCTCGAGTAGGTGACTCGGGGAGTGGAGTAGGGCAAGGAAGGTGTCCTTGTAGCCGAACCACTATAAATACTTGTGTCGTGGTGATGTGCTTCTTACTCTTTATCTTTCATTACACGTTTATATATCTATCTATCAACGTTCAACATAAACAACCAAATAGATTGACATAAGTCGATCTAAATATTTAAAAGGGAGTTTTAAATTGGTAAAACTATTCAACCCCCCCCCTTCTAGTTTTCCACACTTTGCTTTCAACTCAATAATAGTGTGCAACAAATCTTGATTTTCAGAACGAATGTGTGCATTAACATGTAAAACATCTTTAGTGTATGCAAGGTGATTATCAAGTTTTTGTGATGCTTTTTCACGAGTCTGTTTGAGCAAATCAAATATGACACCATATTCTGTTTTGACTCTGGCAATTTCTTGTTAATATTTTGAAAGTTGACATTTTAAAGACACGTTTTCATCATCCAGTTGTTCTGTTTTTGGATCAAAAGATTTTGAACGCAACTGGTTGATTTTATTTTGCAAAGCAAGTTCTCGATTTTGACAATCCTTTTAACACCATTGAAGATGACGTTTTGCATTTAAGAGTTCATTTAACAGACGCTCATTTTCAATTTTCAAAGACTCGATTTGCTGCACATTATCGATATTCTCAACATTTTCAACAGAGTCAACAGAATCAACAGCAATATAATCAAATTCATATGCAACAGAATGAAGTAACACAACATTTATGGTATCAGCACAGATAACATCTTCCAAGAGTCGGTCAACATGATTTCTTAACATTCTCTTTTTATGTTTAGTGTTTGAAATCGAAGTTTTTGTTTGTTCGAAAACTTTTTTCATAAGACCAATCTCCTTCTGAAGATCTCGTTCCCAATATATTGCACACATCTTAAGATTTCGGACATGTGGTAAAAGCCCTTTCTGAAAAACAACCCTTTGTTGTCGCGTAAATGGCGATTGAAAATGTTCAGCTTTGATTTCAGAATTAACTTCAATTGCATGTTCCAAAAGTTTGATGTCAGAATTAAAAGTATCAAAATATTTTAGAACTTGACATCGTTCAGCTAATGGCTTTATTTCACTGAATGAAGGTAAAGGACCATTAATTTGTGCAACATTGGATAGGGGACCATCATTAGAAGTGGACTAAGGAGTAGGCGTGATAACCCAAGGTGTGTTAGAATTATCCTGTTGTGTGACGAAAGTTATGGCTTTTGAATAGTTAAATGGTTTGTTATAAAAAACATTTTCCAATTTTAACCGACTCTCGTCTTCTGCATCTAGTTCCTCCATACGATTATATTCAACAACACTCATAATGGAATCATCAATTCTATGTTCTGCACTATAAACTTGAGGATTTGGTTTGAATGCTCTATGTGAGAAATGTGTTTTGTAATCAGCAAGATTTGGTCCATATCCATTTGGATTTGGTTTAAAAGTAAACTTTTGAATTGTTGTGATTAACTTACCATGTTTGTAAACAACATTTCGAAACTTTTTGATTTTGTTTTGTAAGTCGACAATTTCCTCCAGATAGTCATCTATTTGTCTCCTCGAATGCTTTTGTACTCACAAAAACTGTTTTGACAAGTTAACAACTTCAGGACTTGGCTTTTGAGTTTCGAAGTGAGAGCGTTAAGTTGTTGTTTATGATCGAATTTCAATTGTTCTATTTGAGACAACAACGCATTCTTGGATGCAACTAGATCACATATCTGTTTTTCCAAAGATTTTTCATTTTGGTAAGATTTAGCAAATGCGACTTCAAAACCTTTTTCACGTTTCTCTTTAGTTTGAAAAATGTTGAGTTGGAACTTATAGCATTCATTGTCCTTAGTTAATAGTGCAATTTTATCTTACAATTTCTTATTGATCTCATTGCACTTTTCAAATTAAGATTGGGTGGTCTGAAATAAGTTGGTCATGAGCTCAAGATCTGGATTAGACAAAGGTTCATTTTGTTCAACTTGAGTCTCAACATGATCATTATTTAGATCCTCAAAAAAAACCACGGAGTCAACTTGATTATCAATATTAACCATAAGGTCATCTTGATCGTCAAATATAACTACGGGATCCATTTGATTATCGTCGGAATGATTTGTAGAGGGCTCATTTTGAACACTATGTGCCTTGTCGGATGCAGATGTTGACGGAGATATCAGATCATGTATAAGTATGTTTGGATCCGGTGCACGAGACAAGCCATCAGTGTCATACACTGGACCTGTGTCACTCATGTGGAGCTCTTGCATGTTTGCCATTAACATCATAGTTGCATTAGCCTGCAAGTCCTCCATGTCATCATCCGAATCTGCATTTGCCATGAGAGCCAAGAGTAAAGCCTATTTGTGATAAGCGCTGCCTCTTGTCCTTGGCTTTGGGCATGCATTAGCCAGATGACCCTTATCATTGCAGTTATAGCATCGGAGACCATTAATCCTAGTCTGAGCATTTTCCTGATCAACCACTTGAACCCGTTGCTGTGGAGCACCCATGTTATTCCTTCCATTAACATTAAACCCTTGACCAATATTCATCTGAGCATTTTCCACGATCTTTGAACCTCAACCCTTCCATTGTTAACAACAGCTTTATTCCTTGTATTTGATGAGGTGGGAATGCGGTTGTTGGATTTGTTAGCAAATCGTCCGAAGGCTCTTGCAATCATAACAAATCCTTGATTCAATGCATCGAAGGCTTCTACATCCTCATTTGATTCACTGTAGAGTGCTTGATCATTGTTGTTGTTGTATGGAACCAATTGAGTATCTTGGGATTGTTGTTATGATGGATCATATGGTGTAATCGGCGGTTGGTTGTGGAGGATTTGTGAAGACAGTTTGCAAGGTCGGGAATTGAGGATAGCATGCTTGAGCCCATAAAGCAAGAGCTTGATTATCCGGGAGTGAGGTGAAAACAGGGGCCCCACGATGACTCTTCTCTTTGTCAAATTCCTTTTGGTGGTGCTTCAAATAGTCATACAACAATCCGTATGTAGCTTGATGAAGATTCTTCGCTTGACGGATGAATGTAGCATACTTTTCCCAATAAGGACCAAGACAGCTCAAGAACTTTGTGTTCATTGTAATCCTTGGCATAATGATATTATGTTTATCTAAGTCATTGATGATGTCTGAGAACCGATGATGATATGACTCTAATGTCTCCCCGGGACCAATCATGAAGTGTTCATATGCTAAGTAGATTTTGGATTCCAAATCTTCTTGATTGAGTTCAGTGCCTTCCATTAGAAGATGAATGTGCTCCCACATTGCTTTAGCAGTCTTCTGAGCATCAACACTACGAAGAATCGGATTAGGTAATCCCAAAAGGATATATTGCATTGCAATTTCATCAGTTTCTAAGTGAAGAAGTTGGTCAGTAGTAAGTTTATCAAGACCAACAACTTTGGTAACATCATCTCTTGGTGGATTAGCATTTAGATCTCCGGGTACAGTGAGAGTAGGCATCTGAAAAGGACCTTCAAGGATGACCTTCTTCAAAAACTTACCATGTGGCTTTTTTAGATTACAAAACCTAAAGAACCTTATCACCCATTGATCGTAGTTTCCGGGAGTGAGCATTAGAGGTCTGTCAAGGGATCCAGCTTCATGAATGGATTGTTGGCTACTTAAAGCTTCACACATCTTTGCAAACCAAGAGGGTTCCTTTGGTGTTGTAACATTCATGCATACTGGCGGGATAGGATTTTGAAAGTATGTATAATGTTGTACTTGGACGAGCGTTGGTGGAACCATTTGTGGTGGAAGAGGGTTTGCTCTAGAGGGAAAAGTGGTGAAATTGTTGTTGAAATTATTGCAATTGTTGTGGAGATGGTGGAGGATATTGTTGATAGAATTGTTGTTGTTGTTGTTGTTGTTGAAGATACTCATGAGGAAAGTAGCTAGAGTATGGTGGTTGAGACATTTTGAAACTTGTGTTGATGATGGATCTTTATAGTCGAATGAAACTTAGAGTTTGTTGATGAAGTAACCTTATGCGTAGAAATCAGCTTAGGCGAAGAAAATACCTTACGCGTAATACCCAACTTACGCGTATACAAGAGCTTACGCGTAATGAAAGCTTACGCGTAAACTTGAGAAAAACTTAGCTTAAGCGTAAACCAAAGACTTAGTAATAGAATCCTTATGCGTAATAGGTCCTTATGCGTAAGACAAGCTTAGGC
>OU343218.1:208318857-208428078 GCA_910596185.1 Chrysanthemum makinoi | reverse complement strand
CGGCTAGCACAAAGCTAGGGATCCGTGGTTCGCTCCTCTTTGCCCATGGGTATTTTTGGTTATGGGTCATGGGTCATGGGTCATGGGTCATGGGTTGATCCATGGTTTTCTTTCTAGATACAATGAACTTGGTTAAGTGGTATAAATAAAACCATGGGTTATGGGTCAAAACCATTAGCTAGTTTTTACCTATTTAGTATACAGTTGTTTTTACCCATTTTAGTATATACTTGTTTTTACCCATTTTAGTGTATACATGTTTTTACCCATTTATGTTACCCAATATACTACATACTAGTTATGTGTATATTTTATCCAAATATGTAAACACTAGTTGTTGTACATATGTATTACTAAATCATAAAATCACTTATATTTTAGTGTTTTATGAAAAAATTGTATATGTTAGAAACTATTAGTTCAAACCATTTACGTATTTTATTTGTTTCGTTAATATGATTTTACGTTTGTTATCGACAAAACATTAGAAGATCGTAAAATATAAATAAACGTTTTTACGGCTTATTTGTATTAACACAAAGCTAAGAAAGTATGAACAAGATAAGTCTAGTAACACTAATGTTCTTGCACCTGGAAAGTTTAAACTTGACTCTAGAATACCTAATGACAAACCACAAGATTCTAATGTGCTTCCTTCCACTGAAACAGGAATAGTTGCCTCTTTTCCCAACGTTAGCACTTCACAGCTTAAGAGCAAACCAAGGAAGAATAGGAAGTTGCAACGTAAGAGAAGAGCAATAAAGATCTCTGAATTAGAAGAACACCTTAGGACTTTGAATAAAACTCAAGTTGCACCCACTTTCAACATTGCGTTAGACAAATGTAATAGAAAAAGTGATGTAACGAATGCTGAACCTTTAAGTACTTTGAAAGTTATGTTTGAAGCATCTTGTGTTGGTTGTCGTAAAAGCATGTTTTCTGGTTGTCATGATAAATGTGTTGCTAATGCTATCTTATCTCGTAAGAGGAACAATAGAAAACGGAATACCTCTAGGCCCACTAATGCTTCTAAGTCTGTGCTAGGTAAACCGCCCTCTAGTGTTTCTGCAACTGTCATTGATGTACCCATAGAACCCACTTCACCTCCTAGGAAGAGAATATCACCTAGTGCATTCACTAAGACCAAAGCTAAGACTAGTTGGACTTGGCAGAGATGGTTACAAAATACACCTAGCTTTAAATGGATTCCTAAAATCATTAACATGTGTGTTTCAACTTTAACTGTATCGGAACCCTCTAACTCTTTGGGTTCCACCTCTACTTCTATTCCACCTGTGTCGTCTGTGTGTAATGCAGGTGATACAAATCATCCTCTGGATTGTTGATAGCGGAT
Source organism: Chrysanthemum makinoi (assembly GCA_910596185.1). Lineage (NCBI taxonomy): Eukaryota > Viridiplantae > Streptophyta > Magnoliopsida > Asterales > Asteraceae > Chrysanthemum > Chrysanthemum makinoi. The sequence continues at coordinate 208,426,724 of OU343218.1, read as the reverse complement.
GTTCCTGGCATATGACAGGCAATCTCAAACTGTTATCAAACTTTGTCTCAAAGTTCATTGGCACTGTCAGGTTCGGGAATGATCACTTCGCAACTATCATGGGCTACAGAGATTACATCAATGGGTATATCGAAATTAGCAGAGTTTATTATGTGGAAGGTCTCGGTCGATTTTGTGATGGAGATTTGGAAGTTTCTTTTAGGGAGAAAACTTGTTTCATTCGTGATCTACAAGGAAACGATCTTATGTCTGGAACTCGCACATCAAGTCTTTACACAATCTCCATGCAAGACATGATTGCTTCATCTCCCATCTGTCTACTGTCTAAGGCAACATCTACAAAATCTTGGTTGTGGCACCGTCGTCTTTCACACTTGAACTTTCAAACCATAACCAATCTTGCACGTCACAAACTTGTTGAAGGTCTCCCAAGATTTCGGTATTCTAAAGATCACCTATGCTCAACTTGTGAACAAGGGAAAAGCACTCGTGCTCACTTTCCTTCAAAGGTGGAACATAGCTCCCAGCATGTGCTTCATCTTCTTCACATGGATTTGTGTGGCCCAATGCGTGTGCAGACGATTAATGGAAAACGCTACATTCTAGTAATTGTTAATGACTACTAAAGATGGACTTGTGTTTATTTTCTTCGTAGTAAAGATCAAGCTCCACAAATGATCATCACCTTTCTCACGAAAATTCAAATTTAGCTCCAGAACACAGTCAGACAAATCAGAACAGACAAAGGGACTGAATTTGTAAATCAAACTCTTCGTGAACACTATAAGAAAGTGGGAATTGAGCATCAAACATCCATTGCACGGACACCAGAACAAAATGGAGTTGTTGAAATACGAAACCGTACGTTAGTGGAAGCTGCAAGAACGATGTTGATAAATGCAAAACTACCAGATTACTTGTAGGCAGAAGCCGTGTCAACTGCATGCTACACTCAGAACCATTCTATGATCACTAAACAACACAACAAAACTCCTTATGAGCTTATCCATAACCATAAACCGAATCTCAAACACTTTCATATATTTGGTGCTCTCTGTTACCCGAATAATGATCGTGATGACTTTGGAAAGCTCAAGGCTAAAGCTGACATTGGAGTCTTCGTTGGATACTGTGAAAATTCTAAAGGATACCGGATATGGAATCGTCGTACAAGGCAGATTATGGAAACGATTCATGCAAATTTCGATGAGCTTACTGAAATGGCTTCTGAGCAAAACAGCTTGGAAACCGGACATAACCGTCTAAACTTCCCCCAACCCCATCATCATTTGAACCAAGCTTACAGCTTATTCAGTCGTCAAATGGAACAGCTATTTGCTCCTCTGTTTAGTGATGATATTGATCAACGTGCTTAAGATGTATCAAATGTTTCCGCTGCTCAACCTGATAATAATCCAATACCTGATACACCTGCAACAACAACAACTGTTGAAGAAGCACCTCCAATTGATTCATCAACAACAGCCGAACAAACCGCATCCAATGACGCTGAACCAGCTGATGATCTTCTAAATCATGATGTACCTACACCCGCAGATTATGATCCAAATGCGTTCTTTAACCCTTTCGCAAACGCAACTGCTTCTTCAGATGTTGCGGAATCATCAACAAGCCATTTGAATCCTCCCAATCTGCATAATGTATATCAACATCAACCCTTATCACATCGTTGGACAAAAGACCATCCTCTTTTGAACATCATTGGAAACCCAAATCAACCAGGCGTAACTAGACAACGCCTCCAGACTGACGGTGAACATTGCATTTATGCACTTACCGTTTGCCAATCTGAACCAAAAAACATTAAAGAAGCCATGACTTATGACAACTGGATTGAATCCATGCAAGAAGAACTTAATCAGTTTAAATGTCTTGAAGTATGGGAATTGGTTGAAAAACCAACAGGGGTCTATGTTATTGGTCTAAAGTGGATTTGGAAAAACAAGTTGGATGCTGAAGGTACGGTTATCAGAAATAAGTCACGTCTGATGGCTAAGGGTTATAGACAAGAAGAAGGGATTGACTTCGAGGAATCGTTTGCACCGGTTGCTAGACTTGAGGCTGTACGGATTTTTCTGGCATTCGCGGCTCATATGAACATCACGGTCTATCAGATGGATGTCAAAACCGCTTTTCTGAATGGTAAACTGAAAGAAACGGTCTATGTTAGTCAGCCAGAAGGATTTGTTGATCCAGAGTTCCCTAATCACGTCTACAAACTGAACAAGGCTCTCTACGGTCTCAAACAAGCCCCTCGGGCGTGGTACGATGAGTTGTCATCCTTTCTCCTATCTCATAATTTTGTTAAAGGATCGGTCGACCCAACACTTTTCATACAATATCACGGGGAACACATTTTAATAGTTCAAATCTATGTGGATGACATCATTTTTGGGTCAACACATAAAAACTACTCAAACGCTATTTCAAAACTTATGAAAACACATTTTGAAATGTCCATGATGGGTGAACTTACATTCTTTCTAGGACTGCAAGTTCATCAATCACCCCGTGGTATTTTCCAAAGTCAGTCCAAATATGCTCTTGAAATTTTAAACAACATGGAAAACAAAGCTGTGATACCTATGCCACACCAATGGCACATACCAAGAACTGGACGCTGATTTACATGGGCAATTGGTTGACCCTACAAAATACCGAAGTATTATTGGGCCTCTCATGTATCTAACATCCAGTAGACCTGACATTGTATTTGCTGTATATCTTTGCCCCCGTTATCAGTCGCGACCAACTGAAACTCACCTCTCTGAGGCTAAAAGAATCCTCCGATACATCAAGGGAACCATTAATTTGGGGATCTGGTATCCGAAGGATTCTGGTTTTGAACTAATAGCTTTTTCAGACGCTGATCACGCAGGTTTCATAGATTCTCGAAAAAGTACTTCAGGTGCTTTGCAATTCCTTGGTGATAAATTGGTGTCATGGCAATCGAAGAAGCAGGATTGTACATCGCTGTCCTCAACCGAAGCAGAATATGTAGCCATGTCGGCATGTTGTGCTCAAGTCATTTGGATGAGAACACAACTCAAAGACTATGGTTACATATTTGACAGAATCCCGATGTACTGCGACAATCGAAGTGCTATTGCGATCTCATGCAACTCCGTGCAACATTCAAAATCCAAGCACATCGATCTTCGATATCATTTCATAAAGGAGCATGTGGGAAAAGGTACCGTTGAATTATATTTTGTATTACTGAACACCAACTGGCGGACCTTTTAACCAAAGCCTTAGCTCCTGCTAGGTTTACTGAGTTGATCCACCAGATTGGTATGAGGTGTTTGACTCCAGAAGAACTGGATGAACTTTTAACACATTCTTAAAACCAGTCAAACACCAAAACCTCTTTTGTAAATATCTATCAAAAACAAAAATAGAAAAATATAAAATCTCATAAAATACAAAAATATTCTTCTATCTAAATTTCTTCCAACATTAAAAGTACAATCCTTCCGTCAACACTTTTGCTCTTTCAAACATTTCATATATTTTTTCTTGGACAAGTGTTGGGGGAGAAAGTAAATAGTGTTACAGTTTCATAAAACCTTGTACTTGCATGTTACCCTAATTTGGTTGTATATTTGATAATGGTGGATTCGTTTCTTGTTTCAAAACACTCCTCGGACTAAAATTTGTAACATTTCATAATTTCTAAAAGTCGAGGGGGAGTGTCGTCAAGTATCTTTCCAAACTTTCACGTCTTGCTTAACCAAAATGGAAGTTATGGGCTGTGGTTGAAAATGGTTGAGGTGGAAGGGCTATACTTGTCAAAAGTTTAAACTTAAATTAACAAAAACACTCCACCTAATTTTCTTACACATTTATTTCAAGCATTAAAGTTTTTCAACCACCATCATCCACGCCTATAATTCATCTCTCAAATCCATGCTATAATCTTGTAATCTGTAAGTGTTAAATGTTTCGTTGAGTGATTTCAAACATAGGACTTTAATCTTTCTTAATTCCAACGGTTTGATCTTCCTAAACAAATAGGAGTGATTTAAGTTTTTACGCATATGCGTTTGAACTTATAATCACTTTGGGGTGATTCTGATGAAATAATTTGTGTTATCAAGGTATAAATCAAGTTTTAAAAACATTGTCATCAAGAATTTTAACCCATAAACCGTTTTAATCATCTTTCAAATTCTAGGGTTTATGCGTGGATTTGGGTATTCTCTATTGTGACTGTTTAAGGACAATTAGAGGCTTGAAAGATGTTTGATATGTGTTTAATTAACCAATGACACTTTTGAATCTAACCCAGAAACATCATAATGGTGAAATTTGAATTTAGGGTTTATGTATTCGTAAATTTGGGTACTTTTGATTCATAAGTCATTTGATGTTAAAACTTGTAGAAAGCAACTCATGATGCCCCTAAGACATCCCAGAATCATTTGGAATTTTAGATTTTGCATGGTTATATTTATTATGCGTAGGATTTGAATTGTTAGGGTTTAACCTTTAGGCGCTTAATTCTACGCGTAAATGAAAATAACTTGTGATGCCATGTGATATTGAAAGAGGTTGAATAAATTGTTAATGGAGATGTTATGAATGATCTATTTCAGGTTTTACGCGTGCCAATTCATAATCAAGGGTGAAAATGGACTTACGCTTAAGGATCACCTTATGCGTAGCCGTTACGCATAAGAGCAATCTTACGCGTAACTTATACGCATAAGGTTCTACATTGGGACTACGCGTATCCTGTGAAGGATATGCGTAAACTTGGATTCTTACGCATAAGGCTCACTCTTACGAGTAAACCTTACGCTTAAGCTCCTAACCTACACTTAAGCGTAAGCTTCATGCTAAGGGCTCATTCCTACGCGTAAGCTATCTTACGCCTATGGACGACTCTTACACATAAGCTTAATCCTACGCGTATGGTTACACTGTTTACGCATAAGCTTACAATCCTACGCTTAAGCCAAAAAAATTTAACTTTACTTATGAAATGTTACGCGTACAAACTTGTAATAAGTTACTCATAACGTCACAAGACCAAAATGTCACTAATAAGCTATAACTGTTAAAATGTTGTGTGAATGAGTGAAAATTTGGACTTTAAAATTCAAAATTAATATACTCACGAAACTTATCACATCAACTTTGGACCATTGGACAACAAGTGACCTTGGACTCGTAACATTCATTAACATAACATATTCAATAAATTGGACAATAAAATCAACTTTTGACTAACATAATGTCTTTCGATATGTTGGTACTTTTGTCTCAATATCTTTCAGATCACGACATTGACATCACCATGGTAAATGTTAACGCACCAAATGAGATCACAATGGAAGATATCTTCCCATCTGATTACAGCATGAAGATTTAAAATAACAACCTCAAGGTCGACTTTGAGAACTTCACCTGCTCAGAGTTTTCATGCAGGATTGCTGTGGACATTCTCAAATCTCATCCCTACAACAATATGCTCACCAACTCAGCAACTGTTCCAGAAATTTATATTCATCAATTCTGGCACACAATGAAGAAGGTTGAGGGTTAAGATGCTGTCACGGTGACTCTAAATGATAGGGAAGTCACCGTCACTGTTGTAGATATGCGCACAATTCTTCTTATGCTCGCTATCCAACCTGCTGCGTATGTACCAATTCCAAGTGAAGAGGCTACACTAAAATTCATGGTCGATATTGGCTATGATGAAGCTGTTGGAATAATCACAAAGCACTCCTCGGTCGATTTAAAGAACATTCCTCAACCGTGGAGGACTTTGTACATCATGATCGCCAAGTTTGTTTCCGGAAGAGACAGCGGTCACGACCATCCCAAACTAATGCATCTGCAAACCTTCTGGGGCATGGTCAACAAGCAGCACATTGACTTTGCTAGTCTGATATGGGAAGACATGATGTCCCATCTCAAGAAACCCGGGACAAAGGTTCCTTTTATCAGATACACCAAGCTGTTGATCCAGAACATTCTCGAGAAAAATCAGGACATTCCCTTGAGACTTAACGACCCCAACAATCATTTTGTGTTGTATGAGCCCACGCTAAACATTTTCAGATTCAAGGACTCATCGACAAAGAAACAAGGTGCAGTACTTCTTGACTGCCTTCTCACTGCTGATATCAAAAGTCTTCTGTCATATTCACGATACTTAGAAGCAGTGAAGAAAGGCAAAGTCGGCTTTATGGATGAAAATTCTTCAGCTATTCCAGTCAAGAAGACCAAAAGATCAGGCAGTGCTGGAAGTGTTGAAAGCACTGGGAGTGTCCTCAAGTATCCCAAGAGGAATCCTCCCCGCAAAAGAAAAGTCCCATCTAAGGGTGCCATTCCTATCCCTAAACCGGCACTCAAACTAGAGGACGAAGACTCTGAGGATACTGAGTCTGATGAGGTGGTTCACTATTTCGTTGCGGTCCGACGACCAACCACTCAGTCCCAAATCAGACAAGGGAAAGACTCTAGTTGCTGAGGAAGAAGAAGCAAGCTCGGATGATGAACCTAAGGATGAAGAAAGAGAGTATCACAAGACTCTCAAGCAGCTGAGAGTGCAACATGCTGCTACGGAATTCAATCTTCAACAAAATAGAGGCCCTGGAGATTCCAGTGGTGGTGCACTAACCACACCATTCCTTGATGCGGTTAATCAACCCGATAATGGAACTGGTACCACCACTCAGGAATCAACAGACCAACAGCAGCAAGAAGATGAAATCATTTTCGACTTTGAAGAAGAGGAACAAGAGAAGAATGAGAAGATAACAGATGAAGACATAGAGGAAGCAGCTAGGGAGAGAGCTGAAGAAGAGGCTAGGATAAAGGCAAAAGAAGAGGCTAAAGCTCAAAAGAAGCTGATGATTATCTTCAAGATAATCCTGAACACAACCCTGAACAAACTTCTGAGCCACCTAAAGATCCAGAGCCTTCTCATGACTCATCTTCATCTGATTCATCGTCTCACTCATCACCACCACCATCCAAAGACGCTACCACCAGATCCAAATCAGTCAAGAAACCGACCGACACTTGGACATCACGTGCCAAGACCAAGATTGTCAAAGCTGTCAGGCAAGCAAGAAAATGAAACTAAGTTAACAAGAAATTGAATAAGCTGGCCAACAGAGTAAATTTACTTCAAAATGTGATGAACGAGTTCTCGGACGAAAGAGACCAGATCCAACAATTTCTCAACTGAGATATTCAGGGTGAGATGGACAAGAGGATTAAGGACTACACTCATAAGTTCCTTCTCGACACCGTCCCTGGAGTCACAAGAGAAATGTTCGCCAGACAACTCTATCCTCATCTTATGTCGTTGGTCAAGAAGACACTGTCAAATACCCCTGTGGTCATGGAAATCAAACCAGTTCCGTCTCCTGTTGTCACTGATGAAGAATTGATTTCTAAGCTGGTTATGCAAATGTCTCAACGATCTGCAACTTTCACTTCTGACGAAGCAAAACTTTTTGAGGCATTACTGGAATATCAACTCAAGACATCTTGTAAAGAGTCGGCTGGTCAGGTTAAGCGACCAAGAGATGATGACGATGCAGACAAGGATTCCGAGCCTAAACGTCAAAAGAAAACAGGCGAATCCTCTTCCAAGCCTCCACCACCCCAAAAGACCACCACCACCACACGAACCGCTCAACGTCCTCCTGCATCAGATAAACCTCGGGACTCTGAGTCTTCACCACCAAAGGAGAAAACTGGTGACTATTTCCAATACACCGGTGGTGACAACGAAGAGATTCCTGAGCCCCAACAACAACCCTCACCTAAAACATCAACTGAGCAACAATCAGGACCATCATCCACACCTAAGAAGAAGAGATCCAACTCTGTTGTTTCTTGGTTAGATGAAGATGACACTGCCGAATACGACTGGTTCGACAAGCTCATTGATGCTACACCGCGATTACCGGAAGGCCAAGAACTGGTAGATGGTCGTACTATGGAGCAAGTTAAGCTTATCCAGGATGAATTCAGGGTCAAAAAGATGACGAAAGGCGAATTACGCCGGATCAAAAACGATGCTTTCCAATTGTTAAAGGACAGAACCGACAGTGCTGTTGAAGTTGAATATCACCTCGACAACATTGCACGAGCTATGTCTAACAACATTGACAGGCTCAACCCGGAATCGAACATTGAATTCACAAGACCGGATAAAGCTCCATATTAAACAGATTGGACCAAACCATTACCAACCATTGGTCGACCAGATCAACCTAGAATCCCTTACCAATACTTCTTCAACAACGATCTGGAATTTCTACAACATGGTAGCAAAGTCAGAACGAAGTATGCTACGTCACTCACTTTCAATATCCCAGCAGCGGTCTTCTCCAAAAATGTTGCCATCGAAGAAGAAGCCACAAGAATGTTTGTTGAAAATGTGGTGACTTATGATCTTGATGCACAATACGGAATTCATCAGCGGCCTGAACGAAGAAGAATTTACTACCGCAGCCGCCAAGTTCAGAAATCAAACAAAGAAGTGTTCAGTGACAAACGGATTGTTGCTATCATGAATGTCGATCTGGCTACTAAATTGGATTAATCATTCCTGAAGAAAATCACCGTCAAACGCCAAGACGAACAAGAATATGACTTTACTGAAGCTGAATTTCCTAGGTTGTCGCTGAACGACATCGAAGACATGTACCTGCTAAGTTACAAGGTCGGATGAGACAATTTTCCACACATATTCAGCTCCAGTACATCACTTCCTTGTTAATATTCATTACAAGCAAAGTGATCCAAGAACGTGTTGAAGATCTTCAACTTGCTGTGGAATCATATCAGAAACAAGTCAACCTCACTAAACCATTACTACACTTTCTTGACATAAACCAATTTTCTCAGTACACAATTGTCAAGAAACCGAAATTTGGAGTTGTTTACCGCAGTGAACTTCACCAAAATTATTTAATGGCGTACACCGAGGTTCACAAGTTTTGCGATCACACGTTGAAGTCGGTTCGTGATGGGTTAGCATATCGGTTGAAAGACATAAAGCAAGGTATTGGGTCAAAGAAGCATTGGAATTCTAAGGAAAGGAGGGATGCTAGGAAGATAATCACAAGGATTGATGAAAGGCTATTTCACCGGGATCAGATGCGGAGGCTAGAGAGCTTTGTCGGTGGAAGAGAGAGTTTCCCTCTTACGGGCTATCAACGTCAAGAGAGAACTCCCGGTCTCATTGACGAATTGCTTGGTACTCCTTAAACTCTTTCATTGATTGATTCTTTTTAATGAATTCTGGTGGTTTATCGAGTTTAAGTAGGAAATTAACCTGAATATAACCCTTGTATAAATGTTCTGAGTGTTTGAAAAATTTAAGTCGAACATAGTTAATCAGACCATGTTCCACTATCCCAAGGTTAAATATAGGTGATTAGGCTATATTTAGCCGAGGTTCGATAAATTTTCCAAATACCTAAATTAGGTATACTTGTGATATGTTCATAGCTTTTGAGAAATTGTCCACTAAGCAAAGGCGATATCAAACCATTCAGTTGCAAGTCCTGGCCATAAAAGACTTGTAACCTATGTTTTCATATTCCATTGCATAGAAGATAGTATGGGTAGATACGTGTGGAAAGGAAATTTTAAGTAATTCTAAAATAGTCCATACTTGGCTAGAATCACGGACCTTTAACAATGAAGGTTTCAGAAGAGAATTTTGATGAATGTAGAGAAAGTTGCTGAACTTCAGCTTTTGTAGATGATGAGTCAGTTTATCTTTTAGAAATCCCATTTCTTGTATTTCCATTAGGGAAATTGATAGATTGTGACGGGTTTCATGTAAAACAATATCATATAATGTTTAGAAGATAATTTTTAGAGACTATTGTATAACTTACAATATCTGAGGAGTAGTTGAGACCATTGTGCAACTCACAATGTCTGAGAAATAGTTGAGACCATTGTGTAACTCACAATGTCTAGGAAATAATAGAGACCATTGTATCTCACAATGTCTGGGAAGTAGGAAAGACCATTGTACTCAGTTACAATGTCTTGGAGGAAGTTTCGTAATCCTAAAATGCATGACTAGATGCATGATTGGGAGATTAGGAAAATATGATTGTGCCGTAATGCCTTAGAATAGGCATACGCAGATATGTGTAGTCTATCGTTTAGCTAAAATGATTGAAAATATGTCAAGTGTATATATCATTATACTAGTATGTTTGTATAGCTTAAAATGCCTAAAAGTCACATAATCGTCTGGAGGATGGAAAGCACGGAGAACGGAAGGCTATAAAATGTTTTTGTTTGAAAAAGTAGTTATAGTTTAAGTCTCAATTAGACCCGTTTCTCTATAACTGTGGCTCGTGATACGCAGCGGAATTCAAACTGGGTGTTACTTCTTGGCACAACAGTCATAACAATAGAAAACGATCTCTAAAGGAGTCGTTTAAAAAGGATTTATCATTCGATTTATATAAATATCAGAGTTTACAAAAATGAGGTTCCAGTTGGTTCCATTGTTTACAAAATATAGTAAATAGGTTTTCGAATGATAATAAAATTTATAGCCTTCTTCAATATCCTTGCTCTTCCGTGCCAGCTTCCGACATTATGGACCTGAAATACATGCTTAAAACTGTCAACACAAAGGTTGAGTGAAATTCATAGAGTTTGTTTGATGGTTGAATACATTATGTTTGTAGTGTGAGTTATAAATTCACACCAATGGTTTGAAAGCAAAACAGTTTTATTAGACTAAGCATCATGCAATCAAGGCGTTAACGTGTTCCAAAATTAATTGGTGAAAATGTCGGTACGTGCCCTAATAGGTAAATTGCCATTTTTACCTAATGTTACTCAAATATAGTGCGTTTGTTTGCCTTTAATGGGGCCAACACAAACGGGATTCGTCAATCCCAATAGATCTATTCGCAATATTCGCGCCCACTCTCACATAGTGATTAATGATTCATGATTAAGGGACTTAAGTTTGGCAAATGCGAAAACTTAGTGCTAATAACAATCGATCAAGTACATGATACTTGAGCTGCTTTTGTTGATACTGCTGGGCCTCAAGTATGTGATACTTGAGCCCGCTTTTGTTTGATACGGCTGCCTCAATACGTTTTGATACTTGAGCCCGCTTTTGTTTGAAAGCAATGTGTTCGGTTTAAAATAAAGCATGTATTTCCCCCAAGAGTTTGTAAAACAATTAAATAATAGAAAGTGGGGATATGAACTCACCTCAAAGTAAATGATATCAAATGTATAATGAGCATGATGGATATGCCGTGAGAACTTCTACGAGCAACCTAAAATAGGATGTTGCGACTTAGGTTTGGAACAATGTTTAGGAAAACATAAACCATCCTATATACGTCTCTATGTTGATCATGATGTAGTACATGGTATTTGTGTATGTCATTTATAGAAATGGTCTAGTTGTGAAACGTATTTAGTTTATAGATATCGTACTACTGTTCGGGCCATCATTATTCAGAGGTCATGCAGTAAACGTTCGAGGAGCTAGGACACTTTAAATCGTAAATCCAGCAGCTCGTCGATACGTTTTACTCAAATGAAACCCCTCACATGAAGCTCCCTACTATTGTAGCACTTAGTAGATATAATATATGTTTTGAGTAAAGATTGTTATATAAATAAGTTTATCATGTTCTTACAAGTTCTCGTCGTTTCATAAATATGATTACCTTAGTTAACGGTCTTGGGCAAACAAGCCTTGAGGCTTTAGCCATGGCCTCGCCGTGACTTTGGTCTTGACTACCATGGTCTTGAGACTCAACCTTGACCTTAGCCGTAGCCGTGGTCTTGGATTATGGCCATTAGGCCTCTTGGTTTGCTTTTAGTTGTGACAAAAGTATAGTTGTGAGACTATATTTATGGCAGTTTCTGTTTTTGAAAGATTTATATCCTGTTTAAGCGTTTTCAAGGTTCGAGCTTCTTTGATATTGAAGGAAAACGTCGTTCCGGACAACTTTCGTGTTTTAACTTTTTGATGATTCGGACCAGAAGGGCCTCTAAAAACTTCAGATTTTAGGCAGTAAGTTATTTTGGCAGATTCATGTTTTAGTTTCGCTAATTTCTTTTTGTCATAACTTTTGACTCGTGTGTCCGTTTAGGGTGATTCAAATTGTTACGTTTTTGTTTTAATATTATCTACAAGAATATGAAAAGTATCAGATCTATATGTGGTCGAGTTTGTGGAAACTTTGTACAAAAGTTTATCATTCATACACTTACTAACCCAAGTTTAACATATAGGTTCTTATAACTTGTTTTAAAGATTTTTGTACATCATGATCCAACATAGTAACTATATATATATAGCATGAAATAGTTAAGATTATGAATAATAAAGATGAGATGGTGGTGGTGATAAGTTGCTTACAACTTTTGGCTTTCAATAAGAAAGGAGTAACTTAGTAAGGATAGGACTTTGATTGATCGCGAAAGACTTCGGATTGAGCTAGATTTCCACACCTTGGCACCCTTGCAAACTTGAAGAGTTGGTGATGAAGTAGTAAGTGACTTGAGTGGATCTAAACTCAAGAAGATCACTTAAACTTGCTAGAGATTTGATGTAGTAGCTTGATCTTTGGAACTTCCTTGCATAAACTTGGAGTTTATGGATCAAATGATGGAAGATGTGAAGGATTTATGATATGAACGACCAAGAACAGATTGTGGAGGTCTTTAGGATGCATTTTACTTCCTATTTATAAGAGGGTAAGTTTGGTTAACCATATATTGGGTTAAATATTAACCATGGTTAAGTTAGGACACTTGTAAAGATCTAAATGTACCATGGTTAGGATGATGCCACCAAAATGATGACTCCCCCCCCCCCTTAGGTCGGCCTAAACAAGATAAGATGACTTAGGTGGTTAGTTTTGGTATTATCTTGGTTACGGAGTGAGTTTTGGTTCCGTTAATCGCTAATCGTAAACCGTTAAGCCATAAACGTAAAACCGGGTATCGTAAAAATACGAAACTTGTAGGAATGATGAAACTCGTCATTATACTCCATAAAAAATATAAAATGAGTGATAAGTCTCATTGGGTGCAAAAAGCTGCTTAAGCTGGAAATACGGGTAAAAAATGCGTAATTCGTAGTTTATCAGAAAAGAACGAAATTTTAGGGAAACGACCGTGAATTTATTTAGAGTAGACTAAAATTAGTCTAAAAGTGATATGAGATGTTAAAATGTGGTTTTCGTCAAACGCGGGATAACTTTACAGTTATTCGTGAAGTTTAAAAGTTACGCGATTTAAGCAAATATGTAGAACGTACAAGGTTAATTACTTTATGGTCAAAGGAGGAGGGAAATATGTTTGACTTTTCCAAAAAATGTAAGCGTGTCAAAAACATATTAGAAACACAGTGCAGGAATCGTTAAGTCTGGATGTAAGTAGAATTGTTTAAAACGTAAGTTTAGTTTTGTTCTGCGCTGGGCTTATTTGGTAATATTAAAAATAATAAATCTTAAAAATTCTCAAATTAATCATGAGTGATCTAAAAATTTATCTGACGCGAGGAAAATTGTCAGATTTGATTTTCGTTATGCGCGTGATGTTTAAACGGTGGACCGTCTAAAACGAAACTTTAAAACGATGTTTACTTAATAACTTTTGCGAAAATGATCTAACGATGGTCGAACTCTCAGGTTATTACTAAAATAATTTATCTTACGAGAATGTGGATTAAAAATTTTACGGGATGAATAGTGAAAGTGAATAGTAAATATGAATAGTAAATGTGAATAGTAAATTCTCGAAAATGAAAAGTAACCTAAAAATGCGGGTGGTTACATGACGCATGCACTAAACCTTCTTAGCCACTCAAGTTTCTCTCAACAGAAGCTTGTTTCATTCTCACATGGAACCCTATGTAAACTATCAGATTTCTCTTAGAGATTGCTGGTATTAAAGAAGGAGACCCTCTCCTTAGTCTCCGCTTAGGAAAACCAAAGCGCACTATTGAGTCTAGAGCCACGAGATTCATCAAAAGATCTCTTAGGAACACTTGACATTTCATCACTTGTCGTTCAACATTAAGGACGCAAGTGATACTATTCTAGAGTCCTACACAGATCTTAGCAATCTGTCGAGAACATTTATGAGGGGTTCACAACTGTGATCCTCAGTGATTGAATGGAAACTCCTGCCAGGGTCAACATCAAACCGCCCTGACAGCAGGTCACCTCGGTAACTCCTTGTGGGTTACGCTTAGTGTTGTCTCAAACGGTCTACAGTTGTGAGGTGATGCTTCGGTGTACCTCATCGACTCACCTGAACTGTAGATGTACTTCGGTACATTGTGTTATCCTACTTGAGGGACTCTAGTTCAGGAACAGCCTTTGCTAGAATTAGAGATGTGTTTTCACACTATGCTGTTTACACGCTCGAAGTTCGAACTTGTAAGTGCTGGAAATCCCCGCTAAGGAGATTCCTTTCAAGAATCGAGTCCTGAAGATGTGGGTCATTACTTGAACTTGTTCAATGTAATGCCAACTGTCCCTTATGGGATTCGGATGGCTGTTTCACCCGACCAAGGTCAATGGAATCAAGACATTCATCAGAAGAACAATCGTAGTGGTCAATTCTTTAAGAAACGACCACAGTGATCGATTGGTGTTTATCACTAACCAATTCTTATGTTTTCTTCTTATGGATGCTCCTGGGAGATGATCGTGCAGATTCTCCACATGCGCATACCAACAACAACAAAAATTGAAGTTCTCTCGAAAGGCAACACAAAAGTCAGAATGATTCTTAGTCAAAGCCAAAGAATCTACAAAGTTTAAAAACTAAAGAGAACTACATCAATCCTGAAATCCAACGTCAATGAGCGTGTGAGCATGTTGGAGAAGGACGTGGAGACGCCTGACCAACGAAGCGGACCTGATGCAGATTACAACAACACAACATCACTATATCCACACCAGAACAAAGAACAAAGATAAATGAAGACGTCAAAGCTGTAAAATTCAAAGAAAAACAAGATCCTCACACTGGGGAGATTGTTGGATTCAAGACATTTCTTCTCACAAGAAATAAGAATGTAAGAAGACGTCAAAGCAACTATTACATCCGCACCAACAATTTTTCAAGATTACAGAAGTCATTAATTACCAACACTTAGAGGGAGATTGTTGGAATCACTCCTAAACTATATTTCAAGTGTTAGTAATCAATATGTAATAGGTTGCTTAATTAGGCTTTTATGTTTGTATTAATGGCAAGGATTATGTAGAAAGCCCATAAGCCTTGGCCCAAGTCCAATAAGGAAGGAAGGGGACTTGTAGTGTTGCCCTAGTCCCTTCCCCTATAAATACCTTTGTAAACCTTCCTTAGAAGGTTGGTTGTTCATTTACTTTCATACTCTACGCATAACATTTCTTATATTCCATTTGAGTGTGTTTGTTCTTGTTCAACCGATCACCTTTACCTCTTATTTCATATATATTGATGCTTGTGTTACAATATGGTGACCTAACAATGCGCTTCTAAGCAATTTTTAATTAAAACAAGAAACAACCTAACAACAATCAATAATTAGGTTTCATAGATATAAGCAAACACACAAGTAATTTAGCTAGACATGATAGACAAGCAAGCATACACACAATCAATCGAACATAGGGTAGACATAATGATAAATTAGATTAACAAACTTATCTTGATGTGTAAAATAGGGTATGGGACCCTAGAATACTGTCCAAGTCGGACTACAACTGAGTTAGGGTTTGCTCTCGAAAATTCTTGTAACACCCTCAATTTCGTGATACGCAGCGGAATTCAAACTGGGTGTTACTTCATGGTACAACAGTCATAACAATAGAAAACGAACTCTAATGAAGTCGTTTTAAAAGATTTATCATTCGATTTATATAAATGTCAGAGTTTACAAAAATGAGGTCCCAGTAGTTTCACGGTTTATAAAATACATTAAATGGGTTTTCGAATGATAATAAAATTTATAGCCTTCTTGAGTATCCGTGCTTCTCCGTGCCAGCCACGTACAATATAGACCTGATACATGCTTAAAACTGTCAACACAAAGGTTGAGTGAAATTCATAGAGTTTAGGAAATCAGTTGAACACAATATTCGTAATGTGAGGTAATTAGTCTCACATTCATAGTTTAGAAAGCAAAACAGATATTATTGCACTAAGCTCATGACACTGAAACGTTAACAGCTTTGATATAATAGTAACAGTTTCCCTAATAGGTAATTTGCCATTAAACCTATGGATCTTCAAATAGAGTGCGTTTGTTTGCCTACCCGGTCAACACAAACGGGATTCGTCAATCTCGATAGATCTATCCACATTATTCGCGTTCACTCGCAAGTGATTAATGGTTCATGATAATAGGGACTTAAGATTGGCAATAGTGGTACTTAGTGCAAATAATACATTCAATTATAATTTCAAAGAAATGTGTTCGATTTAAAATAAAGCATGTATTTCCCCCAAGGGTTTGTAAAACAATTAAGTAGTAAAAAGTGGGGGTATGAATTCACAGTAGTGATCAACAGTAGAGTATGACAAGATCACGATCTTTAACGATTACCTAAGAAAGCATAGTATTCGTGTTTTAGTATATTGTACGATATAAGTGTACAAGTATATTTAGTTTGTTGGCTTATGATGTTGTACATGAATCCTTAAGTTATAGTATTCCTTAAATGTTGTTTGGCTATCAAAATCAAGAGGTCGTGAAGTAGTTTAGCATAACATTTATTATGTATAAATGTTATTCACTCAATGAGTGTTGTGATGAAAATAATTACGGCGTGTCATATTATAATGTCGTGAAATACAAAGGTTTCAAAAATAGTTTTTAAGTTAATATAAGTTCAGAGGTTTAAACAAGTGTTAAGACTTGTGAAAATGGTATTTAGATAGTTTATATGTCATATGGTCATTTATCTAGTTTTGTCAAAGTCTAGTAAAGTTCAATCTAATGAACAAGTTTCGGGTTAACAAACCCAAACTAGCCGTGCGGCTAAGTTACGGTTAAGCAACTTGAAACAAAAATTAAGGTCAAACCTAATGGCTATATTTAAGTTAAAATACCTTGATACATCAGCCTTGGCTTAACCTTGGTTTTGATTTGGCCTCAAAGAATCAATATATCACTTAAGGTTTCTTACTAAAGTTGTTTTCTAGTCAACAACAGATCAGTTTAGTTTTTGCCGTTTTTAGGCTTTTTCGTTCACTTTCTGCTTATGTGCACCCAAGTTTTTGTAGAAAAACTCATTCTGAGCAACTTTCGTGTTTTACACTTTTGCTGATTCGGACCAGAAAAGGGTCAAAATCGTGATTTAAAATCGTATCAGCAAGCTTTTGTTCTAACACTATATTTTCATCTAGTAAAACTTAACTATGCATAACTTTTTAACCACAAGTCCTTTTTAAGTGATTCAAAAGCTCAAGTTCATATTTTTATTATCTCTAACAGCTTCTTAAGCTTAATTAAGTCTAAGGTCTAAAGTTTAATTATACCAATAGTCTAATTACAAGTATACATTTATATTTCATTGCAAAAAGTTTGGCTGCACATTCAGTCCTGCCAAAACGACCATAATTTGAGTTCTACAACTTGTTTTGACACGCGGCTTTCTCCAAACTTTAAGTTTAGGTCTTGGCTACATTTCATAAAATTGAGTCGACTTCCAAAAATGACCAGAACATGGGCTTTTCCCAAATGAAGTCTGGTGTGCAGATTTTGACATGTTTTGCCATTTTGGCTCTCATTTACTCATCGGGATGAGTTATGAGGTACGCCACCCGGTGAAGCAACCGTAAGACATAGTTATAAAAGCCTATCTTATTGAATTAACCTCAAGGTTTACTGAGATAATCAGTTTAATCAATCTTTGGGACTATTTCAGAATTCAAGTTCATAGAACTTACCTAGGACTTGTTTTAGCTTGTTTTCATGGTCACAACCTCATGTACAACATCAATTAAGCCTTATTACTTATACCACTTATATAAAATTACATCAAATGAATATAAATTATTACAACCAGCTGCAAACGTCGGGCGTACCTGCATACAACAGTTAGCAATAAAGCGCACCAAAGTGTCTTTGATCACTTTTGTTGAATTGAGGTACACGGCCCACGGTTCCCCGTTGATCAGTACAAGTACTGCCTGTGATCAGGTATAATTCCGAAGAATCTCCTTGACAGGGTTTCGCACCTGCTCTAGCTGTTCTCAAACTGGAACGTCTCAAAGAAGACAACACGGAGTGAGTGAACCAGCGAATTTAAGATTCACTGATTGATGAAAAGAGATTTGAAAATCAATCGAGTACTACTCAATAAAGTGTTTTTGCAATACAACGAGGGTTTTTGAGAAAAATCAATTATCAATCATAAACACCTTTTATATTTGAAATATTAATACACATTCGATGTGCCAAAGAAAAGAATTTTTAAGCACAACGATCGGTTTTTCAAAGGTATCCGTCAATCTATAACCTGAACCAGGATTGATTCATAAGTTTGAATCGCCCCATTGTTTCTGTTCAGTTGTCACATGGTTGATCTATTGGATAGATCTCACATGCCACCTACCAAGAGCTTGTTTGATGTTGGCTCTAAAAGGCTTTCCATCTTCATTGTGAATATGTTTGCATATCACTCAGATGTTCTGGCAATACCACAAGGATAATGCGTAGGACTCTTAAGATATAATCTCTCTTTCCACATTGTGTGAAATAGAGAGTCTTCATTGACAGTGTCCTAATGAGATTTATTTGTTGATCTCGTGGCTCTAGACTCAATTGTGCACATTTGGTTCCTATGCCAGAGACTAGGGAGAGGGTCACCTTCTTCAATATCAACAATCTCTAAGAGAAAGTCGATAGATTATGTAGGTTCCCCGTGAGAATGAAACAAGTCCCTTTTAAGAGAAACTTGAGTAGCTTGGAAAGTTGTAGTGCAGTGCGTCACTGGGTCCATGAAGTCTTGTCTTCAATACCGGTGTTACCTTAGTAACAACCAGTAGCATATGTATTGAACCCGGTATCTGCCTTAAGGTTGAATAATTGAGGCTATTTATTTTCACCCTTTTCTCATTCAATTCTTTTTCATTCTTCAACCCCTTCAGTGCTTACCGAGACTTCATAACTAGAACCTTGTTGGGTTTATTCCAGTTCTAGCTCTTTCTCAGTCCGCACTCTTCCCATATCCCACTTTTCTCCTTTTTTCATCATACCTAAGGACTCTACACTATCTAGTTGATTGTCTCTGGGTAGATCCCTCCGGCTCTGGCGGGATCGTGGGAACGAATACCTAACCTAACCATCCTTATAACTCCATACATAAAGTAAATTTGGTCGGTCAATTTGATATTGTTCATCTGCCATTGGAATCAATTGAAAATCATTTGAAAATCAATCCAGATACTTGTGATATATAATCAAAGCATTTTGTACCTAAATTGTTTTTGATATTTTTAGAAAAAGAGCTCCCCCTCAACATGTGCATCATGTATTAGAAGTCGTTTTGGCACACGGAGGCAAGAGGAAGGATTCACTTCTTTGATTACCATTTTCTAAAAGATATCAACATCACTTTCCTGATCAAAGTTAGTATTTTTCATACTTTGTTAAGGATAATTTTTGGAAAGGATGTGGTTTTCAAGAAGTTTCTCCCCCTCAATATGTGCATAGAGATTTGAAAGTGTTTTGCACATATTAGGGAAAGTCTGCACATTGAAACAAATCAATCACATTTCAATCCTTTTTGGTTTGAAATAGATGCTCCCCCTCAACATGTGCATGGAAAAATTGAAATCGTTTGGCACATGTGGGGAAGAGAGCTTGTAAATCATTATAAAACCATTTATCGAATTATCAGTTTAAATCCAATTTAAATCACAAATTCTCCCCCGATCACAATTTTAAAATCATTTGAGATTTGTGATCTCTGGAGATTTAAATAGATTTTGAAAACTTTTGAGGAGAATTGTGACTTGCCTATGAAAACATTTAACCGATAAGGATCAAAGCTGAGACTTTAAACTCCAAAAACATGCTTGAGTATCTTTTGAAAACATGACATAAACCTTGGTCTGAATCAGTTGTATGACAAATAACCTTTTGATTTAAATGAAATCATTCTCCCCCTCAATCAATGACATAAGTTGTTGATTGAGAGTTAGAGATTTTGACCAATGTCAAGTCCAAATAATTTTCAAAAATTGAGACCGAGTTATTTTGAATAGTTTTCAATTAGATAACAAATATTTTTCAGAAGAATTTATTGAAGGAAAAATACTTGTGAAGGAAACATTTGTCGTTATAGTGACAAACATTTGTTTTTAGAATCAGAGCATGAGATGGGAAAGATAAGATAAAGCATGGCTCTGTTCTTTCTTTAAAAACCGGGTTATAGACTGAAATGACTATAAGCCTTTGTTTCACTTTCTCTCAAAATATATATATATATATATATATATATATATATATATATATATATATATATATATATATATATATATATATATATATACTAGTTTTCGAAGCCCGCCCAATGGACGGGCATGACTTATAATTATTTGTTTGTTGTTAATTGTGAATTAAAATACTTTATTTAGAATTGTTAAACAATAACCTTTAAATAATTTTGTTTTAGTTTTGATTTTTTAGTTTTTTAAAATTTTGTTTTTTTTAATATTTATAAATAATGTTATTTTTTGTGTCTATGTAAATTATAGGAACGTAATGAAACAATTATAGTTAGTTTATGTTCGTATTTGGTTTTATATGTAAATTATTAATATGTAACATAAACGTTTGATTTTAAATATGTTGAATAGTATGATTGTAAAATATAGTATAATGTATTTTTGTATTTGTTTTTATATGTAAATTATAAATACGTAACATAAACGTTTGATTTTAAATATGTTAAATAGTATGATTGTAAAATGTAGTTTAGTGGTTTATATGCTTTTTTACTATTTTTATAAGTAAATTAGTAGCAGTATTAAATATAGTAGCAACGTTACTTCAAAGTTTCTTTATTTATAGTTTGGTATTCACTTCATTCCTTTAACATAGACATTTAGTGCAAATAATGGAGATGGTGTTATCTCAAGTAAGATAATAACATTTAAAATATAAACAACGTAAAAGTTTATCACGTAAAAGCGTGTTAGTAAAGCAATTTTAACTAAACCTTCTTATTTAATTAATGTGAAGCTTTTGAGACTTGTTTGAAAAACATTGTTAGTTTGTTTTATTTTTTTTTGTAAATAAGATAACCGTCATAAGTATAAATATGATGTACAAAAAGAATTTTGTTTGTTGTTTATAAAGTTTTGTTCGGAGACTTAAAACAATATATTGACATACAAATCGTAAACACATGTCGTTTAACTAATGTATTATATCACTGGTTGTTTAAATACGCCCTACTTCAATGAACACCATGATTTGATGATACGAAACTTGTAAAATTCACGTTTGCGATATTTTTCGAATGAATAAATGAATTTTTATTATATTTGTATATTACCTATCATTTTGTAAGTTAGAAAATACCACTCAATTTTAAAAGATGTATTTATTTTATTTGTGTATGTTTTTAAGGAATTGTACATAATACACAAAAAAAATATATTACTGCTATCAATGCATATCATCATTGCTAAAAGAAGTTGATATTAGTGTATACAAAGATTATCGGTATGATTTTTCTGTCTATTATATATCTTGACTTTTGGTTTACTCTCTTCATCCCACCTACTCTATCTTCTCGAAGAAGCCATCAAGAACATGTTAGTTTTGGTTTCATTGTATGGGATAATTCCATATATACCCAAAGGAAACTTCATAATTCCATATTTACCCAAATAACAAGTTTTTAATGCATGAATACAATGCTTTTAAAGCATGTGTTGGGGAAATATGGAATTATGGTGTTTGTTTTGGGTAAATATGGAATTGCCCCTTATTGTATCATATATGTTTGTTTTTTAAAATTTTATCCTTGTTTTTGATAAAGTACTTTTACTTGATCTATCAATCTTTGAATGACTATAGCATTGTTAGAATGATTATTAAGATGATCTTGAATTTGCGATATATCTTCCGATCTTGAATGCATGTGTAGTAGAGCAGTAAAGTTAAAGAAGTTAGTTATCATATTCGTGGATACTCATCAAGAAACATGGTTTTTTGGTAATAATAGGGACGATCAATTGGTGAGTTATGATATTTGGTTAAATGAAGATGTATGTTGAATTTTGTAATATGACTGGTGATTTTTTCGTTTAGATTATGATTTGTTATTAACAACTTTGTTATTCTAGTATATGATTTTAGTTGAAGGAATAGATATTTTTAATTGGGAAAATGACAAAAAAATGCATCGAACTTGACACCTATTGTGATTGTGTGTAGCCAACTATTTTTTTTTTCATTGTAACACAAAACTTTTGAATTTTTGTCATTGTATGTACCATTTCCAACGTGTCACAACACGTGGACTGCCAACTCATCGGGGTGTTACACGTGGATTGCCAACTCATTTACCCACTATTACTTTCTAGGGATAATAACAAAAAAATGTATCGAACTTGACAATTTTTGTCATTGTAACACAAACCTTTTGAATTTTTGTTAATGTGTGTATCCAGTCAATCTAAACATGGCATCGTTAGTCCTTTATACTAACGGCCGTTAGCACATAACTTAAAAAAAGTTTCTTACGTTTTCATACCTTTGTATATGTTTTCGTTCATTTTCTTATGTTTTTATACGTTTTCGTCCGTTTTTATACGTTTTCGCCAATTTTTTTACGTTTTTGTACGTTTTCATCCGTTTTTATATACTTTCATCCATTTTTGTACGTTTTCATCTGTTTTTATAGCTACACACGTCCGTTTATTTTATTAATGCAACGTTAGTTCGGTAAAACGTTTTCGTCCGTTTTTACACGTTTTCGTCCGATTTTACACGTTTTCGTCTGATTTTACATGTTTTCGTCCGTTTTGACACGTTTTCATTTGATTTTACATGTTTTCGTCTATTTTTACACGTTTTTGTTTGATTTTACACGGATGAAAGCATATAAAAACGGATGAAAACGTAAGAAAATCGGCGAAAAAGTATAAAACCGGACGAAACGTATACAAAAGGTAAGAAAATATATAAAAACGGATGAAAACGTAAGAAAACAAATGAAAACGTATAAAAAGGGATGAAAACGTAAGAAAACGAAATTTTAAGTTATGTGCTAACGGCCGTTAGTATAAAGGACTAACGATGCCAAGTTTAGATTGACTGGATACATACATTAACAAAAATTCAAAAGGTTTGTGTTACAATGACAAAAGTGGTCAAGTTCGATACATTTTTTTGTTATTATCCCAAAAAAGTAATAGTGGGTAAATGAGTTGGCAGTCCACGTGTAACACCCCGATGAGTTGCAGTCCACGTGTTGTGACACGTTGGAAATCGTACATACAATGACAAAAATTCAAAAGTTTTGTGTTACAATGAAAAAAAATAGTTGGCTACACACAATTACAATAGGTGTCAAGTTCGATGCATTTTTTTGTCATTTTCCCTTTTTTATTAAGATCAATTAGTGGCGAGATTACATTTGTTATTAGTATCATCAGATGATGAAACATGTTGTATGAGTTAACGATTATGTTAATGATGGTAGAGGTTTATATGGTTAAAATCCAGTAAAAGTGAACTGTTATTGCTAGTTAGGTTTTGTTGAAATAAAACGGTTTTAGTCTTTTCAGGATATAAGTTAGAAATTGATTTAACATAGTTATTGGTAAAGGTAAAAGGCATTAATTCGTTGATCCGATGAAAGGAAGACAAATAATGTATCATAGGATATTGACGTATATATTTTGTAAAGGACTGTTGAGTATTATATTTGTTTGAAAGTTGTGTTTCATGCAGAAAAGGTAAAACCCCGTAATCTAGAATTAGCTGATTAGTACTTGTGTTTGTAGCTTTGTAACATAAATTAATACGTAAATTGTTTTTTGGATTTAAAGGGAGATGTTTGGAAATAACATTGTTGTATAAGATGTGTAATTGAAGCATGCTTGAAGTATAACATTGTAGTTTTTGAAAACTTGAGAGTTTCTTCTAATAGACGTTTGTTTTTTGATTAAATAGAATGACGACTCAATTTATCGTGCCGGCAAACACACGAAACTTTAGAACACTGCAGGTAATTTTTAGCCATTGTTACTTATAATATATATATGTTACTAAATTTTCCAATATGGATATCACGAAACTTGAAATTAATTTACGTATGAGTGCATACAAGGTAGGCTAAGGCGATTTAGGTGTAACATTTGGGGGTGGATTGAAACAATGCTCTTCATTGATATTCCGGAGACCGAAAAATCACGAGAACCGCGAAAAGGATAGGCTCTAAGGGGTTAACTAGGGGTATCATGTACTAAAGATGAGTACATCGCAAGGGTGTGGGAAAAATTACTCAACCGATGTGGATAACGTAATTAAATTACAGGTTTAAAACAAGGGTTATCCTAATGCCTCTTATCATTTAGTTAATCATAACTACACGAATGTAGTCTCACTAGTGATCTTGGAATGTATCACAAAACAAGTTCTAGAATCTATTATACTACCGTTACACTCACTAAGCATTAAAGATGAATGCTTTTATTCCTAAAGATCTAGGGGCGAACCTTACATTTTTGGGGTGGAATTTGAGTGGTATACGGTATTTGTGCTAGTCATATAATTCCTATCCATAAAACACTTTATTAAGACTAAAGTTTAACTCGTAAATGCTATAAAAATTTTAAATTTGGTGCTAAAATTACCCTAACAAATATTTCTCATAGTTTATTACACATATTACTAAGGACAAGACAAAATTCAAATTAGTGAATAGTTTCTAAGTTCCCGTTTTATTCTCCCTCCCTACACTTAAGCTGAACATTGTCCCCAATGTTCCCCGAAAGTATCAAAGTTATGATAAAGGAATGTAAGTAAAAGAGAAAGAAACTAGTACTCCCCTAATTACCTCGGTAGGATATGTGTGAAGTTGCGGTTAAATCCTCCTCAAAAAAGAATGAATAAGTAATAAGTGCTTCCAATATGTATTTCTTCTTCTTGTCTAATATAACCTGCACACTTATAAGAAAACAAAATGAAACATCGCATAAAATCGGCAGTAAAACTATATATATAAAAACTATATTTGAAAGCGAGTAAGATATAATGCTTGTGGAATGAATGTTTGTAGTTTTTCTGGAAAGTTAAGAATTGTAAGTTTCCAAAAATCACAAGTTACACAGAAAATGAAACTAATAATTTGTTTCTACATTGCCTGACGCCGTCTGGTTTTAATCTCGACGCCGTCAGGTTGTCCTGACAGAAAGGGTCTCGTACGTTTTTCTGGAAAATTTACCTCATTAAAACCTGGTATGTGGTGGCGAGTTGTAATTGTTGTGGTGGTCGTACATGACGGTGGTTCAAATGGTTCAAAACGAAATGGTTTCGGTATGGTAATTCTCTTTAATTTTTATGCGAAAGAATATATATTAACTTGTCGGTGTAATTTTATATGTATTAGTTATAGATTTTGAATGTGTTACTTATGAATTTTGAATGCGTTAGTTGTACGTAAAGATGATATTTGATTGATAATAGTAAAGTGAGTACAAATTTCTTAAAATACGTGTAATTTAAAAGTAAACTCACAAATTGAAACGAAGAAGTATTAATTATAATTGAACGGTGTTTTAAAGTTTTTTAAAAAAATACATTTCATGGGCAATAAATTAAACTTATAAACTATTCAGATCAAATCAAATTAAATAAAAAATAACAAATATCTAATAATATCATAATGAGATATAAATACGTACGACGCACTTTAACCGAAGCTAAATCATTTGCTTAAAAAACACCCCCAGACAAATCACTTAACTAAATGAAAAATTTTAACATTAAAAAATCATTTATTTTTTCCTCTATACATATAAACAAAGCACTTATTTGATAAACTATTTTTATGTAAAAATATATTAATGTAACTGACGTCTATGTAGTAGTTATGGGTTTTCTTAACCACCAATGTTATATCTACAAATAGTTCACGAAAAATATATGTGTACATGAATTTGACAACTAAATATGAAAGATAAAAAACAAAAAACAAAATGATAATATAATATGATTTGACCATTACACATACCACATGTATGTGTGATTTTTTTTTATATAATTTAAGTAGATGTAACATTTTTAATATTTTTAAAAGTCAATGTTGAAACAATAAGATTACAATTATTATTATTTTTTTATTTTTTATTTTTTTTTTTCTTTTTTAAAGTAGCGAAAGTTCTTCTTTTCCAAGTAAATGAGTAAAAAGATCACGAGCGATAACGTCAAGAGTAATGACAGTAATTCTATGAACAAATCTAAACCTCCAAGGCTGGATGGCAAAGTGTTAACTCACTCACTTTACATTTTAGCGTTATTTCAGCGCACTTTTTTTTTTTTTCACTTTCACTCATCTTTTATGAACAAGGTCACCTTACCATCACCCTTCATCAATAGGGTTAATTTGCACTACATATTTTTTTATTCTTTCATCACACCTTGTGCATTACAGTGTTGTACGTTGTGCTATACAACTTGTACAAAATGATGTTTTTATCAAAAATTTTGGTGTGCAAATCAATCCCCTTCAATAAAATACTCACTTTATAAAAATATACCTCACTAAATACCTCACATACACTCACAAACCAAATAAATAATTAAGTGGGTCCCGGATTTTTTGCAAACTCACCTAGGTGAACGACTCACCTTAATTGCCCTTAGAATCTGTGAATCACGCGTGAGTATAACTAGTAGGCAAAGTAGTCACAGGTGAATTGGAGACAAGGTAAGTCACTTATCCTCCCTTGGCATCAATCTAAGATTGAGTTGGGTTCACCATATTTACACCGCCTCTGAAATATCTCACGCCCTTCCTTTTTTAGCTTATGCTCACACCATGTTCTTTTAATTTTTATACGCGTGTTTTTTACACGTATACAACCCATTTAGGTAAATGATAATTACAACCCTGATGGTAATCCTAAAATTAGTTGTTAACAACAAATTTTTCACAAAATTATGTGACATTAAGACATTATTATCAACCAATTATTTATTTTCCGCTAATATGACCAATGGTGAAAGCACATTTTATTTGTATCTGAAAAATTATAAGAAGTGGATAATGATTTTTAGTGATTTTGTTTGAATATTATGTATTTTCTTAATATAAACATCCGTAATTATAATTATTTGTTAACAATTACTCTAAAGACTATATTAACAAAACTCATTTTGCTTCTTTTAAATTTTCAGTACAAAAAATAGTTTAATTTACACAATTTTTTCTCCACACTTTTTTTTTTAAATATATTAGTTTATTAGCACTTAATAATGTGTATAATTAGTTACACTAATAAGTGTCAAAAATTTTAAAACCATGTTCCACACTTATAATTGTATTAAAAAAATCACACTTAGTTTGGAGAAATTTAAAAATTGTTCATACTTATAGGTGTAGGGGTTATTTGTAACACCCAATTTCTTCACACTTCCTCAAGTGCGGAGAAATTGAGTCTTACAATTAATCTTCACACTTATGTGGTGTTTGTTTTTAAGAGGCTCTAAATCTGAATCTGAACCACACATCTGAATCTGAATCTGAATCTAAAACGGAAAAAAAACTCATGTTTGAACTGCACATTTACTTGCTCGTATTTTTTTTTTTTTTTGTCTACAAGAGGCATTAAGACACCACTCTCAAGTCTAGACCATTAAGAGCTTACTGCCTCTGATCGCGTCTGAACGAAGAAAAAAAAACGGTCTGAACGGCTAAAATGTCTTACCGCGTCTGAACGGTTCAGATTCCAAAGCTGTTAAAAACTTCTTTTTAAAAAACAAACACAGCCTTAGTGTGGAGAAATCTTAGAATTCACACTCAAAAGTGTGAACTTTTTTATACAATTATAAGTGTCGAAAATTTATTGTTTTACAATTTTTTTCACATTAATTAATGTAACAAATTTTACACATTATTAAATGTTACTAACTCCGTCTTAAAATAAGTGTTAAGATTGACTTTTCAGAGTAATACTGGTTCAACTTTGACCTTCATTATTTTTGTGAGCGTTATATAATACTTGATGCAAAATATATGAATTAATTGGGTTTTAAGTGTATTTTTCATTCGTATAATGTTTCATCAATTATTATATAATACAAAAAATAATATTTAAAGTCAAAGTTGAACCAGTTTAATTTTGAAAAATTAAACTGAACATTTATTTTGAAGTAGAAGAGTAATAAACTAATAAAATTTTATACACTTTTTAAAAGTGTGAAAATAAAATATGTAGATTGAACTATTTTTTTAGTGTTTATTTGATGGACTTTTATTTGATGGACTTTTATTTGTTCAATTAAGTTACATAAACAATCTACGACTTTTTTAGATATAAGGTTGACGTTCAGAATTCAAGAACAAGAAAAGTGACCCTACACCAAAAGAAATAATACGAGTTCTTGACTTTTCAATCCGTGAACAATTTTTCGTAAAAAATATTAGGACCATAAAAGACATAATAATATTGGAATACTGCTCTAATTATTTAACCTCTAATTATTATTTTATTATTTTAAGATACATTGGACTAATTTTCTTCTTCTTCAGAATTATGTATGTATTTTATTGTAGACCGACGCTAAACATAAACATAGTAAATTAAAATAAATTAAGGAATTATTAATATATATTTTTTAAACGAAGAATTATTAATATTAACTCATGTTCAAAGGTATTAACTTATACTATGACACAAGTAAAAAAGAGCCATCCGTCAACAAATTTATGAGTAAGAAACACACAAGAAGACGTACCGTATTTGTTTTTAACAGCAAATATATATATATATATATATATATATATATATATATATATATATAATATTTTATAAAAGGGATTTTTCACTCTAATAAAAGATATTAGTTTAAAAAAACGTTCAAAGTACAATAAAATATGACTGAAATATCACATTAACCTCAAACAGCCGCTTGAACTACCACTAGATCATTTATTACATGCCATAAACGAACAACTAGCTATCAACAACTAGAACAACCAATAAACAACATAAGAAAAACACACCAATCTTATGAACTAACAAAATAAAATAATTTTTTTCTAGCACGGTCTTGGAGCTTGATATCAAACTGATCGCAAAACTCATCCAATTGCTCTGGTAAGTAATAAACCTGAGCCTCATAATCATCAGAAAAATAGTCTTCAAGCTAGTTACTTCCACTTACTGATGAAAAGTAACTTCCCGTATGATCATTTGGCTCAAACATCTCATTATCATAACTATCAGAATCAACCACTTCACCCCCTTAGAAAATTGGATGCCATTCCTTTTATCATCAACCATCTGTTTAGGAGTGCTCCTCATTGTAGATGGAGGAGGTGCATAAGAAGAACTAGGGATATTTTCAGGAGTACATGTAGTGCCAATCACAGGTTCCAAAACCGAATCTTGTTCCGTAAACACATCAAAACTGTTCTTCAAATAAAAAATGTTGATATCATCCACCCAATTATTATTCTTACCTTGGAAATCCCGAGAAAGAGTCGTATTACTAGTAGGATCAGTAGTAGGTTTTTTACCACTAGTGAAACCTACATTAACCGTTGGTGAACCAGCATTCGATTGGACAGAAAGCTTGGAAGTCGATGCTCTTCTATTCTTTGGCTTAGTTACCGGCCTATAGTAATATGAAACCTCAGGCTTTTGAAATCGAATCCCATCAACCTAACGATTATTACCTTGTAACTTACCTTGTCCTTTCTTCTTATTAATTTCAATGAAACCCTCTTCACAATGATCATAGCTTTCCTAAAAGTGTGACACAACAAATATTTTAGTGAACACAAAAATTCTTTAGCGAGAAGTTATATGGATACAACAAAATCCTTTAGCGAGACGCACCGTATCTACACTAATTTATGTATAACATATATATGAAAACTAGTTGCGCTTTTGTGGTAAACATAGAATATGTTTGATTTATGATATATTTGACAAAAGTAACTGTTGTCGCAACTAAATATGAAGTTGTAGATAAAAGTAACAGGATATTGTAAAAAGATGATATTTTTAAAAGCTACAAAAAAACTAGTATTTGATTTTCATCTTATAAATTCTATTTATCAAATAAAACTTACATTTTAAGTAGCTTATTTTATTTTAAAAAAATAAGCGTAATCTTAAATTTATTTTGTATGCCTCACATGCCCTAAACTAAATTAAAATCCTCATATACTAAATTAACATAAGAAGTCAAACGATTTTATGATTAGTAAATATGGGTCCCTTAACTTAAGTAAAAAGTAAGTTATCTTGGTTTTATTTCATCCAGTTAAACTTAAGGATCCTCTCATGTTCATGTGAAGAGTGCTAGTACACCAATGGAGACTCAGAAACCACTGCTACCTGATGATGGAAGTCCCAAAGTTGATCAGAAGTTGTACAGGTCCATGATTGGATATTTGATGTATCTCACTGCATCTAGGCCAGATATTATGTTTTCAGTATGTGTGTGTGCAAGATTTCAAGTCACACCTAATACCTCACACATGAATGCTGTTAAGAGGATCTTTAGGTATCTTAAAGGTCATCCTAAATTGGGCCTTTGGTACTCAAAGGATTCTCCTTTTGATTTGGTGGCCTACACAGATAGTGACTATGCGGGTGCTAGTTTGGATAGGAAGTCTACTATTGGAGGATGACAGTTTTTGGGAAGCAGACTTATTTCATAGCAGTGTAAAAAGCAAACTATTGTGGCCAATTCTACAACTGAAGCTGAATATGTGGCTGCTGCTAGTTGCTATGGTCAAGTTCTTTGGATTCAGAATCAATTGCTGGATTTTGGGTACAATTTTATGCATACTAAGATTTACATTGATAATAACAGTACAATATGCATCATTAAAAATCCTGTTTTACATTCTAGAACTAAACATATTGAGATAAGACATCATTTTATTAGAGATTGTAATGAGAAAAGGTTGAATCAAATGGTAAAAATCCATACTGATTTCAATGTTGCTGATCTTCTCACCAAAGCTTTTGATGTGGGGAGGTTTCAGTACCTTGTTGTTAGCATTGGAATGATTAATCTCTAAACTCTCAAATTGTTTTGTGCCAGTTTGTATAAGTATTGGACTGTTATTATGTAATCTTAGTTTTGCTATTATTGTTTCTAACCACTGATAATTTGTTTCTAACCACTGATAGTTTGGTTCAAACCACTGCTTGTTGTTCTGTGTTTCCACTAACCATTTTGCAGATACAAGAAAGATCATTATAGAAGCTAAAGAAGTACTGAAGTTAATTGTTCATTCATTCATCAAAACAGTTTACAGCTTACAGCTTACAATTCAACTTCAAGTGCAAATTAAAAGACTACTTCTATACATGATTTCCTACTACTATCCTTGCTCATATCCTTCATTCCAGCTGCTGGATATGCATTTGTGATATGCATGACCGGTACGACGAAGATGCTAAGGATCAAAATGGGAAGGATGGATTGATGAAAACGAAGATGATGACGATGACCACAGTAGATGAAGCACAAAGGACATAGTCATATCATACTTGCATCTACTGGTTTCACCAAAAAGCATCATTCCATTTTCCTTTTTCCCTTCCCCCTTACGATATGTGAAGAAGCACCACAACTTGGTGCTGGAAGACCAAGAACCACCTCTCTGTCCTTTGGGAGTGGTGGGTTTCTTGTTTGTGGTCTTGGTTGGGGTTGGGATGATGAAGGTTGGGGGTTTGAAGTTCTCTTCTTTGAGGAGTCTTCAGAGTCCTCAGATGCCTCACTTGGATCCACCACACTATCGTCTTCTGATGATGGAAGAAATGGGGATTTTCTTGGTCTTGGTTCTTGTAGAGGGAGGTTAAACTACCATGGGTTAGTATCTTCACTTGCTGATGATGAGGATGAGGAGGATGGTAGATCAACAACCTCTGGTTTATTCCAACTGGGGTTCCACATGGTGATTGATAGTTGCCTGGTGATTTTGGAGAAATTAGGGTTTGATTTTAATTGGTGTGTGCGTTATATGAGATTTGGGTTTCTTTATATAAGCAAAGTTATGGGTTATGGAAGTAAATGAGGGGCAGGTTAAATGTGGTTGAGGAGTTAATGAGATTCTTGGGCGTTGGACTAATATTAATCCAAAAAGTTGACCATATTGACTTACCTGTTCTAACCACGGATAGGTCATTTGGATCCACTGATGGCTCTTTCTAACCACTGACTTCAATAACTTTCTTCTATGTGTTTGTTTTGTGTTTTTGTCTTGCAGGTATGAAGGATTTTTGTACAAAGGAGCTGGTGTGTTAGCTGCTTGTGTTTGTTTAAAAAAAAACGATTGTGTAATCCTTCATATTTTTGTGAGATCTCTTTACTAATGACACAGATTTGCTTGCTATAATTCTTGGATGTTTGGTTGAAGTGCTACTCTGTATCCACGGATGGTGTATGACTAAACGCGGATAGCTGTTCTGAAACCACGGATAGCATTTTGATTTGTGGCGGATACTACAGGGGTTGATTGGTAACTTTTGCAAACGTATATTATTTCCCCCAAATCACGGATGGATCATTTATTTGATCTTCAAAACACTTCAATTGGCGCTCACTACTAACCCTAATCACTTATCTTTGCATAATTCACAAATCCCACATCATAACCATCATTCATCACAATGGCTAAAAAGTATTCCACTACACATAACCTTGTTGCTATTCTCACCAAGAATGATCGATCTGAAGGGTTTCATCAAATGATTGATTTCCTTGTTCACAGTTCTATTCACTATGCCTTAACTGTCACACCAACCATTTTTAAAGCCTACATACATCAGTTCTGGAGGAATGCTAAGCTTGAAAAGGTTGATGGAGTCGAGGTGTTTAGCACTATTGTGGATGACCATGCTATTTCTGTTACTGAGGAGATCATTAGGGATGTTTTAAAGTTTGCTGATGCTGATGGTGTTGATAATCTTTCAGATGTTGAGATTGTTTCTGGTTTGGAAAGGTTAGGTTATACCCACAGAGGTGATAAGGTACAGTATTTTAAGAGTTCGTTTTCAAAACAATGGAAGTTTCTTATTCATACCTTATTGATGTGTATGAGTAATAAGACCACAGGGTTTAATGACTTTCCTTCCAAAATTGCTACTGCTATTATTTGTTTGTCTGATGGAAGAAAGTTCAATTGGTCTAAGATGATATATGAGGGGCTAGTACAAAACATTAGGAAGAAGGGTAAATACTATTTATATCCTAGGTTTGTTCAACTGATTGTGGAAAGTCAAATAGAGGAGCCTGTTGAGCATACTCAAGAGTATGAAGTACATCATATGCTTCCTAAAGTTTTTGCACATATGAGGAATCAGCCACAAAATGTACAAATTATAGATGTTCCTTTATTTCCTCATATGCTCACTTTTCCTACTGATCATGAGTTTGATGAGGATTCTGAATCTCAACCTATTGTCACTGCACCAACTGAAACCACTGCTGATGCATCTCAAAACCATGATAGTACACATGTAAATGCTGATAGTGTATCTCAACCCACTTCTAGTCAAACTCAAACCACTGATATACCAATTGTATGGACTAGGAGTATGAAGGGCACTATGCTACCTCAGGCTAGTGCTAGTGGTGTTGCTAATGAGGCTGTCACAGGTGGTGAAGGTGACATGATTGGAAGGGCTTCCACTACTGATTCATGCTTTGATGCTGGTCAGGATAGTGGAAACATAATTAAGACCCAACCTTTGGCAACTTCTAATGTGGAGAGTTCCTTGGAACTTAACACAGATGGAGGAATCCCTAGCCAATTGGCTACTACAGGGTGCATAGCTGTTCAGGCTAGGTATGATGCTATGTTTACCATATCCAAGGATTCACCTCTCGGAGCAGTTAACACAGCTCGAAGTGATGAGGATCGTTTGGAACATGAACGTGAATTGACGGATTCTGAGTTTGTACATGATGACTTTTCCAATGAACCACCTCTCGGACCAGTTCACATAGGTCGACGTGGGGAGGATATTCTTGAACACTTAAATGAATTGACGGCTAAATGTACCAAGATGGAGGAGACGATCTCGAATCTAAAGGAGTTGGCTGTGTTTCATGGAAAGGATATTAGGAGATTGAAGCACAGAGTGATGGTTTTGGAAAAAGTAAGACGACCTGGAGTTGCTATTTTGAAAGCTATGAGACGGAAGAAAAAGAAGGTGGACTCTTCTCCAGCTCTGAATATGGAGAATGTATCCAAACAGGGGAGGAGTGAAGGCATAAATTCAGGGGAGGCTGCTGATGGAATTATGGAAGAAGAAAATAGTGGAGATCAAGAATTTTTGGTATCTGATAAAGATGGGAATGAGGCAGTTCTTGAGAATGTGCAGAATGTTGTAGAAGATGTAGTGCAGGACACAAACACTGATGGTGTGTCTGAAACCACGGTTAGTACTCTTGTAACCACTGCTGCAGTTTCAGATATGGCAATTATACCCACTACTATCATACCAACTGCTATCATAACCACTTCCACTGTTGTCACAACTCTCTCTGTATCACCACCTAAGTCTAAAGAAGTTGAGAAATAAGCTGCAAGTACATTGATAAATCTAAGCAAAACTTCATCTATTTCTACACCTATTATTGCACCTGTTTTATCTGTTCAATCTACTGCAACTAAACCCAAACCCAAAGGAAAAAGTTTAGTTATTGGTGAACCTTTGAAGAAGAAAGTGTTTCAATCTGATATTGGAAAAGGTAAAGGGGTTGCAGTACCAGAGCTGAAGTTTAAATCTAAAGCAGAACAAGAAGCTTGTGATGCAGAGTATGCAAAGAATATGGTAGCTGAAGAACAAGAAGCTTTAGAGAAAAGAAAGCAGAAATAAGAGGAAGCTAGTCAGATAATGTTAGCTACATGGTATGAATCACAAAACTTTCTTGAAGCTTCTCAACAAATACATGATGAATATACTGCACAAGAATGGAATTTGTTGGATGATGAGGAAAAAGCTAGGCTTTTGGGTGAATGGGCAAGGAAGGTCAGTAAAGGAAGGAAACAAGTTATAAGAATTATTAAGAATTCAGGCATTCACATTTCTGAAAATCTTTATAGATGTTCATTTGAAAGAATTCTTGAGATTTATGAAAGATGTATGAAGATTAATCGTGATGATTACTGTCCAATGAATTCTAAGAAGGATGAAGAGTGGATTAAGAAAGATGATGAGTGGATTCAAAGTAAAAGAAAGAGAAAGTCTGAGATTCAAGAGACATCTGATTCTAAAAGATTGAAAGAAGTTGAAGATGTTAATCAAATTGTTTCTTATGAGTTTCACATTAATGATGGAAGTGAAGGAGTTTGGAAAATTCAAAGACTCAACAATGAAGTTTATGAGTATAATAAATTTTCACAAATGCTTCAGTACTTTGAAAGAGATGATTTGATGAATCTTTGGAGACTTTACAAGAATAAGTTTGGTGAAGTACATCCAAATGATTATCATGAGAGACTGGTCTATTATAATTTGAAGATTTTATTTGAACCAACTCATGATGAACCTGAGTGGAAAGGACTCTACAATGGTACTGTAACAAGATGGTTTTTATATCAAACTTGTGGAGTTCATGTTTTAACTGTTTCTGGAAAAGTTATTCACATGCTTGTAGAAGGTGATTATCCTCAGTTGAATAAGTGTCCAGGAATTATTGCTCAGATGTTGAAACCTGGTATTATCAAGATGTTGTTACCCTATGATGGTCAAGCTTATGATTTGTTGAGGAAATATGAGACAATTCTTAAATCACATAAGTGTTTGGCTACATCCTCCAATTCAGATGTTTTGAGCTTAAAGGAAACTTAAGAATTTTGTTGGAATGTATCAAGTTTAGGGGAGGATTGTTGGGTTTTTGGTTCCTTGAATCATGAATTACTCTAAGTACTGGAACCACGGACAGAGTTGATATAACCACAGACAGAAGGATGGAGCCACTGATGAAGACAAACCACGGCTAGTAGTAGTGTGTAACCACGGACAATATATTGTAACCACTGCTAGTCTTGTATAGTCGGTTTAGTTTATTGTATTAGATAAATATGGAAAAGATATTTATCTTGTAGGTTACGTATTGTATTATGTAAAGGACTCCTTAGTCTATAAAAGGAGGTCCTAGGTTAGATTAGATATACGTAAGTTTTATATCTAAGGTCGATACACTTCAAGGTTGCAAAACCCTAATACTGTAAGAGTATTCGTATTAATAAATAATATTGAGGTGTTGAATGTTAACTGTTCTTCTTCTTAAGATTAAGTGTTAAATTCCGCGTAATACTTAATAAGCTTTTGTTCTAAGTCAGTTTCTATATTAGATCGTTTGCTCAACTGGGATCAACAGAGGTCATGTTTTGTTTCATGTAATTGTATATTTGAATTAAAATAAAGTTAATGTTTTGCAATAATGACAATGTACAATCACATAAAACAGAACATGACCTCTCATGTTCAAATGAACATGAGAAGATCTTTATCCGATAACTTTTGATAAATTCTTGATGTTAGGGTTAATTTATTCTACGATAAACTTTTATCTCATTTTAATAAGGTACATGTATATTATGTATCTTGATCAAATATAATACTTTCCGTCTAATATCAATTTTTATTTTCAAATTTCACACAATTTAAAAAGAAACACAATTATTTATTTATTTATTTTTAACACAATTATATAAACGGCTCCAAAAGGAGCTAGCAAAAAGAATGTACAAAACAAAAGCAACAAAAAACAGACAATAATGTACAAGTTAAGAAAAAACCGAACACAAAATAAAGCTAACTAAAAGATCACAGCACTCCATTAGTTATCCAAACGTCCAACAAGCTGATGTCAAGGAGTATCTTCTAGAAATCCAAAGCAAGGACATTTTCTGAATAGTCGGGAAAATATGTTCAATTTTAGCAATGGCTAAAGAAACCGAA
Organism: Chrysanthemum makinoi; assembly: GCA_910596185.1. Lineage (NCBI taxonomy): Eukaryota > Viridiplantae > Streptophyta > Magnoliopsida > Asterales > Asteraceae > Chrysanthemum > Chrysanthemum makinoi. The sequence goes on along the minus strand of OU343218.1, from coordinate 208,389,530 downwards.
GAAGAGTTACACACCTTGTTTCTCCAAAACCATATAGCCCAAAACATAACCAGATACACTCCATGCATAATTATTATAGTTAGCCCTAATGAACTTTTATATCTATTTTTAAAGTGCTTTTATTGTTTAAAATTAAAAAGTTACATTCGTTATGAGATAAATTGAAATACAAAAAAGGAAACATATAACTTCGGATTGAGAGACTATATATTTAAAAAAAAAAAAAAAAAAAAAAAAAAAAAAAAAAAAAAAAAAAAAAGATGATGTGTAGTAGTGTAGTTGACGCTGAAACGGAAAAGTAAAAAAGTAAAAAAAAAAATAATTGAACATTTCTGGAAGAGTAAACTACACCATTCGTCCTTGTGGTATACGTTTACCATCAAGTTTCGTCCTATGAACAAAAAAATTGCACCGTTGGTCCTTAACTGCGAAACGTTACTCAGCGTTGGTCCTTTGCTATAACGGGACACACTAACGATCGTTAAGTCTAAAAATGTAAGGGTATTTTTGTCCTTTTACCATTTCTCTCTTCACTTCATCTTCACCAACCACAACAACAGTTATTCTGCTTCTCTCTCCTCTCTCTACAAACAAACACCTACAATAAAAAAAATCAAATATCTCATTCTCTCTTCCTTATCTTCATCTTCATCTCCATCAATTACACATTCTTCACAAATTCACTATATCAAAAACACTAATTTCTAAAAAATAAAAATCTTGCAGAACAATCCAACCGCCACCAGATTTCACCAAACATATTCCGGCCACCACCTCTTTCTAAACTCAATTTCACTTCCTCCACCATTGACCAACTTAAAAACACTACCCTTCGTCTTTTTCCCAAGTCTTCTTCAATCATTCACAAACTAATAAAATCAAAAATGACAAAACCCAGATCCTTTAAAATCTTTAAACAAAACAAACAAATAAATAAAGGTTAATGTCAATACGACAAAATGAAACCGCCAACCGTCACCAAAGTGGGTCATCAGCCGCCACTGGGGTATCCTCTTCATATGAGCACATGATATCTACTACACCAAATCAAGCTCCCGATTGTTGCTCCAATGCTTGACCAAATCACACGACACCCTCCACCACCACTACGACACCATCATCATGAAACCCACCATGACACCATCATCATCAACGCAAACCACAGGGACACTATCCACCACCACCAACCGACTGTCGCAAACCACGTCTAATCCATCAAAAATTCGTATGTGGTAACCCATGATGAAGTCAAAAGTTTTCAGCTTCAAGATCTTATACAAGGTCTCGGGTAGGTGAATTTTTTTCGTGTTTGTTTTTTGGTCAAAGGAGAATTTTCTTCAAGATCTTGCCATTCTTTCGAGTAACCAAAAAGCTGTTGAGGAAATGGTGATCTTGGGCGTTTTTGTGTTTGATTTCTTTAATAAAGGAGACTAATTGTGCCCGAAACAAGGAGAATTGCATTGCTGTTTTGTACACTCTTTGTTACTATGATCGGACAAAATGGAAGGAGATGAGGGAAGAAGAGAGCACGTTGGAATTTGGATGTTATTTAGGGCCATAGAATAAGAACCAAAATTTGTTGGTTACCACTTGGAATAATATTTTTGTAAATTATTGATGGATATAATAAAGTGAGGTGAATGGCTGTGAATCAAAATAAGGAAGAATATGCCAATAATCAATGGAGTATTGTGTCTTTTGTGAGTAAAAGACAAATATACCCTCCACTTAATAAGCCTTAACGCCCGTTACTCACACAAGTTAGGGTGAGGGACCAACCGTGACTAACGTTTCGCAGTTAAGGACCAACGGTGCAATTTTTTTGGTCAAAGGACGAAACTTGATGGTCAACGTATACCACAAGGACGAATGGTGTAGTTTACTCTTTCTGGAAAGTATTTCCATTTTTTGCCATTATTCCATTCTCCCAGCTTTTCCTTTCTTTTTCTTTTTTCATATAATTACCCTTTAGTTACCACAGACCCTCTTTAGAGCACTAGGTATCGTTTGGTGCCAAAGGGTGGTGCCATAGAAAAATTGGTGCCACCTCAGTACTTTTTCTCCATGGCACGAGGTTTGGCTATGGCACCAAAACCCCCCTCCCTAGTATAAAAGTGGTGTTATAGAGTAAAAGTGGTGCCATAGTACACAAAAAAACAAACAAACAAAAAATGAAATGTCTTTGGCTTGGGCTGTTATATATCAGCCAAGATGCTTTGACACAAGTTGCGGTATTGTATGTGGTGCCAAAGTTGGTGCCGAAGCCTATGGCTCAAGCCATGGCACACTGTACCCGGTGCTCTTAGGACATTATCCAAATAAACCGTAAACCAGAGTTTTCAAGATCGGGATCCTACTCAGGACCGTTTTCGTCTTTGCAAGATCATGATTGTAAGATCGGATCGAGATCTTAAGATCCTACTCTAATGTTATTTCTTAATAGTTTTGTAATATCATACAAATCTACAAATTATTATACATTATAAAAATAAAATACTATAATTGTTTCATAGAAATGTTGTCCTAAATTAGGATTATGAAATGTTTAAAAATATTAACATGTTGTTTTTTGAATTCTACAAAAAAACAACTCATAAATTTGTAGTTTTTTAGTTTGTAATATGAGAAAAGTAAGATCGGATAGGATTAGATCTTAAGATCGTATGGTCAAGATCGAGATCCTATAAGATCTTAAGCTTGCAAAGATCCTATGTAGGATCCAGATCGTTTTTGCTTTGCAGTATCGTAAAATCATAAGATTCTAATATCAGGATCGGGATCCTGACAACTATGTCGTAAACTACTCCGTAGTATAGTAGATTATAAGGTCATGACCCGGTTTGAAGCAAAACTCTTTTAGCGATAATTTTAGCTATCGGTTTTTTGAACTTGTGCCTTTAGGGTACAAGTTAATTATACAAAAAAGACTCAGGAATTCACGAAAAAAGATTCATGGACCTACACAAAAGTACAGAAAAGTGTATCTTTGTGTTGGTTCCTGAAACCTTTTAATGTGCTTAACTTGTGCCGTTATAGCACAAGTTAGAAAAATCCTTTAAGTATATCACACAATAAATACACAAATGCATCTAATATATTTTAAACAGAACATAAACTCACCCGATCATTTGGTTTAACCACGAATTATGTAGCTACTAAGTTTAAATACTAAAATTAAATTGAGACCAATATACTTATATCAACAAAAATGAATAAAGGTTTTTGCTAACATGTGACCAGTGAGTAATAGGCAGATGTTAGAGGACATTTAATGAACTTGTTATTCTCTTTAATATCACAAAATGCATTAAATAAAACCAAAAGTTACTACAATTTAATTAACTAATTATTTGTTTATTCATCAATCCTTAACGTATAACTAGTTGGGGCATGTTAGCAAAACATGTTAATAAGTGATCCACGACCAATTATCATATACTTAAAATCGTGTATCGATACTTGGTATTTTTGCTAAATCGACGGCGAACAAAAATCAAGATTATTTTGAGATACAAAAGTTTATGTTGTTGTAACCTAAGCTTAAAGGTAAAAATCAATCATTGTATTATAAGTTACTACAAGTTCACATATCGATCTTATCAAACAAAATATTATTTTGACACATTTACATTATATATAGCATTTTCTAGTTTTCATTTTTTTCCGAGATACAAAAAGTTATGTTGTTGCAAAATAAGCTTAAAAAGGTAAAAATTAATCATTGTATTATATAAGTTACTACGAGTACTCTGTTAAGATAAACCACATATCGATCTTAGCAAACAAAATAGAAGTATAGCGAACCAAATGTGTCAACTATCTAAGGTAGACAATTTTAACTTTCAATAACGTTATAAATCTAATGGTCGAAGAAAACTATGTGAAGTATTAAAAAGACTAGATGAAGAAGATTGAGGGGTGTATATGTGAAAAAAGAAAAAGTGGATTGGGAATTGTTATAATGGATACTGGCAATAGGTAAATCCAGTGGTAGGGAAAGGGGTAAAGGATATGATGAGGGAAAGGGGTAAGGATATGATGGCGATGTTGAATGAATGAATGAATGCGTAGACAGATAAGGTAAGCTTGTTCAAAAAAAAAGATAAAAAGAAAAAAGAAAGAACGACAGATAAGGTAAGTTAAGTATTTCTTATTATGGAAATTGCTTAATTATTACTCATCTTTCTAGTCACCTTGCTGCCCATTTACTTACATGTATAATTCCACACAAAGAAACAAGAAAATTTAAAAAAGAGGCGTATTTTACTTTTTTGTTTACAATATGTATTTTAAAATAACTCAAAAATGGTCATACCCTTAGTCGCGACCCGGACAATCCGGATAACCGACAGGTGCGACGACCTGTCCAACCAGAAGACGACACCTCACACGTGTTTTTTTTTTTAAATTGTTGTTTTGGTCGCACCCGAGAAGAGCAACGGGTGCATCGACTTGTTTTTTTGGCTAGGTTAGCTTCGATTTGACAAGAGTCTATGGGGTTCATACTAGTTTCAAGATTAAGATTGTGACTCTCTACATCTCTTATATATATAAGGGATTGTCTAACCAGTGCCCTAAGGGCACTGGTTAAGAAGGGTGAGGACCCACAAAAAGGTACCGAAAAAATAATTAAAAAACCCAAGCACCCACACTTTTTTAATAAAAAATTATTTTTTCGGTACCTTTTTATGGGTCCTCACCTTTCTTAACCAGTGCCCTCAGGGCACTGGTTAGACAATCCCCTTATATAATAAGAGACTTCTAAAAAAAGAAAAATTGCAACTAGAGCAATTTGAGTGCACAAAGCACAATTCTGTCTACGTAGCATAATTGAACATTCATATAAAGTCAAAATTGAAGCTCAATTGAGGCGAACTATTAAATTTTCAACTAATTTTTAAAATGTGCCAAAATAACATATGTGCCAATTTTGTAAAAATAAAAAATAAAAAATAAAATAAAAAAATTTAAGAATTTAGAATTAAGGAGATACTTAATAAAACTTTTGTTGTAAAATTTAAAATAAAAATACTTATCAGTTTTGATGATTTTTAATAATTATATAAATTTAATAATACTCATACACTTTATACCCTTATACTTTATATTTTATAAAAAATACAATAATATGTTGTTGTTATTTATAAATATTATTCTGAATATATGTTAAGCTAATGTATTTGCACGGTATTATAAATATAAAAATAAAAACACGAATTATTGTTATACCTAAATGAATACACGAGATTGTACATATTTGAACAACTCACGTCATCTTTATAAGATTAAGTAAGGATATCCTCAAAATTTTTTTTTTTTTTTAATTATTCGCATTCAATAACGATGTCATTCCTCGTTTTAAGTTTAACCCACGCATGGGTTTATAGATAGGCTTAAGTATTATTAATTGGAATATAAATATCAAAATAAAGGCACGACCTTACGAGTATTGTGAGATGAAAATAAATAGACGAGATTGTACATTTAACAATTACACAAATTTTTCCAAGGTCATTAGTTAGTAGTAAACACGCATAATGTTAAGAATATGATATCAATAGTTAAATTTAAACAAGATCAACCTAAAAACGTGCTAGTTAACGAAGTCAAATCCTTCATAAAACAAACATCTATACCAAATATTAATCGATATTAATACATAATGAAAAAAGTATGTAAAAACTCAAGCGTGCATGAGTATTATAACTATATAAAATTAAAAATTTAGTATAATTTTATACAAAAATCTTAAACCTTACAAAACAATGGATTTATGAATTGACATCATATTTAAATTAAAAACAAAGTTATTGAAATATTATTACACGTTATACTGTCTGCCTAAACCATGTGCATGTTGTAACCCCAAATTTAAAAAAGAAACTTTATTGGATATATCTATTATTATAGAGGAATAAATAAAAAATTCTCATGTTAACGGAGTTAATAATTGAGTTAGACGAAACTTGGTATGAAATAAAAGATAATGAGATAAGACTTTGGCTGCGATGCAGTTTTACCATAAGGGTTAAATTTGACAAGACGAGAAAAAAGGAGAAAAGACCATTGTCTTCTTATGGGCTTATAACAAATCATCCTAGGGGTTATATTTGTTAGTTGATATCTTTAGGCCCATTGTGATTAGTTGTAAGGCTTTAGCCCGTTTAAGTTATTCTAGATCATTCTTATTCTCCTACTTATTCTCTCTCTTATTCGTTCCCTCTCTTCCTACCTACTTCTTTTTCACGTCTAAAACCCTAACTCCAATCCACTCAGCTCCATGGCCGGTGATGATAACGTTATCACAACCTTAATATCTTCATCTAATGATCAAATCATTCATTTTAGCATCTCCAACAATATATCTGTTAAGTTGAGTCTTGAAAACATAACTATAATTCTTGGAATTATTTTCTCAAAATCCATCTTGGAAGTCTTGGACTAAAGGCACATATCGAGGGTACCTATACAAGGAACACCGTCCCCGAACGTTATCACAACCTTAATATCTTCATCTAATACTCGGTTGGTTGTAAATGGTAGTACACAACAACATGGTATTGATTCTGATGAATAGTCTAGTGGTTAAACCGACTACTATTTGTACTGTCCTTAGTCTTGCTTTATCTCGCAAATGGCCAGTTCATAATCTTAACGTTAAGAATGCATTTCTTAATGACCACTTATCTGAGACTGTGTATATGCATCAGCCACCTAGTTTTAGGGATTCTCGGTATCCTAATCATGTTTTCCTTTTGCAGCGTTATTTATATGGGCTTAAGCAGGCACCCTGGGCTTGGTTTCATAGTTTTGTAGTTTATGCCACACGTATTAGATTTACTCCAAGTCGATGTGATTCGCCCTTATTTATATATAGGCATGGTGCTGATGTTGCTTATTTATTGATTTATGTGGATGATATTATACTTATTGCCTCTTCCACAATGTTACTACAACATCTCATTTCCTCTCATCATCAAGAATTTAAGATGATAGATTTGGGTGCTCTTAATAATTTTTTGTAGATCTTTGTTCGACGTGATTCTTCTAGGATGTTTTTGACTCAGCGAAAATATGCTCTTGAGCTTCTTGAGTGTGCCCATATGCTTAATTGCAACGTAAGACTCCAGTTGACACTTAGCCTAAACTTTTGCCTGACGGTGATCCTGTTTCTGATGCGACTTTATATCGGATTTTAGCTGGCAGTCTTTAGTACCTTACTTTTACAAGCCCAGATTTGTCTTATGATCCGCAGAGCCTCATTTGTACGCTCTTAATCGTATTCTAATGTATGTTCGCGGGACATTAGATTTTGGTTTACAGTTATTTTCATCTGCTACAACAAATCTAACTGCTTATTCAGATGCGGATTGGGTGGGTTGTCCTGTTACACTTCGTTCGACGTCTAGTTACTGTATCTTCTTGGGTGATAATCTACTTTCATGGTCCTCTAAACGTCAGTATACTCTTTCTCGTTCTAGTGCTAAGGCAGAATATCGAGGGGTTGCTAATGCAGAGGCTAAGACTACTTGGATTCGTAATTTACTTCGGTAATTGCATGCGCTATTACTTTGGGGCTACTATTGTTTATTGTGATAACGTAGTGCTATTTATTTGACTGCTAATCATGTGCAGCAACAATGTACTAAGCACATTGGGATTGACATACATTTTGTTTGTGAAATGGTGTCTATAGGTCAAGTTCATGTTCTTCATGTTCCTACACGTTATCAGTATGCTGATATTTTTACGAGGGGTCTTTCTTCTTCATTATTTGAAGAATTTCGTACCAGTTTGAGTGTTCGATTGCCTCTGTCTCAAACTACGGGGGAGTGTTAGTTGATATCTTTAGGCTCACTGTGATTAGTTATAAGGCTTTAGCCCATTTAAGTTATTATAGATCATTCTTATGTAATCTATATATTTGTAATCCATTTATTGAATAACACAAGGATTTTACCAAAGCTAATAATATTTCCCTCCCACTGTCACGTATAATATGAGCAAGAGGTGTGTTTTCCTGTGTCATTTCTTCATCATGAAGATTTCTTAAACATATTGCAATTTCTATCAAGTCATGGTCAAGAATCAAAGAGGTTATGATGGTTTGAATGATAAAGGAGCTTTATGATGTTCTTGGTATTTTACAAAATCAAGGTAAGTGAATTATAATGTGTTTAGTTATGTTAAACGAATTGGGGGGTTTCATAGGGTTATGTTTAACATGTGTTTTATATATATTTACTTTTATGATTTATGGACAAATTGGATATATGACGTTTATGGGTAAATGATGAATTGGGGATTTTCGTATGAATTATGAATTGAGGATGATTGGTTATGTTTTATAAAGATTATGATGTAAAAGATAATGTCAAGTTATGAAGTTCAGTGTATAAAGTGATATTGGTATATGATTTCATGTTTTAATGGAATATATGATTTATGGTATATGGTATATGATTTCATGTTCATAGATGTTATGAACAAAGTGATTAGTCTTGGTTTAGTTGATGTTTATGATGATTTCATGCTTATAGCTTATGTTGTTCATGACATGATTTTGTGTTTAGGCGTTATGTTTTAATGGAATATATGCATATATCATGTGTTTAGGTGTTCAAAACATGGTCGTGATTCAATAGCTTGCATACATGTTCAAGGTGAGTAACTGACTTGGTTAACATGTGTTAGTAGCATAGACATGTTATTAGTAGTTACTTCGGATAAATTCGAAATTAGTTATGTTATGATGTTAGTTTCAGATATAGCCGAAAATAGTCATATTATGATGATTAGCTCCGTATACAGTTGAAGGTAGATACGAGGGCCTAAGTGACCCACTATTAGTACAGTCAAGGATGTCTAAAAGACGCATCATTAGCCATGTTACGGGTGCCCAATAGATGCACTATTACTCTTGTTAGAATGCTTTAGTTTAGCACATGAGGAACTTTCATTCATGTTAATGTTTGTATGAGATTGATTAGAGATCTCTTATATGGACCATGTAAAATAATAGCACATGTTGGCACATATGATTTAGCTATGTTGCCTTATTAGTAGTCATGACCTAGATTGCATAAACGCAAGAGGGTACATGTCGCATTATAAGTACTCGCAGCCTTAAGAGGAATTACGATATTCAATAGCAAGTCGATTCAGATATAGTATTGTTGTTCCTGTATCACAAATAGCAATAATAGCAATTAAGGCTAATCATGATCCATGACTTAAGCAAAGTATTTGAAAAATCAGTTAAACATGATAAGTAAATTAAATTCACAATAGATTTTTAAACGTTTAAATTCTTATTAAAACGAATCAAAAGAATATATTACCCCAAGTGTTTGCGGAACAACACTTGGGATTGAATGACAAGTATGGCGTGCACTCCTCACTAAGCTTAGGCTAAGTCTAAGAACAACCACAAGGAACCACTAAACTATTTCAGGGACATAGTCGTATTTGGAGGAGTGAAAGTTGCTTGTGAATGTTTACACATTTAATGCACAAGATTAACTTCCACTCCTTCCTTATGTCTATTTATACAAGTATGGAATTTAACTATATCCTAGAAGACAAACTAACGTAAAGTCGTAAACTATAAGGACAAAATACTGATGTATTTTTTCTCTGTTTACAAAAGGCTATATTGAGTAAAAGACAATGTTGCTTTGTGATCATCAGTGATGACACTGAACTTGGTTGTTAGCCTTTCAGGAAAAGTTTGACTTATTGCTGATAAGGACTCCTCTTTATACGTTCAAACTTATCCCGCCTTGTCCCGCCCATTCTTCAGTCTTCTTTGTCTTTAATCTTTGTCTTCAGTGATTGTAGTTGATGAGGAGTTATGGGATTTAGTGAGTTATTTTCATCACTCACTGAACCCATCATCTTCTTCTTGACTCAGTCTTTACCCTTTGAGTTCCGCCTCACTGAGCGGAGAGACTTTTCTTCTAAGTCTCGTTTTAAGTGTCCTGAAGATGACTCACTGAGTGACTATGCGCTCAGTGACTTGTTAGTGTTTAAGACTTTAAGGTCATAAACACTTAGGGTATTTTCTATTCAAATCCTAGAATTAAAAGGTTTGGGTACTGACTGAACCCAACAAGTATATTCAGCTTTAGTAACAATTTCAGATTTAGATTTAACTCAGTCAATATGTGTTTTATGCACTCAGTTAGTAAAATGCTTTATGCACTCATGTCATGTATGAAATAGGAACCCCGATTGCGTCCGTACAAGAAGGTGAAATTATGATGTTAGTAGCGGGTGAACCCGGGTATGATCATGTAGTCCGATGTGGGCAACTGTGCTTTTATCCACACAAGTCGTGTGTAGAAAATGTTATGTTTAAGTATCTAATTATAGTTAAGTTTGGATCCGTTTTACTCACTAATCTTTGGCTTACGATGCTATGTTCATGTTTTTAAGTAGGTTCATGTTGAGACCAAGCAAAGTGTTGATTGGGGCGTATAGCGGGCTAAAATGGTGTAGCTAGTGGGTTAGGTACTGAACTTGTCATCACCATCTCATGTTATCGATTTGGAATGCCGCAAAGAAACTGTCACTTAAGTAACAAGTTTTTATAGTCCAAGTCATGTATTTTGATAATATATAGTTTTAAAGGGGTGTTTGGAATAAGCCTCATTTTATTAGAAAATACTTTTTCGCTTGTTTAACAATGTATCCAGTATCTAGATATGTTATTAAGTATAAATGAAACATATTTCCAAAATTACTTGAACTATAAATAAGCAGAAATGTGTTTTACGTAAAATGATCATGTGCAAACCATAGTGTTTTAGCCACCGCCAGTTAGGAATTTTTTTAACCGCCAGTTGGATTTACCCAACCTCCAGTTAAGTGGTGTTCAGCTTAAAAAAAAGTTTTCGGCTTTTGGGCGTGTCATATGCACGAGTTTCGAAACTAGTTTAGTAAATGTGATTTATCGGATATCGTCACTTTTATGCTTATTTATTGGTTGTTCGTATAAAGGTATTTAATAGATTATTTTTGTGATTTGAGATTCTATGGATGCATTCGAGGACACTATCATAGAAAAGTTGAGGAAATTATGTGAAACGGAGTAAAAGAAGTCAAATGAAGATTAAGGCGAAATGGATTGAAAAAATTAAGTTCATTGTTGGTTCTACATGAAGGAATACTAATGAAATGTTGAATTAAGAGTTATAAGTTGATAAAGAATAGCTCTTGAAAGAATCAAATTATGAAACGAAGCAAGAATGGAGAATTCATGTTAATGTGACGTGTCAAAAAGTTGCTTTCGTATTTTGATCATAATTTTCTCATGCGAACTCTTTTTTGAGTGATTCAAAAAGCCATTCAATGAGAAAAAGGAGTTTTACAACTTTAGTGTCTTGAGCTAACAGTAAAACCCGGAAAAAGAGAAATATATTATTTTTCAAAAATCTGCAAGGATTGACCTTACTAGTCAATCTTGCAATTTTTCAAAAATAGCGATGTTTAACTTTTGCTAGTTAAATCTTGCGAATTTATAAGTATAATGATCTTTTCTAATAAAAAATGAGTGTTTGGTGAAAAATGTTTTTAAAATTAGTTATGTTTGTTATTTTTCTCAAATTTCGTTGTAGAATTTTTATTTCCTTATGAAAAAACGTAATCGTTGGATTTGGGAAGAAAACCATGGCTTTCGAATTCAGAAACGAGATTAGGCTAGCCCCAGTGATACAAATCGTGGAGTCGATCGTGTGTATTTCGATCGATTTGTTTCGATCTTTTTTGCTGTGGACAAATCGATCGAGGGGCAAATAGATCGTGTATACGATCGATTTCAAAGCTTATTTCAAATTAAACCGTTTGGTTTGCAATGGTTAAAAAAAAAATCCTGCCCTATAAATACACAATACAAACACATTTCAATCCACAAATCTATTTCAGACAATTCAAACTGAAAATACTTCTCAACACAAGATTTAATATGGCTTGCCGTCTCCCCATTCCGTTGAAGATATGCAAGTGTACGTTCAAAATCAATGCAATATCGACGATGAGGCCAAAAATATTATAAACGTGTCGAATTGTTTGACCGAGGCGGCGAGAGAAGGAACAAATGAGACAAAACTACCGAGTTGCAGCGACATTACTCCGAAGAAACATGTCGACAAATTTTTGAAAGATCAAGCCCGCAAAGATTGCGAGATTACTGACAAGTTGTGGCGGTGTGTTTGATGATAACGAACAATATCGGCAAAATCAATTGGAGCTCGGGAGAAAGGCGATGGTGTAGACGACGAAGATTTGGCTCGCTTCGAGGGATTTGCTGCGTTCTCGTCTCCCTCGTATGACTCGCATGAGGAGCATTCGATTAGATTTATGATTTATGTATTTCATTATCGTTTTATTTATGTAACGTTTTAATATGATTAATGAAATTTTATTTTGTGTTAAAAATGTTTTTTTTTTTAAAAGAAAAAAAAATATGAACTTGTACTTTCTTTAGGCTGTCATGCAGATACATTTGGAGAGGCGTGGCGGGGAAAAATATGAAAGGGATTGAGGTTCCTACTGGAAATTTGCCTAGGGTCATGGCTAAAGGCTTAAAGCAGCAGCCTGCCGATATGGAAACTCATGGGCCATGTTATAACTAGGGTTGGCCCACCTACCAATTTTCTCTTTATATGTACTACGTGTCTTCGTACTTACGTAGGACGAGCTACCTTCCTATTTACTTTAGGGTTGTACTATATAAACTTTTCTTATGAGATCATATTCATAGGGAATATTTCTTTTGTCCTTTTATTTTTTTAATACAACACAGCTTTTATCGGTTTCGTTTCATTATTTCGGCAGTTTTAAAGCGTTTGAGCTTATAAACTTTATATTTACAGTTTCGCGTTTTGAGTTTTATAGCTTTTTGATATAAACAAAATTACAAAAAAAAAAAAAAAAAAAGCCCGATTCTTAATCCTGTCTTGGCTTTATTTTTATTATTATCACAGTACATTTAAAGTTATAAATATAACACTCGGGACCTACTTTTGGACCTTGCTACTTTAAAGCTAGTTAATATGCTACCTGATGCCGAAATTATTGTCCATGAGACAAAAGCAGCCTTGATTTAAGAACATTATCATTACAACTTTATCTTTCTTACTTTTTGCACAAAGACAGTTTTAACCCTAACCAATTAATTTCTAACTTCTTTAAAGTTTGTAATAATAACCTCAATTAAGGGTAATATGGTAAACTTGTCTATATTCCCTTTTATTTATGGGCCCGATTATTTTGGGACGACCGAAAAAGGAAAGGTGGACTATAAATATGGGACGGAGGTAGTAATTACTAATTTACATTTGGCCCGCCTAAGCTACCATAGTGTCAGAAATTTGTGCAACACATGACTAATAAGGCGAGGGTACCTCCCAATTCAGTATTATAATAAATTAATGTAGCACATTTTGGATTTTTTTAGTTCGAGATTTTCATGAAAGATGTCGGCAGTCCAAATTTTCTTTACGAGAAAGCTAGACGAAGTATCATGCAAAGCGATGATTTGTAGCGACAAATAATTATATTTGCGAATTTATGTTTTGGTGTAACCTTTGATGGAACACTTTACGAGTTCAATTTGTATTCACTGCAAAAAAAAATATATATATATATGAGTTATAAATAAAAAATAATAAAAGTTCGAAATTAAAAAATATTTAAATTATTAATTTAATGACGAATATTGTTAGAATTTTTAATCAAGAGTATTTAAATAATTGCCATTATTGCAATTAAAGAGGTAATTTAAGCAAAACAACTTACTAAATTTTAAGTTACAACAATAAACATATCTATATTACTTATCATGGAAGAAGACATTTCCATCATATTTATTATTTCAAAACCACCATAAATATAATTTTAAGTAAATACTACCTTATAAGCATTATTTACAAGTATTTAAAGCACACATAAAATAAAAAACACACTACTCATATAATATAACTAGCATGTTATCCGTGCGTCACGTGACGGTACACTAAAATAAAAAATTTCAATAAACCATGCTTTATAATCTGAAACATTTTATGTGATGATAAACTTGTGGTTACCAAAAGTTTCATGTCACATATTTCAACTCTTTAGAATATTATAGTAGGATACACGAGCGTTAGCTGTTATCAAGTAATAAAATTTTCAAGAAAAATGTTTTCAATTTTATGTTTTCTCTTACAATAACTTTACCAATAGCGAAAACATAATGAGTTTGAGTAACTTTCAAAAGTGATGGATAATATCAAACTAATTCATATAAAAAAAATTGAAAGTTGTGTGATTTTGCATCGCGGTAGTCAATAATGTTATGAGGTTATTGTCAAATTAGTTGATAGTGGTCCGTAGTCGCAAGTAAGTATAAACATCTTTTTATGAAATATATATGTAATAATCAACACCTCGTAATAAGTAAATAAAATATATTTTTGAACATGTTTGTATCATTAATATTGTTTATTACACTTGTCAAATATAGATAAAAAGATATAAATAAAAGAGTGCTTATAACGTAAACATCTTGTAAAGTATATATTTATGAAAATGTTTGTATCATTAATATTTTTTATAACACTTATCCCACATGGATAGAAGATATAAATAAAAGAATGCTTATAATGTAAAGAAAACTTACATGTTTAAGCAATAAATTAGAGTTATCCATGAAAAGTATAATAATTAATATACTAATATATTAATCATTGAATTAGCACTTAGCACTTTGCACATTTGTATCATTTGTCTTCATAAATATTGTCCATATTTTTACAAAAAACCTTTTTTTACTTTTGTGGTTAATTTTATTTAAAATAATTCAAAATTTATTTAGATTGGTTCTCGAAATACTCTTACGATATAATAATAATTTTGAAACTTTGTAGTTTTGCATGCATTTTAAAATCATATTCACTTATATGTGCATTTTTGCATTAAAACTATATTAATTCAATAAGAAATAATAAATTAAGGTTTAAATGTTGTGGAAGATAAATTAGTAAAAGCTATGTATTGTGTACATTATGCATTAAAAATTGTAATGCTTAAAAACACATTACTGACATCTTAAAAAAATTTAGGAGAGAGGGTGTTAAATGCTTTATAAGTGGTATAGATTAATACATTATTAAAAACACTCTTTCATTATTAAAAAGTTATGTGCCCGAACACGTTTCGGCAGAAGGAGAAGAAATGTAGGGTGAAGGAGCGGTTAGTTGCTATTGGTTTGGGGGCGGGTTTAAGTGAGAAGTGGAGATGGTACAAGCGGCTGAGTCAGATCAAAGGTGGGTGAATGGACTTTATGAACAGTGTGCTGGCTACGGTGGAGTTGTCAGATAGGAGGGATAAGTGGGTTTGGCTCGGTGAGAAATCCGGCGTTGGTGTTAGATCAGTTAGACGATTGATTTATAGCGAGGTCGATTATAGTAGCAACTATGTTATTAAGTGGTGTAAATGGCTTCCGGCTAAATGTAATGTGTTTGTGTGGCGCGCGGAGATGCACAGGATCCCTACATCTGATGCGCTTAGAAATAGAAATATTTCGGGAGTGGAGGAAACTTGTCCTGTGTGCGGTGAGGATGAGGAATCGGTGGAGGATTTATTCACGTCTGTCCGGGTTGCTATGATAGTGTGGAATCATATATGTATTTGGACCTGGGTGCAGAGCCTCTTTGCGTTTTCTTCAGGATTTGATAGAAGTTCATGAGCATGCGGTTTGAAAGGAAAAGCGAAAAGGTTTTCCAAGGTATTATTTATTTAAGCTTGTTGGGCTATATGGAGCTAGGAACAAGTGTTTGAAGTTTGAAGGCAAAGGGTGAAGACCGAAGAGAATATTAGCGAAATTAAGACCCTTGGATTCCTATGGGTGAAAAGTAGAGCTAAGTTAGCTAGTTTGTCTTGGGGAGAATGGTGTAAATACAATATAGTGTAGTTGCTTGTAGTTTGTATCCTCCCGGTTTGAATCGGCTTGGTTTTGGTTTAATGAAGTATACCTTTCAAAAAAAAATTCAAAATACAACTTTTAACTACAAAATACAATATAATTAAACTTCCACGTATGAATAAACTAAAAATAGATTTTTAAGCAAATACATGTAAATAAGCATAATTTACAAATATTTAAAGCGCAAATAAAACTAAAAAACACTATTCAACACATACAATTAATACACTATTGAAAACACCATTTCACCAGAAAATACAACTATTTAACCATAATGTACAATTTAATTAAGCTTCCAAAATAAATCGAAACCCGTAGTCCAAAACAAAATAACATTTGTTCGTTGAAAAAATTAATAATAAAGTATTCGCCGCCGCATTACGCAAGTAACTTACTAATACTTTTTATAAGTAGTAGAGATGATACATCTTTAAAATTATATGCCTACAAATCTTTTTAATTAAATGTGTTATGAGTTACTCCCTCCGTCTCAATATAATTATCCATATTTCTATTTTGGGATGTCTCAAAAAGATTGTTCACTTTCTATTTTTAGTAAAAACTAATGAAATATATTATGAGAATATTCTCTTTGAGTGGTTGTGATTTATAGTGGTCACATTTTTATTAAACTTGGTGTTTTCTCTCTCATGTCAATAATTTTGAAACGGAGGGAGTAATTAGAATGTAATAAAAGCAGGTCAAGGTCAACTTACCCATCTTATAAAATCAAGACATACATCGGTAAAATGTTTTTTTTTTCTTTTTCTTCCTAACTTGTGCTATAATGGCACCAGCTTAAAAGTATATTCAAAACAAATGTTTTGCTTTTTTACATAACTTAATTTTCATATAAAACATAGGTAATTTTAGTAGATATTATAAATTTAAAAAAAAAATTAATATCAACCAACATGAAAATATGGTAACTTGAGTTTATTTAATGCCTATTAACCTCTATTAATTCAGATGCGAGAATATGGTAATTATAATCCAAAAATTGTCTATAATTCAGATGCGAGTTATCATTAGTGAGTACAAGATTTTCATGAAAGTTGCAACTCAACATGTACTTCTTGCACTTACATTCCTAACCAAACATCATCTTAATGCTTGTAATTAGGATAGTCAAAGAGTTATCACTAGTTTTGCCGTTTTGTATTCATCTAGGATACGGAAAGCGCCGCCGGGATGCACGTATCGCAAATCGCCGTCGGGAAGCGGAAACGCCGGAAGCGTGAGCGCAGGGAAACGTCCGGGAAAGTGGAAGCGTTTCTTCAATTGTGGTATACAATCCTTATCTAGGAAACGTTTGGGGAAGCGTTTCGGCCCAAAAATCACGTTTCTTATTGTAGATTTGTAATTGGTAGATCTGAAATGCATTTGAAAATAATTTTCGTACTGCTATTGTGGTGGTTGAAGATACTTTGTTGAAAGTGAAGATGTAAAAGAGATACTTTCTGACGGTTTTCTAGAATAATTAGTGCGTTCTGCGTTTAGAGGGTTTTCTTGAAGATGATCTATGGAGGAAGATGAAATTAGGCATAAAAAAAGGCGCACGTATACAGAAAAGGAGTAGTAATAAAGATGATGAAAGGCACGTGGGTGAACAATAACAAAATAATTACTACGTACTTTTTATTTCTTCAACTACTTAAATTTTATTTTTTTATTTCTTCAACTACTTCAACTTTTTTGCTGCATTTGGGTTGGGTTGTATAGTAACAAATATTAAAATATTAGTAGTAATTCATAAAAATGTTATCCTTTGACATTTTTACCCGTTATTTTTTGAAATTGATGGTGAAGAGTTTTTAATCGATGATTATGAGTAATATTTGTTTGAATTTTTTAATGTTGTGTTATTTTTTTTGGAAGACAATTTGCTATATACTAAAATATTACAAAACATATAGACGTTTCCACGCACTGGTTTCTGAATTTTAGGATGTTGCCGTTTCCCGTCTGCTTTACCCGTCTCCGTACCCGTCCCCGTTTCCGTCCCCGTGCAACTTAGGTATTCATAGCTTTGTATGTGTGGGTTAAGATTCATAAAGAGTTTATCTATTACTAGTTGATTCCTGAGAGGATGATATATATGTTTCTCTTTATAGCAATCTAGAACAGCGGTATGTAGTAAATAGTAACGCCCAATGCTGACCTACTGGTTTTGGGATTTCACATTTAGACGTTCTTTCTTGACTTTCTTGGTTTAACTTAGGTTATTAATTAATGTGGTTCTTTTTAGTTATTGGAAAAACAATTCGCACTAGTATATTTTTTTTAATTGAGTTTCGTAGGCTTAATTTGGTTTTAAATGTGGACCCCCTTTGATTGTCTAGAATTCTAGATATTCTTATGTGTTTTCTTAACGAATTTAGGACGTAAGTACTTCATACTTATTCTCCTCTTAGATGTTTTTTGTGCATATGCAATATTTTTTGTTCAAACTGTTAACTAGTACAATATTGGCTTTTCATTAAAATATGTATCGGTAATATCATAAAAGGAGAGGGGCCGCATGTCAATCATGTCATCTACTACTTATAGTAAACTTGTACCAAACACAAGATTCCTATTATAAGCTTATAAAAATTTTAAGGTCCCAAAACAAACAAAAATATCTAGAGTCCCCTTCATTTATGTCAATATTGGAATCTTATGTTTTGTTTTCAATCTCTTGGAAAGATCCTCTTTTCATGTCATTTCATTTATGGAAAATGATTGGGAAGCACAATTATGTCTTTAAAGAATGCTTTAAAACGTGTGGCGTGATCGCGATGGTTTATAAAAATTGGGTTCATTGCATGTAGTAGGGATGATACATATAATTAATCATATCTTTAGGCACATGATTTAGGTCTCCCAATCACTACTCTTCATTTATTTAAGAGTAAAATACACCTTTAGTCTTTAAACTTTTTACAGATCTCACGTATTATTTAAAATTATACAAAATTACTGTAGTCTTTCCTAACATTTGAAATGTTGCTCTCTGTTAGTCCAATTTTCTAGCGACATTAAGTTTCTCTCATAGTTTCTCTCATTATTTCAAGTCACATGTTTAACACACGAGGGTAGGTTGGTCTTTTCACTATTTTTCTCATTTCATGCATTTGTTTAATATTTACTTTTTTGTCCATTAATGCAATTTTTAATTGTTTATATTTTTGGCATTTTATTAATTTATTGTGAGTCCCGTCACCTCCAATCATAACACTTTTTTTTTTCACCACTGCCACCCCACACCCTTCACCACTACCATCCCACCACCTTCCCCAGTCATTAACAAATTCTCAGTTCATAAAAATATCATCACAAAAATTATAACAATTATATAAGATTAAAAATTCAGTTTTCTTATCTGAATATTTTTATTTTGTTAGAAGCTTATTCTCAATCATTATCTCATTTCCATAATCAACATCAAGCACAATCACTTTCCCATCCTCCATCACAAATAATCAACTTTAAAATACTATCCCATCCTCCAAAAATCATAAATCAACTAACCCTAAAAATAAAATTATAACCATAAATTTTCTCTCACAGTTTCTCATGAACCATGTCTCTATTATTCCTTTGCTAACTTCTCTTTAACGTAATCTAAGATCTCACCACTACTTTCAATTTTGATTTCCATAAACCGAATCACACAAACACAAATTCACTAAACCACATTTGGTTTATTTCTTTAATCTAAACAGAAGCACATGCACCCCTTAAGGCTATGAATCTCAAACAACAAACAGTCTAAACTGAATACAAGTTGTTGTGATGTTTGATTTCTTTCTCGAAATACATGCAAGACGAACCCCAAATAGTTTGAATCACATAACACAAACATCCTTCTTGGTTCCTTTCTGCTAAAGACTCATCACACAAACACTTCTCTTGCTTAACTTGTTATTCGAATGTCAATACAACTCAAGGTCTCGACAACATCTCGTAATTAGGTCCATGTAAGTATTTGTTTTTGTTTCGGATCGTTGTTGTGGTTTGTGAAGATCAATGATTGGTTAGTTCAAAATTATAAAATCTTGAAAGATTTTTAAATAAGTTGAATAATCTGAGATTTTGTTTTTGTTTTGTATTTTGTTTCGAATAAGTTGTGTGTTGGTTGGAAATGAAGTTGTTACTGTTGTTGTTGATGAGATGAGTCTAGGACATTGTTGATGTTATGGGTTATTGATTTTTTTTGTACGGAGATGGGTTTATGAATAGAGGTTGTTTGTGGTTATTGTTGTTTCATATGTTGACTTTTTGTTTCTTTTTTCTTTTCTTCTTTGACTTTTTCTTTCTGAGGTCAAACAACCCTCTGGTTATGAATATCTTGTGACATCTCAAGATGTTGGGGTATCTCGAAATGTTGCGGGTTAACTTGGTTGTTGTTCCCATTAACTTGGTTAGTTTTAACTACAAAGTTAATTTATCCAAACTCCATGACTAATTAATGTAGCGAAATACTTTGTTAACAAAAGAAGAAAAACATAAAGAAAATAGACACAAAGGTTTTTTAACGTTTAATTCAATTTGCAATTAACAAAGAATTATACCCAAGTGTTTGCGGAACAACACTTGAGATTGAAATGACAAGTATGGTGTAGTCTCCTCTTTAAATTTAAGCTAAGCTTAAGTACAACTATGCTAACCAACTGAGCTAACCTCAGGGACTTAGTTGTATTTGGAGGAGTAAAAGTGTTTGTGAATGTCTAAGCATTTAGTGCACAAAGCCACAAACTTTTACTCCTACATTATGATCCTATTTATACACAAGTATAGTGTACTATCGTTACAAAGAAGACAAGAATGACATAAGATATATTGGACAAAATACTTACGTATTTTGTCTTTGTTACAATTAGCTACTTTGGGTATATGATAATGGTGCTTTTTGATTAACAGTGATGACACACTTTTGGTCTTTAGCCTTTCAGGAAAAGTTTGACCTTTTCTTGATAAGGACTCCCCCTTATTTGTTTCAAACTTATCCCGATTTGTCCCACCTTTACTTCAGCATTCAGTATTCAGTCTTCATAGTTGTTGAGGAGACTTGGGGTTCAGTGAGTTATTTTCATCACTGCCTAAACCCATCACCTTGTTCTTTGTATCAGGTATCATTCACTGAGTCCCGCCTCACTGAATGGAAAGTCTTTCTCTTTAGGCTTGTCCTGGGCTTCTTGAAGGTGACTTACTGAGTGACTGTTCACTCAGTGACTTTGTAGATGTTCACGTTTATTTAACACTTAGGTTATTTTCTATTCAAATCCTAGTTTAAAGATACTTGAGTACTGAATGGATTCTCCCCCTATTTGTATATAAATATAGTCTAAGTGTTTGTGTTCAGTGTAAGTAAGCAAAGGTATTTTTCTCACACTAAAGATACAATAATATAACTAAGGGACACTGATAAACATAAATACATCATTTATTCATCAGTTACAAAGGTCCTATCAGCTACAACAAAAGATTGAAAAAAGTACATCAGAAGATTCTCAATCCATATGATAACCCAACTCTTTGAGTTTCACCTTCTTAGATTTTGAGATTCTCTTGGTCAGGGTGTTTAACCATCTTCTTCCTTAGTTCCAGACTGAATCTTACATTCAGGAGTTTGGACCTGAGCAACCATTACCAAATATGATACAAAGGCTTCAATCCCAACCTTGTCAATGTCACTCCATCTTTGAAAGGCTTGATCACCAAAGTAATCAACAAAGAAGATTCCACGCTCAGGCTCTTCAATGACCACATTGTTTACGAAGGGGACACCCTCAGGAAGAATTCTATTGCATTCCAATCTAGAGACTTTGATTTCCGGTTCTAGTCCAATGTGCTTCCTTTTTCTTCCTGAGGACTGAGCTGGAGCTTTTTGAGATATTGGAGCAGGAAGAGCAGACTAAATTCCAAGCTCTTCAGGCATTTTATTTAGGTTTTTGTATCTCTTGCTAGGTGATGACATTAGGTATTTAACAATTTTGTTTCTTTTCTTCTCAATTATTGGACCCAGTTAATCTAACTCAGCGATTCCAAAATCAAAAAAATTGAAAGGAGCTGGAGCTTGTTGAGATATTGGAGCAGGAAGAGCAGACTAAATTCCAAGCTCTTCAGGCATTTTATTTAGGTTTTTCTATCTCTTGCTAGGTGATGACATTAGGTCTTTAACAATGTTGTTTCTTTTATTCTCAATTATTGGACCCAGTTAATCTAACTCAGCGATTCCAAAATCAGAAAACTTGAAAGGATCATGGACTCTAAAGTTTCTTCTGTCAATTCCTCTGTAGACATTGATTACTTCTGGTTTGGTGTTGGGTTGAATCTTGATATCAGTGATAGGCTCGGCTCGGTCACTTTGTTCATTGTCCACATGTACTTTTCCACTCTCTGCATTTTTATCTCTGCCAGTCTTTGGGCTCTCTCAGTGTGTTTCTTCTTGAGAGCCTCCATCTCTGCATCCTGAGCCTTTTTGTACTTGCATCGAGATTTGTCATCGGTGACTTTCTTTGGGTCTATTCCAAGCTTTTCAGCATCTTCTTGAACAATCTTGATCACTTCAGTCTTTGTAAGTGTCAGTCTCTTTTCTTCTTCAGCAACCTTTTTTTAATTCTTCCTCTTTCTACAAGTGAGCATTAATTTCATCATTTGTTAGATGGAATATATTTCCATTTATCTCATAAGGTACCCTGATAGGTTCATCAGGGTCATGGCGGACAATTGATGATGCTTTCACAAGTTTGGGTTGTTCAGACTCTGATGTAGTTGCAATTTCTTTACCTTTCTTTTTGGAGACTGTTGATGAAGTTGGTTGTTCAGGTTCTGGCTTGTAGGATGAGATGGGCACAGTTTCTTTGGGCTCATCTTTAGCTTTCATCTCTTTGGTGCCTTTATTCTCCCCCTCAGTATGAGAAGGAGTTGGCTCCAGCACTGAAGCTTTAGGGATATCCCCCCCCAAACTGTTGCAGGACCTTTAGTGAGAGAAAGAGTTAGCTCTAGCACTGAAGTTGAGGGGACGAATTGGCCTTTGAATTCTTGATAAATTTCAGACATCATGGACTTGATTTATGAGGTGTCCTTCCTGAGATTAGAAACTTCTGAACGAATATCAGCCTGAGATCTTTCAACGTCAGTCATTCTAGGCCCAAAATTCCAGGCCATAGAATTTGTGGATTTGGCCCAGGCTGCAAGATGCTTGACCTGAAGACTTGTGGTAGACTTGATGTTTTCAACAGAAGAGATAAGACCTTTAAGATCAAAGCTGTTGAGCAGGGAGATGAGCTCAGTGAGATTGGCTGAGTTCTTGATGTATGTCTTTGAAGCTTCAAGAAATTTTTTGGTGAGAGCAGGGTCATCTTTGACATTTTCCTTTACAGTTTTCAGGTCTATGCTGATTCTTTTGAGAGAGTTGTGAAACCCATTCAAATTCCTATCTAGTTTTTTTAGTGAGTTTGTGAAGAGTGTGCAAGTCTGTTCCCTATGATCAACATTCTCATTGTAGTATTCCTCAATTGAGGCCTTCAAATAAACATAAGATACAGCAGCTTCAGTATGTTGTTCCCATTATTCATCAGTGATGCTGGTGAAAAGTGCCCTTGAGAGCTTTTGGAGATATTTAACCAACTGCCTTTCAGTGAAAGGAAGAATGTTATCATATTTATTGAGTTCCTCGGGACAGGGAGGAACTTGCCGAGTTGGAGGAGTTCTTGGCATGGAAGGGAGAATCTTCAGGCTTTTTGGGTTGTGGTAGTGAAGACTGATGCTCTTGTTCAGTAGCTTGAGTATCAGTGTCCATGTCTTCACCAGCTACAAAGACTTCTTTATCTTCACTCTATTGTTCAAGCTCATCCTCAGACATACGAAAAGCTTGAACATATGCAAAAGTGTTGAGCTTCAAAATAGGTTTATTCGGCTCCCCTTTATAAGAAGGCTTTCCATTGTTGTTGTCAGGTTCTGACCCCTCAAATACAGTAGATTGGGTTGTATCTGCCTGGTCCTTAGGGTCATTCCCCGATTGATCAATAACAGAGGGGTGGATAGGTTCCGTATCAGCGGGTGGTTTGTTTCCCCCTGATTCTTTGTCCCCTAGTGGCCCTTCAAGCACTGGTGGGATTTTCCCAATGCTATCCTTAGGAATCGTGGAAGGCAATCTCGTATCAGTGGGTTGTATGTTTCCCCCTGAGTCTTTGGAATCAATAATTGTGCCCTTAGACAAAAGATGTGATGTGAGAATGTCCTCATCAGGCGTGGAAGGTGTTCCTCTACTAGGGGGTTGTATGTTTCTCTTTGTATCTTGGGGAGTGGTAGTTGAGGCCAAAGACACTGATTGTGATTTTTTAGTGCCCTTCGTTGCCTCAGGGGGTGGTGGAACTTGGTATTTATTGGGAGGTCTTTTAGACGGGTCTTTTTTCCTCCTTTGAGGAAGTGCTACTGAAGCCTCAAGGCCCTGTGACTTGAGTAAGGTTGGAGTCACAATATGAGTCTTCCCTTTATTCTTCTTTTTAGAAGGGAGAGGTGGAGACATTGAGTCCCTGTGATTGTTTACAGCAATCATGTGGGCCGTCAATTTTATGTTGGAGACTTGGGCTGTGTCCTTTTTAAATTTTGAGGCACTCAAACTGCCAGGTAAAAACCCAAGAGATACATCCTGAGTATAGCCGGTGCCTAGTAATCTTTCAAGGGCACAAGAAATAAACCTAGGGTAAGATACATAAGTTACCCTATTTTTACTCAGGAGCCTGGTTACGAGATCACTGTAAATTATCTCGCCTATGTTAACCGGGTACGTCATCAATGAGATAGTAGGCCATCATAAGTAGAACAAAATTAACTTGCTCAGTCGATGAGTAGTTCCCACCGAGAACCTGAATCACAAAAGTGAACAGCATTCTCCAAACCACGGGAAAAGAGTTTTTAGTCACTCGAATTTTATCCAAGTAACTTGGGTTTAGAGCTATTTTGGCTAGCTCAGCCTTTACAGCCTCAGGCTCTGGGTGAGCAACATACTCACCCTTTTTTTAGGCCAACCCAGTTGATGAACAAAAGGTGTCAAAGTCAAGGGTAAGTGGCCTTTGGCCGTTCATCACTAAGAATTTAATGAGGTATTCATTGAGTGGGCATTGCTCAGACTCATTAGTAGGTGGTGTTGGGTCAAAGGCTTGTACAGTGATCCAGAACTTCTTGAGGAAGTTTTGGTAGAGCACTGACAGACATTTTGCAAATGTTGTTTTGAGGGGACATTTATAAAAATATTTTGTTATTTCTTTGTAGACTGTGACATCTTTTGGGTAGTTAAAATTGGCCACAACATTTTTTTTTGAAACTTGACATGTTCAAGAGTCATTCCTGCCCATTGAGGTGCAAACACAATTCCTTGGTCTGCTGCCATTTTGGTTTTTTGATAGAGTTTTAAAGTTTTTATGGCAATATATCAATTCACCAAAATGGTCACAAGTTGAATCCAACCTTCATCGCTGTCATGAAATGACTGATATATTATCAAACAGATTCATACTAAGATGGATATTTTGGTTAAAATCAATGTTTGATCCAGAAATTCATTTTTGAAAAGTGTTTTGACAGACAACTAGAAAAACACACAACTTTGCTATAAGAGAAATAGTAGAGTTTTTTTAAAAGATTTTTGCGTGTGTGTGTTTTATGATTTTAGAAGAGGGTATTTATAAAGTGGTGGTGAGGGGTTGGTTTTGTAAATTTCAAAAACTTATATTGAAAATTGTTTCGGAAGGACGTTTGAGGTCCGCATTTAATGCCACCACTGCATTTGCCCGCGTTATTCGCGACTGTTGATGTGAACAGTTGCGCAGTTCTGCAAAGGACGCTTTTGTAGGTATGACGTGTGCACACAAATATCATGAGATATTATTTGTGAGTATGCACATTAAATGCCTAGTGGGTTTTAGAAGGGATATGTAGGGGCTCAAGATATGGATGCCAGTTAGGCAAAAAGAACATATATTATATTATTTAATATGTTCAGTCACCAATATAGGACATTTACTAACTAAATACTTAGAGCATTTAGTTTTGAATTGAATTTTTTTATCGGTGTCATGAGCCCCTGAATGTATCTACATTCAAGGAGATTTGTTTTGGGATGGGTTATTCACCGAGAGATATTTTTTTCATGGACCATTATTTATTCAGTGAAGAGCTATTTACACAATATTGAATATATTCAATCAGTGGCCTGATTATCAATATCCAACATACCCAATTCTACTTTCAGTCTTATAAAAGTGGGTTCATTCAATGGTTTTGTGAAGATATCAGCTAATTGATATTCAGTGGGGATGAAGTGTAGCTCTATGTCTCCTTTCATAATATGGACCCTGATGAAATGATATCTGATATCAATGTGTTTGGTTCTTTGATGGATCACCGGATTGTTATAGATGGCAATTGCATCTGTGTTGTCACAAAAGATGGGAACCATATTGTAATGTATGTCATAGTCACTGAGTTGACTTTTCATCCAAAGTACATTTGCATAAGAACTAGCAGAAACTACATATTCAGCCTCATCATAGGACATAGCCATTGATTGTTGCTTCTTAGTGCTCCAACAAATTAGTTTGCCTCCAAGAAAATGACATGAGCCTGATGTGCTTTTTTAGTCCATGTTGCAACCTGCATAGTCTGAGTCTGAATATCCTTTGAGGTAAAATCTTGAACACTTGGGATAGAAGAACCCCAGGTTTGGAGTACCTTTCAGGTACCTGAGGATTCTTTTGGCTGCAGTGAGGTGAGACTCTTTTGGATCAGACTAATATCTCGCACACAGGCAGACTGCAAATAGAATGTCAGGTCTTGAGGCAGTGAGGTATATCAGTGAGCCTATTACTCATTTGAATAATGTTTCATTTACTGATTTTCCTGCAAGATCAGGGCCTAAGTTGTTTGGAGGAACCATGGGTGTTTTCACTGAACAACAATCAGAAATCTCATATTTCTTCAGAGATTTCTAGTGTACTTCTCTTGACTGATGGATATTTCTTTATCAGTTTGTTTGATTTGAAGTCCAAGGAAGTATGTAAGTTCTCTCATCATACTCATTTCAAATTCCTTTGTCATCAGTTTCTCAAACTGTTTACAAAGTTTGTAATTTATTGAGCTAAATATGATGTTATCAACATATACTTGGACTAGTATCACATCTTCTTTGGTTCTATAGATAAACAGTGTATTGTCTATCTTTCCTCTAACAATTTTTTTTGAATAAGAAAGGCTGAAATAGTTTCATACCATGCTCTTGGAGCTTGTTTTACTCCATAAAGAGCTTTGTCAAGCTTGCATGCATGGTCAGGGAACTCAATGCTTTCAAATCCAGGGGGTTGTTGAACATAAACTTCTTCCTTGAGTTTACCATTCAGGAATGCACTTTTTACATCCATCTGTTGTACTTTGAAGTTCATGTAGCTTGCATAGGCAAGGCAGATCCCAATGGCTTCCATTCTAGCAACATGGGAAAATGTTTCTTCATAGTCAATTCCTTCTTGTTGATTGTAACCTTTTACAACAAGTCTAGCTTTGTTCTTAATTACTATTCCATTTTCACCAGTTTTGTTCTTGAAGACCCACTTCATGCTAATGACTAGAACATCTTTTAGACATTTTACTAAAGTCATGACTTTGTTTCTATCAAATTGTTTTAGTTCATCTTGCATGGCTTGTACCCAACTTGGGCATTTCAGGGCTTCTTTGACAGATTTAGGTTCAACATCAAAGAGAAAATCAACAAACAGACATTCATTAGCTGATGTTGCAGTGAGTTTGGCATCCATGCGTCTGGTAAGCATGCGTTCAGTGGGTTCTCCTATGGTGTTTACAAGCTCAATGTCCTGAGATCTTGTCCATCTTTCCTAGGGTCTAGGATATGTAACTCCTTTAGGGGAGGGTTGAATTGTTTCAGGGAGATGAGCCTCAGTGACTGTGACTTGAGGTTCATCAGGGTTAGTAGTTTCTGGTTGTTCAACTTGAACAATGGGTTCTATTTCTTGAACATGTTGTTCAGCGTGAGTATCCTCATCAATGACTTGATTTGGATCAATGTGTTCTTGATGGTTGGTTGAGGGAGGTTGTGAGGAATGATGTAGTAGGAGAAGTTTGCATCAGCCTGATATTGTGTAGATGGGTTAGAGTCAGGATGATATTCATCAGGTGGATACCTTGATGAGTCATCAATCACAATTTCCTCAACAGACGTATTTGAGAACCTGATGGTTTAGTGCTCTCATCAAAGGTGACATGAAAGGTTTCTTCTGTCAGTTGTCTCATTGTGTTAAAGACTCTGAAGGCTTTGAAGATAAGAGAATATCCTAGAAAGTACCAACAATCAACTTTGGCATCAAATTTGTCCAAGTGATCCTTATGATTGTGAATGAACACAGGATACCCAAACACATGAAAATAGCTGATGTCAGGAATTCTTCCTTTGAATATTTCATAGGGTGTTTTGTTGTATCTTTTGACAATGATGGACCTGTTTTGTGTGTAACATGCCATTTTTATTGCTTCAGTCCAAAATTGATTAGAGAGTATTGAACCATTAAGCATTGTTCTAGCAGCCTCAATGAGTGTTATGTTCTTTCTTTCAGCTACTCCATTTTGTTCAGGGGTATATGGAGAGGTCAAGTTCTGAGAGATTCCTTTCTCATCACAAAAACACTCAAGGTCTTGATTCTTGAATTTAGTGTCATTGTTAGTTCTGATTTGTTTGACTTTAATGTCATTGTGGTTCTCAATCTTCCTAACAAAGGACATGATTGTTTCAGCTGTCTAACTTTTCTTGGTGAGAAATTAGACCCAAATGTATCTTGAGTATTCATCTATTATGACTAAGGTATACTTCTCAAGATGAATTGACATTGTACTAATGGGTCCAAAGAGATCCATGTGAAGAAGATGAAGGCGACTTTTGATTGAGAAATTTTGTTTGTTTTTAAATGAAGCTCGTGATGTTTTCCTTTTTCACAGTGAGCAAGGTTTGTCTTTGTAAACACAAGAGATGGTAAGCTAAGGACTTTGTTTTGTTTTGCAAGGTTGTTTATGTTCTTGAAGTTCAAATAAGATAGTCTTTTATGCCAAAGCCAGTTGATGGTTTCAGTAGCTTTAGCAAAAAGACAAGTCTCATTTTGAGTGAGTGTTGTCATGTCAAGAACATAGACATCCTCTCTTTTGGGAGCTAACAGGACAACTTCCTTGTTAGCATTGAAGATTGTCCCTTGCTTATCATCAAATTGAACTATGTATTTAGCATCACATAGTTGACTGACACTAATAAGATTGTACTTACGACCATTTACATAAGCTATTCTAGAGAAAACTATACCACCACAGTTTATTGAACCATACCCTTCAGTGTTATATGATGAATTATCAGCAAATACAACCTTAGGTCCTGGTTCTTTCACATATGTTTGAAAATATTCCTTCACACTAGTCATACTCCTTGAGCACCCACTATCTAGATGCCAAATTGGCTCCCTGGTGTGTCGTTGCATAAATAACAAGCTGGGTTAGTTTCTCTTGTTAACCCACCTTCTAGAAGTGGGTTTGGCTTTGTTGCCCTGAGTTTTGTTGTTCTTTTTGAACCATTCAATTGATTCATGGTCAGTGGTTAAGTGGAACATGCTTCAACAGGCTTTGGATTTGGAATCATTAAAGGATTCATTAGACGGAGATGGTTTAGTGATGAATCCTTTTCTAGCATGAATGATCATATCATGTCCTGATGTGTCATGAGAGTGATCTCCACAAATATCACAGTAGGGATACATGAGATAGTCATCAGGGTGATGGTCATTGAATCTACAGTGTGTACATGGGGGAAAAATATTTGCCTTAAGTCGTTGAGTCTGCTTGGAATGTGAGGCATACTGAAAAGCCTGAGTTTTATAGTCTGCTAGTGCTTTCAAGGAGACTAAGTGAGTTTTGTGATCGAAAGTTATGTGATCTTCCTTTTTGCATATCATGCAAAAGAGAATACTATAGCAGTCATCAATAGTGTGATTTTTGTAATTGCACAGTTCACATTTTTGTTTTGGTTTTGGAGCTATTTTTGGTTTTGAGGTGCTTGATAAAGATTTAAAAGGTACACTTTTAAGGGGTCATTTAAGCTCTTAATCGACCACTTTTATATTCGTTACTGCTTAATTTCGTTCCTTTTCACTTTTTAGGTCCCTTGAAGGCAAAATGCTGGAATGATGATTATTTGGACGAAAAGGCGTGAATATGTGAAAAAATGGCTAAAGTCAAGATCAAGACACTCAAGTTGTTGGAAACGCAGCGCGGCAAGCGTCACAAATAAAGGCGGCCGTCTTTCTAATGCGGCGGCTCGAGAAATTGAAGTGTTATTTTGTACGGCTGCGTCAGGCTTTAAAAAGAGCGTCACAACTTCGAGACGGCCTAGATCCGTCAGAGCGGCGTCGAAGATGAAGTCGATGGCGTCACAACCCCAACGTGACGCCGTCACAAAGTTGACTTGGTCAAGATGAAACCCTAATGGCGGCGTCCGGCGAGTCACAATTAAAGAGTGACGTCGTCGCAGTTGTACCTCTATATATATAATTCAATTTTAGACTTTTGGAGGGTAGAATTGTGGAGTAAAACCCTAAAACGATTTTTGGTTGTCTTGGCTGATATCTTAGGGTTCTCAAACCCTATTGTACATCAAGATAAGTAATCTACTTCATTGATTTCATTATGTCTTCGATTGTATGCGTGTATGCTTGCATGTTTACCATGTCCGGCTAATTTACTTGTGTGTTTGCCTAGATCTATGAAACCTAGTTATTGAATATTGATAGGTTGTCTCATTTCTTAATTGTAATTGGCTTAGGATTGCAATAGGCCATCGTTGTGTTTTTAATGCTTGAGTAATCTTTGTGAACATTAGTTTATAATCGCCTAGAGTTATTGTAGGCTAAAAATCCAAAGATAACCTTAGAGTTAGCTTATAAATCCTAGAGATTTTGTAGGCAATAACCTTAAGGTATCCTCAAAGAGTTAGAAAAAAAAGCATACCCTACGACCTTAAAAGACACAACGCGTTAAGAATAAGTACGTGACAATTCAACCATCAATAAAAGATAACTAGGAAGTAATAGCATCTAGGCAGACACATTTTTAATCATCATACGAGCAAACATCAATTAGACATAGACTACCCCTTAGCTTAGCTAATTAGGGAGTAATAGGAGATAACTAGGGAGTAATAAAGCCTAAGCAAATACATTTTTAACCATCATACGAGCACACAACAATAGACATAGACTCACCTTAGTTAATTAGATAATTAGATAAGTAGAAGTAATCGGTAGAAATACCACCCCCCAAATCCAATACCCCGAGATTCATACCTTTCAATTTTCTAAAAAATATAAAAAAAGATAAAAAAAATAATTCTCCTCAACCCCAGCCTTAGCGTAGTAATTTTTCACTAGCATTCCTATTCCCCTAGAGAACGATATCAATCCCGAGGCTTACCCTAATACTACACTACAACGATTAGGTTCATTGCCTAGGTGGTTGAAAAACTTGCTCGAAGAAAAGGAATTTTCCTTTGACCCGACGCGCGTTTATGCTGCGTATCAAGTTTTGGCGCTAGGGAATAGAATAGCTAGTTAGATCTTTATCTCGTTTAGGTTCCCTTGCTTGATTCCTATCAAGTAAGATTTTTTCTCAATTTTAGCTTCCTTGTAGTTTATCCCCTTCTTTGTGTTTGTGTTCGTAAAACCCTTTTTATTTGTCGCTATGGCAAGTGAAATTGCATTTGAATCATTAACAAATGAGGAACAAATGAATTTCACAAATTGGATTGTTTTTTATTGTTCTAATGAATTTGTGAGTGATCTTAGAGATATCCAAAAGGAGACGGGTGTAAGGTTGGATGGATTTGATAAATTTTTTGCTTGTGTGGCTTCTATTCAACGATCATTGTTATAATAAAATCCTTTTAGTAAGACCATCTGGAAATTTTTTGAGAAGAGCCTCCTAAGCATAAACCATCAGTTGAATGATCTTAGCCACCATGATAAAAAAGACCTAGTTTTTAAGAACATGGAACCTAAACCTGAACAAGATTGTGAGATGGTTCGAGTTGAACCACCTATTTGCATGTGTGGGATAGATTTCAAAACATATGACATGCATGAGGAATCCTTTAGGCAAATAAAACATAGTGATCAAATTTTTGAGAATGATTCTTATGAATCGGACCAAGAATTTGAAATGGCTAAAGAAGGATTTGAGATGCTTAGGAGTGTATTTGGGTTGGATCATACTAAAACACATGATGAACATTTAGGAGATCTTGATATAATGGAGAATGAGGTGGAAACTCCAAACCCACAAGCCCTACCATCACTTGAAAAACACACATCGCCTATAACTTACCCGGAAGATATAGAAGAGACTATAGGAACCCCGATTGATATAGAACCTTTGGACCAAACGCCACTAGAGAATGTACGTTTAGATGCTTGTTGTCATGACCTCTCTCTTAGTCCTAGGGAAGTTCCTAATTTTGATGAACCAGAGCCTCAACCAAAAACCTTACCCAATTTTCCGTCTTTAGATGTGAATTTTGGAATTGAATTAGGCCCCAATCCACCCATCAAAATAAATAGTCCGGGTAGTTGCTTGATAAAGGTGGTAGACTCTAGGCCATGTAGAGTGGAAGCTAATATATGAGTAACCCATGACCTTACACACTTATATCACCCATTCATGGTTGATAACAAGAAACATTATGGGTTTAAACTGGGTTTATTAGGTCAAGATGGATCCTTAACTAAGAATCTTTTGATGTTGATAGAAGATGATCCATTTTTAGAAGAGAGATTTGATTCACCCGCTACACCAATAGAATTAGGTAAGGTTATAATGAATGGAGCACACTCCTTTGAGCATCTAAATCACCCATCACCCCTCTCCTACGTTAGCAAATTTCCACCCTAAGGGTGTGTATAAATATCACCCCACTTAAGCTTAAGTGTAGGAAAAACTTCCCTTTATCCGTTAAATAAGGGTAGAGTCAAGCTCGTGACTCGAACAAAAACAAACGCTTCTTGGGAGGCAACCCATGTGTATCTGTTTTTCATTTTTATTTGTGTGTCATATATCTTTTCATTATTGTATGTTCTCATGTTTGAATTTTTGAAAATGCTTTATTTTGTCTTTAACCTAGTCTTAATTACATATAAAAGTATTTTACAAAAAGGATAAGTGTAGGGAGGATTACACACGTTTTTAAAAGAACGTGAACATGAGAATTACAATTAGTGAAATTGATATATGTGTGTTTGTTAGAATCAAATGCTTGTATCGAATCATATTAGATGTTTTGCAAGAATTTTTCCAGATTCTAAGGATATAAATTTTCTAGAATTTTTCCAGAAAATCGCATACCTGTTTCTATCAGGATAACATGACGGCGTCACCTGACGACATCAGGAGGAGTAGAAACAGCTTATAACTTTTTCTCGTTTTCTGTGCTACTTATAAATTTTTGGAATTTCTCAGGTCTTAATTTTCCAGAAAACCTGCAAACATCCATTCCACAAGCATTATATCCTAGTATAGTTGAGTCATATATAGTTTTACCGCCGATTTTACGCAAAGGTTTTGTCTGTTTTCTTAAGTGTGCAGGTTTTATTTATCAAGAAGAAGAAATATAAGATTGGATGGAGCTTTTCACGCATACATTCTTCTTGAAGAAGAATTTAAACACTACTTCACACGGATCCTACCGAGCTAATCAGGGGAGTATTAGTTTCTTTCGCTTTTAGTTACCTTCCATTATCATAACTTTGATACTTTCGGGGAATATTGGGGACAATGTTCAGTTTAAGTGTAGGGAGGGAAAATAAAACGGGAACTTTGAAACTATGCTTATACTTGATTATTTTTCTTGTCCAATTTCATTTGTGTAATAAACCATGAGAAATATCGGTTAGAGTATTTTTGGCACCAAATTTAAATTTTTTCATGACATGTAAGAGTGGGCCATTAGTCTTAATAAAGCGTCTCATGGATAGGAAGTTATATGACTAGCACAAAACCCTTTACCACTCAAATTCCACCCCAAAAATGTGAGGTTCGCCCCTAGATTTGTAGGAATTAAAGCATTCATCTTTAATGCTTCGAGAGTGTACCGGTAGTATAACAGATTCTAGAACTTGTTTTCTGATGCATCCTGAGATCGCTCGTGAGACTACACTTGTGTAGTTAGGAATAACTAAATGATAAGAGGCATTAGGATAACCCTTGTTTGATACCCATATTATAATTACTTCTTCCACATCGGTTGAGTAATTCCCCCACACCCTTGCGGTGTACTCATCTTTAGTACACGATACCCCTAGTTAACCCCTCAGAGCCTATCCTTTTCGCGGTTCTCATGATATTTCGGTTTTCTGAAATATCAATGAAGAGCATTGTTTTAATCCACCCCTAAATGTACACCCAAATCGCCTTAGCCTACCATGTATGCACTCACTTTTAGTGCATTATTGTTATCATACTAAACCCTTAGTTCAATTATCTAGTTGCTTGCATAAGTTGCTAAGTCGAGTCATATCCTTTGTATACAGTTTTGGGACGATTGTGACTCATAGGAAAAGCTAAATTTTATGAAGTGATGGGAAAGAACGTTAAATTCAAATTCCCTTTATTTACGTAGTAATGTAGTCCAAGTGTTTTGATCTTTTCAATTCGGGTCAAATTAGTATTAGAGTAATAAAAACTCAAGTGTAGGGATGTGCCTACAAATCCCTTATATTTTGATGTTATCGTAGAGATGGTAGAGTAAAAGTGTATGGAAAAAAACACATACGGGCTACCATCCTATATCTATCTTTGAATTTATGTATGTTTGTTTCAAAGTTATCTAGAGTTTAGAGTGTCGAGTCTTGACTTAGCAACGCCATTCTTCTTATGCTTGTAACATAAAGATTTTTGACTTGCCACCACTAAATCGCCTATCCAACCAAACCCTTTGTTTCCCTACCGTAAGCCTAACATTACAACCCTTTAAAAAGACCTCTTAGATAGTTTCTTATAGGTTCTTACGCCAAAGCGATGGAGGTTTGATCTAGTCTCAAGCCTATGGTAATCTATGTACTAGGACCGGTTAATGAGTGTTTATCTTCCATTTCCAATTTGATATATTTCATATACACCCGAGAGATGAGAGTATCCAAACACCACTTGTGAGGTGCTAGTATGTAATTTCCGTGCTTGTTATGACTTTTGCGGGGCTTATACTTGTTATGAATTGTTCTAAACCAATGCTTCATGCCCCCATAACTTATAACTTAATTGGCCAAAAGCACATTTGCTTGAGGACAAGCAAATACCAAGTGTAGCGATATTTGATAAGGTTTTAAAAGGTATACTTTTGAGGGGTCATTTAAGCCCTTAATCGATAACCTTTATATTCGTTACTGCTTAATTTCGTTCCTTTTCACTTTTTAGGTCTCTTGAAGGCAAAATGATGGAATGATGATTATTTGGACGAAAAGGCGTGAATATGTGAAGAAATGGCTAAAGTCAAGATCAAGACACTCAAGCTGCTGGAAACGCACACGTGACGGCACAAATAAAGGGCGCCGTCCTCTAATTGCGACGGCTCGGAAGTGAAATTGCTATTTTGTACCGCTGCGTCGGGCATTAAAGAGTAGGGCGTCACAACTTCGAGACGGCCTAGATCCAAATTCAGGGCGGCGTCAGAAGATGATGAAGTCGACGGCGTCACAACCCCAACGTGACGCCGTCACAAAGTTGACATGGTCAAGACGAAACCCTAATGATAGCGATCCGGCCGTCACAATTAAAGAGTGACGTCGTCAGCTTTGTAACTCTATATATAGAATTCGAATTTTCAGACTTTTGGAGAGGTAGAATTGTGGAGTAAAACCCTATAACGATTTTTGGTTGTCTTGGGCAGTATCTTAGGGTTCTCATACCCTATTGTACATCAAGATAAGTAATCTACTTCATTGATTTCATTATGTCTTCAATTGTATGCTTGTATGATTGCATGTTTACCATGTCCGGCTAATTTACTTGTGTGTTTGCCTAGATCTATGAAACCTAGTTATTGAATATTGATAGGTTGTCTCTTTTCTTAATTGTAATTGGCTTAGGATTGCAATAGGCCATCGTTGTGTTTTTAATGCTTGAGTAATCTTTGTGAACATTAGTTTATAATCGCCTAGAGTTATTGTAGGCTAAAAATCCAAAGATAACCTTAGAGTTAGTTTATAAATCATAGAGATTTTGTAGGCAATAACCTTAAGGTATCCTCAAAGAGTTAGGGAAAAAAGAATACCCTACGACGTTAGAAGACACAACGCGTTAAGAATAAGGACGTAACAATTCAATCATCAATAAAAGATAACTAGGAAGTAATAGCATCTAGGTAGACACATTTTTAATCATTATACGAGCACACATCAATTAGACATAAACTACCCCTTAGCTTAGTTAATTAGACTAGATAATAGTAGAGTAATCGGTAGAAATACCACCCCCTAAATCCGATACCCCGAGATTCGTACCTTTCAATTTTCTAAAAAATATAAAAAAAGATAAAAAAAATAATCCTCCTCAACCCCAACCTTAGCGTAGTAATTTATCACTAGCATTCCTATTCCCCTAGAGAACGATATCAATCCCGAGGCTTACCCTAATACTACACTACAACGATTAGTTTCACTGCCTAGGTGGTTGAAAAATATGCTCGAAGAAAAGGAAGTTTCCTTTGACCCCGAACGCACGTTGTACGCCTATTAGTGCTTGAGAAAGCTGCTTGGGGTTCCTTGACTTTAGATTCAAGTGTTCTCTCTGATGAGTTCACTTTTTCACTCAGTTTCTAAACAAGTTCAGCCAACTGATCATATTTTGAATCAGTATCACTGGTCTTTTCTTCAGTAGGAACTGAATCTTCTCTGTTAGGAATTGGGTTAGGTCTTTTAAAAATCGTTTTACTTAATCCGACCTCTTTTAGGAGCGTTGGGAGTAAGCTAAGGGTATGAGGTTTGAAATTGGAGTAGCTCCCTGAAGTGTTTTCAAGGGAGGTTGTGGAGTTGAGATTCGATTGAGACTCATTGACAGAGACTCAGTATGATTGGGTTCATCAGTGAGTCCAAGCATATATTTGATTTCCTAACTTTCAGGCTCCAGTATGTTACCAGTGTTGAAGTTAGGTAACTTACTATATGGGTTGACTCTTTCAAACCAGTCATTAGGCTTTGGTTTCATTTCTTGTTCGTAAGATATGCCAGCAGGAGTAAATGCCTTTTCACTTTGATCCTTGTTGGAGGAATCAGTGAGTTCATCACCACCTAGTACTCTCTTCTTAGTACTAGGTACTAGATCACTATTGCATCCATAGACTCTATGATTGTTATTAGTCCATTTTTCATTTATGAGTTTTTCTTGCTTAAGTTGTTCTTGAAGAGCATGATTTTGTTTCACAAGCTCAGTATTCTGAATTTGAAGTGTAAGAGACTCTAGGTTAGCCTGCTTTAGTGCAAGTAAATCATCTCTACACTTATTTAATTCCAAAGCAAGTTTTATATATTTTGAAAATATGATCAATCTTTGCTCTTCAACAAACTCAAGATCAACATTTATGTAACTCAAATAGGATTGCCAATCAGAATCATCATCCATAGATAGTAAATTTTTTACCTTTCCCATGGTGATGTTGAACCATTCTCCATGTCTTGCATGACTATTCCCAACAGTTAGTTTTTTACCTTCTAAAAGTGCCATTAATGCAGTGACTCAAACCATTTCATCAGCAGAAGAGACGGCTTCCTCATCCCAGTCAAACGTTTCAGCTACTAGACCCTTGTTTTTAGCCTGAAAATGTTTAGTGGTTTGCGTTGTTTTAGGAGTGGAGGGTGTAGCCTCAAGAAGTGTAAGTTTAGTTTTGGATTTCCTATACTTAGCTTCAAAATCCTTAGGACTCTTTTGTTCAGTCTTATTTTAAAAAATTTGAAAGTACGGAAGGAGTTTGGGTTGAAACTTGCTAGACCCCGAGAATTTATAAGAGGGTTCTGAGGTAGTTTTTGAGAAACAATCTTTTGCAAAGTGACTCTTTTTACCACATTTAAAGCACTCAGTGGTTTTATTTGCTTTAGCCCCTGAAAAATTTGATTTGTTTCTTTTAATAGAATGTTTAGAATTTGCAAGGAGTGCCTTTTTTTGAAATTCAGTTTGTAAGTCATTTAGGTACTCCTCACTAGTTCTTTCATCAGCCTCATCATCAGAGTTTTCTTGGAAATCCTGAATAACACCATTAAAGCGGTTGATATAGGTGTAGCTCAGGGTCTTTTTGGTTTCTTGAGCCTTTTTGAATCAGGTATCTCCTATAGATCAAGTTGTTTTCATAGACAAACTTTCCATAGATTTTAGGGAGCTAAAGATTTTGTATGTGATTAGCATTTCTAAGACCCTGAAAGAAGCTTAACCACTTCTCAAGGAGACTATTGACAAAACCACCATTGATTTCATGCTTAGACAGTTTTACACCATCATTGGATAGCTCATTGAGCAAGGTTTTATAACGGGTATTGGTCTCTGAGAGACTTTCAGAATCTTTGACTTTGATAGTGTTATACTTAAGTTTCAGGTCCATGATCCTATTTTCCTTTGTATCTGAGAGACCCTCAAAGCTATGAACCAAGTCAGTCCAAGTCTGTTTAGTTGTATCACAGTTAATGACTCATTCCATTATATCGTTAGGGCTAAATTTTTAGGGTAGTTGTTTTTGTATGGATTTCATCTCTATTATTTTTTCTAGTTTTTTTGTTAGTACTATTAGTAAAATTTAGACGTCACAAAAAAATAAAAGTAATAATAAGTCTCAAACCATTCAGTTGGTTGTACGTTTTATTACATTTGTATCAAATATATGTTGTACCTCTTTCCATTTTCATTAGCAAATTAATGGTCCCAACACAATTTATATTTGTGTCCCGTTCACAGCCCCTTAAACTTGACGTACAAAGCACATTTTACTTGCCAAAATTTAAGGACTCTTATATATAACAAGTTCTATGTATATATGGAGTCATAATTGGATGATTCAAGAAAGTTAATAACTATGGCTATAGATGCATACCACAACTATACATGCATATGGCGGTGCTGTTTGAGTTTCAAATTCTTGATCAATTTAGTAACGTCTATTACCCAAACCAACCCGACCAAAACTAACCGGTTTTGTTCGGCCAGTCTGATGTAGAAACACATATAGTTTGGTCAGGCGTAAATGATGATTTAGGTTTTATGCCCATAAATGAACTGTACATACCAGTTTGAAAAGAAAAAAAAAAGTTTTGGGTTTTGCTAGCAGAGTATTTCAGGTTATTTACATATGGGCAAATGACATAAAATGCACTAAACTTAAGGTCCGTTTTCAATCAGTGTACTTTTTTTTTTCTTTTTTCTTTTCGTGCATAAAAAGGCGGCCTAACAAAAATTTTCAGCCGATTTAGGTTTTTTACTAACTTTCGTTAACCCACTTCGTTAGTAACTTTTTATTTCGATTTTTTTTTCTAAATTTTTTTTTCGAAAAAAAAAATGTTTTTGAAAAAGAATTCTCAAAAAAAAAAAAAAGTTTCCAAAAAAAGAATTTTATTTTTTAAACATTTTAAGAATTTTTTTTTCGATAATTATTTTTAATTTTTCTTTGGAGATTTTTTTATTGATTTTTTTTTCACATGTGACGAAATTTTTTTCCCAGCTGTTGGTGGTGGTGGTGGTGGCGGCGAACGGTGGTGGTGTAGGTGGGTGATGGTGGTGGATGTTGCATGAAATGGTTATATAAACTCAAGGACCAAACATGTAATTTACTAACGAAGTGAGTTAATGAAAGATAGTATAAAACCTAAATCAGTTGAAAAAAATTTGTTTAGCGCTTTTTTATGCAAGAAAAAAAAAATATCCTAATTGGAAAAGAACCCTAATTCTAGTGTTTTTTTGTGCCATTTGCCATTTATATAAAGAGTAAACT
Source organism: Chrysanthemum makinoi (assembly GCA_910596185.1). Taxonomy (NCBI): domain Eukaryota; kingdom Viridiplantae; phylum Streptophyta; class Magnoliopsida; order Asterales; family Asteraceae; genus Chrysanthemum; species Chrysanthemum makinoi. The sequence goes on along the minus strand of OU343218.1, from coordinate 208,349,517 downwards.
CCAAAATACCTCCCTGTGGTTTACCTTATTTCGCACCATACATCCCTCTCGCAAAAGTTTCAACAGATACATCACTCCGTAAGTAAAAGTTAACCTATATAATCCCTCAGTTAAAATAAGGACTAACGGTGCAAATTATTTCTCCGTTATCTCTTAACGAGATATAAAATATTTACACCGTTAGTCCTCTGGGTTAACGGTATTTGCACCGTTAGTCCCTTTTAATGTTTTTGTTCGTTTTTTACGTTTTTGTCTGTTTTTTACGTTTTCATCCGTTTTTTTACGTTTTCGTCCATTTTTTACGTTTTCTTGAACGCTTCTTTTTAGTTTTTACATTTTAATTAGTTTTCTCTACGTTAATTCCCGTTTATTTACGTTTTTTGCCCCATTTTTATATTTTCGTCCATTTTTTACGTTTTCATCCGTTTTTTTTTTACGTTTTCGTCCGTTTCTTTTACGTTTTCACATGTTTTACATTTTTAGTCCATTTTTCGTTTTTTACTTTTTTTTGCATTTTTCCATTTTTATTTTAGCCTATCTTTTTAAGTTTAGATTTTTTTTTAATTTTATTCAGATTTTATTTTTTCGTTTTAGATCATTTTTTTCACTTTTTTATCTGTTTTTATATGTTTTTATCCGTTTTTATCCATTTCATTCGTATAATATGTATGAAAACGGACAAAAATATATGAAAATGGATAAAAACGTATGAAAATGGATAAAAATATTTTCTTATCGATTTTAAATCACGATTGCTGCACGAAAAGGGGTCAAAATCGTGATTTATAATCGATAAAGAAACATGTTTATCCATTTCCATACGTTTTTATCCATTTTCATACATTTTTATACGTTTTCATACATATTATATGTATGAAATGGATAATAACGGATAAAAACATAAGAATAATCGACGAAACCCAATAACAGTGTATGAAAACAGATAAAAAAGTGAAAAAGAAAGACGAAAACATAAAAAAACTGACGAAAACATAAAAAAGAACGAAAAACGTAATAAGATAGACGAAAATGTAAAAAAATGGCGAAAACGTAAAAAAACGGACGAAAACGTAAAAAAACAGAGAAAAGTATAAAACGGACGAAAACGTAAAAAAAACAGATGAAAACGTAAAATACAGACGGAAACGTAAAAAACCGGGCAAAAACGTAAATTCACGAGCGAAAACGTATAAAAAACGGACGAAAACGTAAAACAGACGAAAACGTAAAAAACAGACAAAAACGTAAAAAACGAAAACATTAAAAAGTACTAATGGTGCAAATACCGTTAACCTAGAGGACTAATGGTGTAAATATTTTATATCTCGTTAGGAGATAACGGAGAAATAATTTACACCGTTAGTCCTTATTTTAACTGAGAGATGTATATAGGTTAACTTTTACTAACGTAGTGATGTATTTGTTGAAACTTTTGCGAGAGGAATGTATGGTGCGAAACAGGGTAAACCACAGGGATGTATTTTGGAGTTTACTCTTTATATAAATGTTCAAACTACTAGATATCAATAAGAATATAATGTGCTTTTCAGAATACCAATAAAAATGACATTACTTGTTTGTTTTTTCATTGTAAGTGAGCGATTTTTCAGCCTTTTGCAAAATATCTTGCTAAGATATGATTCACGTGTACAAATTCAGATATAAACATAACTCTGAAAAATTGATTAGAAAAAGACATTGCAGTTGACGTTTATCTTAATTCTGGAGCTAGCATACTTGGAGGAAGATGTACACATCGACATGTGTGGCTTAGAGTACGTTAAGAAATACAAATATGAAGCAAGATTCATTCTCTATACCCGATATAGCAGAACATTAAAGATAAATGATACATGGAATGCAAAGACTAACACTTTTTTGTGAGATGGATGTTACAAACTTACAATGAATGTGTAAAGGAAGCATTTGGTTGTCTCAGTTCATTGCAATTAGGCCTATGTAGTTTTCGATCTTTCTGATTGCGGAAAATAGCTACTATATATGGCTGAAAAGTGCAACAATAGGCAATTGGAACACTTAATTTAGGTTGTTTTAGTACTTAGATTGCTGTACTTTCTTTAATTGCAAAGTTGGTATTCATCTTTGTTTCAATATTTCTGTTTGTGGAAAGACTGATCATACATGAACTTTGAAGCAATGTATGTTGACTTATTGTCACATGGTTGATGGTCTTTTTTTATCACAAGAAAAAGCAAATTAGAGCATCAACTATGATAAACCTTTTACAAATGTTTATACATTAATACATCAATAAATTTTAGACATTTTGATTTTATAAACTTATATTTACTATAGTATAAACCTTTGCAAGTTCATAAAATGTTTTTTTTAACAAATACATTAAATGTATTAAATTAATAAAAAAGTTTAAGAATTAGGACCTCTTCATGCCACATAGACATGAAATGAGTGTCTACTATGGTTGAAATAAACATAAACCTTTTCATCTTGTGGATGCCCTTAGATTACAAGGCATTCATCATTTAAACCAAACAAAGTGTGCATTCAATTATTCCACAGTACAATCCTATGTGTGTTTTTGTTTGTCTCTAGGGATATGAATAAGGAAGAATGGCAAATTATAATGTAATGGTTTTTGTGGATATTATTATCAACTACACATACATGCGTTTAACATACCTATGTGACTATGTGAGTGCATTATTTACTTAAACACAAACTATTGTTGGACATTTTTTTTAAATATTAAAAATCAACTTTATAAGAAAAAGTCATACTAAAATTATAATAGATCGAGATCGGTTAAATGTGATGTAACATCACTTGGTTGTTGGACAAAAATTAGTAAGTGGCCCTCTATGTAAAAAGTAAGTGTGGTCGCGGTGTGGTCAGGTGATACATTAACATTCATTCTCACCACAAAATTTATCATTAAATTTCACATCGAAGCCACCACACAAGCATACCTCACAAGAAACTTACGAAAAAAAACAAAAGTTTCGTTTGGTGGTCAGGATTGGAGTGGGGATGGGGTTAATCAGGTTTAACACATGAAGGAAGATGTCTGTGATATGTGGCCTTATTACAAGCAGTATAATGGTATTAGTCTGATTACCTTCACATCAATGCCACATCAAAATCTTTCTCACTAACTTCCCACCCACTTTATTCACATAGTGGTTACCACCTTACTTACCATTTACATATATCTCACTTTATTAACAAATATACATCGCAACACATCTACACACGCTCTTTCTTTTCATAGCTAGTATGCGCCACCAGTTGGTGCAAAAGTGATTGCTACCACTGTTTAAAACCCGGTTTTGTATTTGCCGATTCACCAAGTCAATGGCTGAAACGGTTTAACTGTCAAGTAGAACTGTTTCTTTATATAAGTATACTCTTTTTCCATCTTCAGTATTTAGTGTTGCATTATTCCAAGCTTTAACCAACTTCACTCTTATATTCGATTAGACCGATAAATGAGTTTGACTCTACAAGCTATTTATCTTATAAATTTCATATCTAGAATACTTTTTCTTTCCGCAAAAACTATCAATTTATACCTTTTAAATTTATATTAGGTTATATACTACATGGTGTTTCTTGAATCACATCTTTATTGATCAACTGTTCGAATCAAACAAATATAATACTCTCAACATTAATTTTAACTTTAATTTGTTGTTTTACCAAAACATAACCACATCAGTTAAGTTATCACCATGTAGTTCAACTATTCAATCAATTTTAAAACTTTTAAATCGAATATGTTTGTTCATACAAATATAGAACTCAACCAACAAAAATACTATGAGTGTAGTGACTAAAAGACGAAGGGGTTTTGTAAGTGTTTTAGGGGAAAGAAAAAGTACTTATTATTTAAAATAAGATAAAAGAAAAACAAAAGTCATGACCCGTCTGGGTTTATCAAACCGGGTCAACTGGAGTAAAAAAAACCGTTGATTTAATCTGGTTGTCAAACAAACAAAAACCCGGCTACATCCGGCCCGGTCTCTAAACCGGTGTCCAGTTCAACCGGTTAAACCGATTAGATCGACACGGATTTTCAAACATTGGTTGAACCTATAAACCACCCCTCATGGTGGTGGTGTCACCCCTCAGTGGTCCATGGCATCAACAATCTAAACGCTGGATTTCCTTTCTTTATTGCTACTTAAATCCAACTGACAAATCTCATACCATTTGTACTACTTATAAAAATTGAAGTATTTTACTTAACTAGAGAATAAGAAAAAGTAAATTATGTATGTGTCTTCACTTATAAATGGTATTTATCATTTCACGATTAATTGAAAAGTTAATGAGAGTTTAATCCTTATTCTTTGATAATTTTTTGTTTCAACCTTAAATGATCTTTTATCCTAAAATTGTTCATAGTATTTTGAAATATTTTTTTGAAGATAACTTCGATGACCACTAAAGTTAATTGACAACATGTATGTTGTCATACAAAAATGTACAGTAACACATTACACTCCACATTTTCTCCTACATCGCAAGAGCCGAGAATCGTTAGCCCCATCCCCAATCCGCCGATAATAAGAAACTAGCGTATGCAAGTATATTCATTTATCCTCACAGCTCTGTATGGATGGCATACGAGTGATGTAGAATTATAAGCAAGACTTGTTGTGAAGATGCCTCCAAAATAATAACGACGACACTGATCCGATACAGCATAATAGTTCGTTAAAGGAGAATCCACAAAAAACTGATTGAAAAGATGTACACCTATAAATTCAAGAATTTAAACCTCAGCAATCATATGGACATTACAGTTAAATAATACAGTTTTAAAGAGTAATTTAACAAATATCTTTTTTTTTTACTAAATACTTTTACCTTGCAAGTAAATTCTTTATCTGGGGATTACACCAGGTACAAAATTGGCGTGTTTGAATGTACATGACATTGATTCAGATGATATGTGAGAATAATATTGTACCCTCATTACCATTCAAGCTAGCAACAATTGTACCAACACAACCATATATGTTCATGCACTAAAAGACCCACTATCGGAATTTACCAAAGATCTACTTTCTGCTACTGTTCCACACATACTTGAGATCTGTTTTGAAAAATCTCAACCAAAAATTGGGCCTATTATGTTAAACATTGTGCAAAATTCAGTCAACAATGGCCAAACTAATGCTCTTATGAAAGGCATTATAAGATATAAACAGCCTAATATATATATTTCTCATAAAGCATCATTTGCACATCTGAGTTAATAACGCAAGCTTTGATATGTAGATTTTAAAGCTTGGGTATTTGGAAAAGGCACAAGACTAGGCTATGAGAGAGTACAATCTAAGAACCAGGTTTCTCAACATCAAATTAAAAGTCATGGAGTTTTGTCTCATAACGGGTTGCCAAACGCTTAGCACTTCCATCAGTTTGGGCACCATCAATCAGCTCAAACTTCTTGTAATTTGTTTTCAAGGTCTCACTCTGCTGATTATGCAGCTTCTCTTCTTCAGCAAGTTGTTGCTGCAAAACACAGATAAAGCTTAGTTTTACACCTCTTATGTCACAGAGGGTTTCAAGCAGTCATATGCCCAGCTAGTTCAGCTACTGTTTGTAAAAATATAGTGTTTCAGCAGCTTAGAAATAACATTTCAGAACAACCAGCATATACAAAGTTTGCAGTATGCAGAAACATGCACTACAAAGTCAATATTCCATCTTATTTGGACACTGCTATACATAACATACGAACTTTATACGAGTTTTACACTTCATGCACCAACTGATGCGTTGAAATTCATGCAAACTCAAAGCTTGATCACACACCAGTGCTCCTACTAAGCGACTGCAGAAACTTGTATTAACCAACCGTGTTCATACATCTAGCTTTTGTCTCTATTTATTTTCATACTCCATTTTCTTTGTGTGTGTAATAAACTTATCATAAAATACCTCCTTACCCTAATAATGAAAGTAATTTGCCATTGATCTCTGTCTCAGTTAGAAACATATTTTTATAGCATCCAGAATACTTACTAATAGTGCGTGTGAAAACAAAAGTTATACGAATGTATGTAACATTTGCACCTATATACCAGCTTATCTATTTCGCACTCATGGGGGGCTACAATATTAAGGATATTCGGTTAAACCAAAGTTGAGAAAACGGGTGCATTTCAAATTAGCATTTACCTCCAACAGAAACGACGCCTCAGCAGCATGTTTTTTGGTCAAATTCTTCATCTTCTTGGCCACCTCAAAGTTTGCATGGCTTGGATCCAACCAACGGCACACTATCTTTCTCTGGCGCCTCTTAGGACGATCATCAAACATTTCAATTTGGGCCTTTTGTGCTCTCACGGGCCTTGGCATACCAGATATCATAAATGGAGAGTCATCCATCTCACGGACAATTTCATCAGCCTGCTTTACAGATTGCATCTCCACTAAAGCTGCATAAACACTGCTAGAAGCGAAGTGTGTGGGAATAAACTGAACATCTTTAACCGTTCCAAACTGATTAAAAGCAGTTTCTAGAACCGCTTTGGTGACCAGCGGTGAAAGGTTGTCAATGTAAATCGTCTTTTTCACCTTTTTCTCAAAAGCTGCGTATAAATCCTCAGTTGATGGTTCCATCTGGTGATGACAAAGCGAAATTTGATCTACTGAAAAAGACCGAGTATTAGATATCACATGGTTGAAATTTGTTGGGCATAGTTGATGTGTCAAATATGATTTAGAAAACTATATATGTACTACAGTATATAAGAATCAAACCATATATGAAAAAAAGCAATTCAGGAGGCTTGGTGACTTGTGACCCAAATCCTTTAAAAGCTATCTGTGTTTAATTGACCAAATTTAACCTTTAGAAAGATATATAAACTTTCTTTAGAAACCTGTTTAAATCGTATTCATCATGCCCACCTACATCTCAAACAGTTTCCGAAAAGGTTATCACAAATTTAGGACCACATTTATCACGACATGGACATTTCTATAGATGGCAGTTTAAAACTTGGCTTAAACTCACATAAACCTCCATTAGCAAAAAGATGCTACAGAACAACACAATGTATCTAGTTGTGTTTGCAACATTAAATATATATTCAAAACTATAGATCATATATGCTCATTAACGCCCTCGCGACAACCACATTATTAGAGCGCCATAATACGTGCTATCTCCGAATTATGAATTTTAGTAAACTTTAATCCTACTTAAAACTTAAACCGCTAAATGGTACTATGAGGACTTATATAACCTAATTTTAACTCAATATCGAACTCGGAACTAGAGTTCATACTGTAAAATATCTCTTTTCACTCATAGGCTAAAATAAAAAATAATGTTCCAAAATCTAAATTTTACGACCTACTATTTCACAAAACAAAAAAAACACAGACGTGCAGTTTTAGGTCATGAAAACTAGAAAAATAAAGCTTTAAATTCATTACATTCTCCTATTCATACAAACAGAAAAACAAAGCCCTAACCCTAGGATGCAGTATACAAAATTGTATTAAAAAGGAATTATGTATATACAGCTATTAATGTGACAGGGAAAATTACGCCAATCACCGCAGCTGACGGAACAACAGCCGGAATAATTCATGAGTTTTGTTTAGTGTGTGTGTAAGTTTGTGTGTGAATTTTGGTTATGAATAATCACTACTTAGCTTGGGTGGACTTCAAAGCCCGTTTATGATATTGGGCTCATGCTAATTCATCAACAAGCCTTTACATGAGTTGACCCGTGTAGTTTAATTGTTTAAATATGACCCGAGACCGTTTTTAAAATAAGAATGTAAACGTAACCTTAAACATTTCCAGATATACAACAAGAGTTGCAATACATGTTACTAAACCAGTGAGACTGAAATGGAAACTCTTAAGAAATGTCTGTCCTAAGAACATTACAAGTTGATTATCACCTAAATTGCACGGAAAGATATATAAGCTTACTTCAGAAACCTGTTTAAATCGTTTTTCATCGTATCCACCTGCACTCTATGAGTTTTTTAGAAGGTTATTACAAAATTACAACCACATTCATCACGAAGTAGACATTTCTAGAGATAACATTAAAAGCTTGGCACAAATTGTCCATTAATCTCCACTAACAAAAAGATGCTACACAACAACACATTGTATCTAGTCACATTTTCCTTGCAAAATAAATTATATTTTGAAAACTATAGATCCATATAAGATATACAATATACTCACAATATTTCTATATTCCTTATTGTTTTGAAAGACATTATATATTACTCCGTATATAAATATAAGAGTAAAATACACTGTTAGTCCCTTTGGTTTGGCCGAAATCACATGGCAAGTCCTTCGACTTTCATTTTTGCATGATGAATCCTTATAATGAGGTTTAAGTAACACTATACATCCCTATCCCTAACAGTTGAGGGACTTGCGATGTGATTTCGGCCAAACCACATGGACAAATGGTGTTACCAACTTAATTATAAGGATTCATCATGCAAAAATGAAAGTCAAAAGACTTGCGATGTGATTTCGGCCAAACCACAGGGACGAACGGTGTAATTTACTCTAAAAATAATTAGTAAGAAGCTGATTACATCATTATTACACATAAGCTACCGACCAAATTGATTCTAAACTTACACCAACAACATTCGCCCCTAAACAAGGACGGACCTTAATGGAGACCGGGGAGGGCCCCGGCCCCCAAAACTGCGACCCTAGTGTAAATATTATAGGTTTTAGGGGTAATTTAGTTGATATTACAAACAAATCTCCGATTCGGCCCTCCCAAAATAAATTCGGCCCTCCCAAAATAAATGTTCAAGTTCCGTCTATGCCCCTAAACTTACACTACTAGACCACACAAAAGACATAGAGATGGTAAAATCAAACAAACTAAGGCACGATTCCGACCTCCAAACCCATTCAACACAATATCACTAAGGGCATTCACACGGTAGAAGCATGGAAACGGGTTACAAACCGACACCGACCACGAAAACCACAATATTAGAGTGCCATGATACATACCATCTCCGTAATTACGGTTACTAAATTTCCAATACTTAAAGTTATACGGCAACGGTAGCATGAGGACTTATATAACCTAATTTTTAACTCAATCTCTTTCCATTTAAGCCTAAAATGAGAAATATGTGCTAAAATCTACACTTTACATCCTTCGGATATACAAATTTACGACGTGGTTAAGAGGCCTACTATTTCACAAACCAATAAAACACTAACCCGCAGTTTTAGCCGTACAGTAATTATTTCTCAAAAAAACTAACGAAATAAACACTAAAATTGATAACATTTTGCTATTAATTCAAACAGATAATCGAAACCCTAACCCTAGGATGCAGTATACAAAATTGTGTACATATAATAAAGGAATTAGATACATACAGCTATTAATGTGACCAGAAAGATTACGCCAATCACGAAACAACGGCCGGAAAATTTTTCAATCGAGTGACTCAACTTTCTAGACGAATGATTTGTGTGTTTAGTGTGTGTGTGTGTGTGAATTCTGGTTATGAATAATCACTACTGTGTTTGGGTAAATTTTGTAGCCCATTTATGATATTGGGCTTATGGTAATTTATCAACAACCCTTATTATACAGGCCGAGTTTTGGCTCTTACATTACTTGACCCGTGTAATTTTTTATATTTTTTTTCTTCAGTAACTTATGTTTTTTGGCCGATTTATTCTTGGAGTGAACATATCGCTATGATGCTACACTTAATTAAATTGGATATAACCTTTTCTTTTTAAGAGGTTAGCTGGCCATTTCAGTGTTGTTAAACTTCGAGTCTAATATTTTAATGGTATAAGCATAATCATTTTGTCACTGTGGATATGTTTGGCAAAAATAGCAGTAGCAGTTCGTAGTAGTGACAAGCGGTAGCAATAAGCAATAGCAGAAAGCAGTAGCTGTTTGTATTGATAAAGTGTGGTAACATAGTTGTATAGTCATAATTAGTAAGTGTAAACGGTAGTTGCTAGTAAATGCTTCTTCAATTAGCATTTTGATTTAAAGCGTTTAGAAAAATTAAGAATGCTAGTTGCTTGTTGCCAAACAATCATTCTGTATAAAACGTTAAACGTTAGTTGCTAGTTGCTTCAAAATGTTTTTTAACACTCGCTGCCAAACATACATATGCCACCTTATGAGTAGTTTTATAAACACTCATTTTTTTTTTGTTGTGAAAAATTCTCGTATTTCCATCAGGCATCAACGTCAATGGTTGCCATCGAAATTACTACGAACCACAAAATTTCTTCACTGATCATGACGAGGTTAGTTGAAAAAATTAATGTGGAAGGAAGTGATCACCGTTTGTTATGTCTAAATATGTCGGTGGAGTGAGTTTGGTATGGACTTTTATGTGTAAAAAGCTAGTGAAGTTGAATGATGTTGAGGAAATAGCTTATGTTTATCTATACTACTTATAATGCACGAAAAGGATCTCACTCTTAATTTTAAACGTATAAAAATTAAGCATGGTTTACAACACTTTAATGCATCCAATTTTCAGATTACAAAAGTAGCATATTGTACAACAAAATAAAGCGTTGTGTCATTTTAAGACCAAAATTCTATCAAACAACATTAATGCTATTAAAAACACCTCTTCACCAAAAAATACAACCATTTAAGCACAATGTACAATAGCTGCAACCAATTTTCAGATTTACAACAAAATAAGCATAGTGTACAACAAAATAAGCATGATGCAATTTTCAGACTTACAACATTAATGCTATTAAAGTGATCAATGTTATTAATGACTATAATGATTACTACTTACAAGAAAAGAAACATAGTGTACAACACTTTAATGCACATAATTTTCAGACGTACAAGACAAGAAGCATAGTATACAACAAAACACCACATTAATGCTATTTAATTTAGTCAATTATTTAACTGGTCAATAAATACAATTAATACAGTTATTAAAACACCCCTTACATAAGAAATACAAATTATCAAGCATATTGTACAACCAAATTAAACATAATTCTGGCATTAAATTTCACTATTACAAATAATAAAGCACATTATACAAATATTCAAGCCCGAACGGGCAACGGGTCAATTGGGCTTGAGCCCGAATGGGCGCGGACCAAACGGGCTCGATCCCGAGCAGAGACGAGCCAACAGGTTCGAGCCCGAACGGGCACGGGCTATACGAAATTCTTGATATCCGTAAATTATTTTTGTTAAAAAGAACATAATAAACTAAAATACATTATTTATCAAAAAAATTTATTTCAGGGTACTCGCCGGGTACCCTGCTAGTTTATTTTGGTGTATGTCTGCAACGAAAGAAGTGTGAGTTGGTTAATATAATAAGAGAAAATTTCTTAAACGAACTCTTTTTACTGCTACTTTACAAATACAAACCTCGCCTATACATTTTTCTAAAATGAACATTTCAATATCATACGTTAGATTCACGCAATAATCGTTTTTAAACCGCATACGTGTATAAAGAATTCACGGCGTGGGCAGAAACTACGCGAATGAGTGTCAGGGCGAGAATTTGGGCGTGGTAGACTAGTAACAAGTTAGGCATTATACAACTAGTTCTGGGCGTGGCCTGGGCGAGAGGCGAGGCGAGGGCCTGGGCGTGAGCGAGGCGAGGTTCTGGGCGTGGGTTGGGCGTGGGCTAGGCGTGGACAAAATCATAAGCGATGTAAATAGTTACTGGGCGAATGTTTAGGCGAATGTATGGGTGATCAAAAATTAATTAAATAGACCTAGTGACTCATATTCTCTACACTGAAGATTGGGTAATAATCCTATGCATGCACCTTCATCCTACACATGCATTTTGATTGGACACATAAAGACTTTCAACTTTTTTTCAATAATAAAAAATTAAAACCACATCGTAACGTGAATAATATGCATGAACCTCCACACACATGCATTTCTGCTTTGATTGATGAAGTCTTGATTAGACACATGAAGTCTTGTTTTCAAACGAAGCAAAATATATGTCCAGGCGAATAGTTATTTATTCTGGGCGAGGGAGTAAAATATATCAGGCGAGTACAATATATGTTTGGGCCAATGAAGCAAAACGATAGTGACATATTTTGATCATTTTCGTAATATATCTAAAAAAAGTTCACTTCGGTAAAACAACTCTCTATAAGGATTATTTAGGTAATTGATTTATATAATAATATCAATGTCTCTCTTTCTCTACCTAAGTTTATGCACATACGTATAAGTTATATGTGGTCGAGTTTAATGAACATAAATGCTAGTTTTGAATATCGGCAATGGTCAAAAAGATTGAGGTGGCGTTTGTGATTTAATGTATGAATACACATAACCTTAAAAAGGACCATGAACCATCTGTACAACTGCTTCAAGCCCACGTATATATAGTATATACAACATCATAAGCCTAATTCTATTCTCTAGTAATCTAGTATGATTGTGGCGGGTTGTAGCAGGAAGCTAAGTGAATCAATCACAAGGGTTAGAAAAGAAAGTTAAGAAAAAGATATGATACATGGGTCAGGTGTTATTTTATTTTTTTCTGTTCTCCTTAACTTTGATCTTGATCTTTCGATTATGGCGTGGATTGATCCTCTCCACTGCATTAACAAGTTCTATTATTGAAAGAGCGTCCAAAATATCGCTCTAGTTCTTGTGCTTTGTTTTTGCATATATGGACTTTTCCCTTTGGGAATTAACGGACCATATGTACTTATGTAGTATGTACAGATGTACTTAGTTGTCACCATCTAAAAATTCATTATTTGCTACGAATGGTTCTAAGGCTGCCCATAGTCGTGACATGTGTACACACCGCCGTCACATTAGTTTTTTCTTTTTATTTAGACACGCCTTTGACACGACCAGTTCTTACAGTTGATTTTTTTTTTTTTTTTTAGTTCAAACATTTTAAACAACAAATTTAAAATTTATTAAAAATAAAAACATTACAATACTAAATAAAAACATTAATATATTAAAAATAAAAACGATACGAAATACATAAATCATAAATCCTAATCTGAATGCTCCCCGCATGTATAATCATACGAAGGAGACCGATAACCAGCAAATTCCTCGATGTAAGTCAAACATTCCTCGTCTAGCAGAGGTTGCTCAACAAATCTAGCAGACGAACTTGATGCACATACACCATCGGTTTTGTTATCCCGATAACTCCAATTGATTTTGGTGCTGATGTTGTTCTGTATTTGTTGAACACACCCCCCACAACATCTCAGCAATGTTGTCGTTTTTGTGGGCTTCATCCATAAAAAATTTGTCGATCACAACTTTTCGTTCAGGCGTAATGTCGTTGCAAATCGTGTATTTTTCTCTCATACGTTGCTTCTCTGCCCCTTGGCCGCAAAGCGACGATGCGTCTATAATAGCGTTTTTCGAGCATCATCGTCTTCTTCGCATTGTTTTTTAACGTACATTTGCATATCTTCAACGGAATGAAAGAGACGACAAGCCATAATAATTTTGTGATGAGAAGTAGTTTGAGGTTGAATTGTGTTTGAAATTGTGTGTTTAGAAGTGTGTTTGAGGTTGGTATTTATAGGATGTAAAGTGGTAAAGCTTTTTAAAAAATAAGTTTTTTTTTCTTTTTCTTTTTTTTTCTTTCTTTTATTTATTTATTTATTTTTTTTTAATGTTAAACGGTAACAAAAGTTGGGAAAAGAAGATTTTGAAATCGGTTGAATTTTCAACCGATATTAACTTTTTTGGCCCTCGACCGTTGTTGCGACCCACATTCAACAATCGAGTCGACCGACTTTAAAATCGGTCGTGGTGTGTGACCGACTTATTTTTATCGTTTCATTATGCGCACTAACTAATTGACACGACATGTCTTAAAAAAGAAAGGCGGTGATTAATACGTAAACTTACGCCCTATACCGGTCCTTAATACTCAAGGACTCAAGAGTACTACTTGTTTCAGTCATTCGCCATCTGGAATGGTTTATCGTATTAGACTATTAGTCCTTTGTTTGTCTTTGGGTTATTATTGAGCCGATATCTGGTGGACCTTAACAAAATTAGAAACTGTATAAAAAATGTTAATTGTTTCTCAGTTTAGTGAAGGCAAATTGTTTGATCTACTAATAATGCGAAAAATATTTTTCATAATATATAAACAAAAACTTCATTCATATCAAATAAAAATAAAAGTTTCTCAATCATTGTTAAAATGACAAAAGGAGAACATGTGTGTCCTTGATCATCAAAGATTTGTTCAAAATAAAAAGAGACAAAATTTCCATGTCGACTTTGGATGTCAACTACACAACCGAAATACCTCTTACTTCTGAGCAAAGACATGCAACTGAAAATCCAAAACAAAACAACTTCCTCTTACATTATTTTCCTAGTACATCCAAAAGTGGTCCTAAATTTCTTATCTTTTGCCATCTAAATATTTAATACACTTCAACTATTAAGACAGAACTAACAATATGTACTCAAACTTCTTTTAAAAGCTATTCATAACTCATTAACCATGTCGCGGTGTTAAGTCGTACATCTTTTACACATCATGGTCATTTGAAATTAAACGTTTAGAACATCTAGAGGGTCTATGAAGTTGCTTATTTAAGCGCTTATCTGCTTAGTTTTTAAGTAGATAATTAGCAAAAGCGAAGACAGGGGCCAGGGTGGGGGCATTCCCATCTAGCGAAAAAATTTGTAATGCAAGTTTTTTAGAATTTTTGGCTACCCCTAACGAACTACGTAGTAATTTGTAATATAATTTTTATAAGTTATCAGAATTTTGCCCCCTCGACCATCATTTTCTGGCTCCGGCCCCGATAATCAGTTTTGGCCCTTTAACCAGTAAATCTTAAGCATATAAACAGTTTATATAGACAAATCCCAAACACTCCTTTATATGATCAACTGCATGAATATGCCGGCATAACTCGCTAAAAGATATAAGATATATGACTAAAAAGGACAATTACATTGTAAATAATTAAGTAAACATTGTATTTTTATTTTCCGCTTTGAAATTGATACAATGATTAAATTGCTACATTCACCAACTATAAATCCCCATCCGTGTATTCGGAACCAGGTTCAGGTTTCGGTTTCTTATTCAAGTCAGGTTTCTCTTCGAACCAACACAGTTTTGGCTTCGACTTCAGCTCCAACTCCAGTTCCAGCTTCGGCTTCAGCTCAAAAGTTTGTGCATGATCATGCGCGCCACTTGTCTCAAAAGCATCCACTCTCGCCCCAACCTCCGCGGCTTTCTTCCTTATAGAAGCCGCGGACAACTCATCCGGTCCCACATCAGACGCCAACAACTCCGGAAAATTAAGGCGGGCGGAGGGCCCGCGTAGTAAGTACACGGCCGTGTCGTAGGCACGTGCTGCGGCCACGGCCGTGGAGTCCGAGCAGATCCTTGAACGTTTATTTGGCTCTCTAATTTCGGCAACCCACTTTCCCCACTTTCTCATACGTATTCCTTTGTATTGTCTCTCATCGCTTTTTCGCTTCCTTGTCGATGAACAGCCACCATCCATCGATCAAATAATAATCTAACACCACCGACACGACACGACACGACACGACACCTTTTGTTTCTGTTATATATTTTTGTGTAAGGATTCTTATGTGTATATATATAACTAATGAAAGAATTGAATATGTGTGATTGGCATGTGTGTGTTGGAATGATTTTGATAGATGGATCAGGGGTTTGTTGGTGGGGATTAGAGAGAGGCACAGAGAAAAAGAAGTTATAAAACTGAGTTGGGTGGGTTCATATTTGAAGAATCATCTTAAAATAGACAAAATAAATAAGTGTTATGTTGCTATATTTATATTCGAATTAGAAATGTCAATTAATTTCTTAAAAGCATTTAAATGGCATTAGGGTTAATATTTTAGGTATCACTAGTCTAGTCGGGTATCCGTGTTGCGGCATGTGGTATCCGTGTGATTATATTTTTTGGTGATAGCAAGGTTTTTTTGATCCATTGCTTTTAGAGAAGGAAAAAAAAATGAATGTTTAACAAAGGTTATTAATTGGAAATTAGTTTGTTTTCTTACTTACGCATTTAGTAACAAAATAAAAAGTTTTTGTAGTAAGGTGCCTACGTGATTATGAGTTTTTCATGATCTTTAGCTTACTTACATCATTAACTTAATGGAATAACTTTACCGCACAATATTGTTTTAAAAATGACGTAAATCGCGATGCAACGACGATACGAAAACGATCGTCAACGATATTGCTAGTCATTTTGGACCTGTAATATTGTATATCGTTAAACATAAATGGTGTTTTAAAATAGCGATTTTAGCACCATCTAGTGGTGTCTATATTGCTAAATTGTTATGGTAAATGGTGGTCTGTTGCGTGGTCAAAAAAGGTGGTGTCAGAAAGTCTGACTACATAAAAGATTGGTTTCTATAATCCACTTGATGACCTGAAAATTTTATTTAGTGGGTGTTTTAAAGAAGAAAGAAAAGATAAGATGATTTATGTGCTAAAGTTTTGTACCATGTGATATACTTAATTGTACTTTTGAGTGAAGAAGTATTTTAATCATATTATTAATGAATTGTAAAATTTATTTAGTTAGTGTTTTAAAGATATAAATGATAAAATAATTTATTCATTATTCTTTTGTACAATTTCATATATTAATTGTACTTTTAAGTGATTGGGTATTTTAATAATATTATTAATGATTTATAAATTTCATTTAGTGAGTGTTTTAATGAAAAAGAAAAATTAGATGATTTATGCATAATTGTTTGTACCAAATGTTATATTAATTGTACTTTTGAGTAGAAAATATTTTAATGATATTATTAATTCTGACATTAATATACATGAATGTTACAAGTTAGATAATTTATGCATTATTGTTTTGTACCAAGTGTTATATTAATTATACTTTTGGTTACAACTTTAGCCGGTTACTTTTATTAGAAATGTTTTTGTCTTAAAAATTTTTAGACTTCTTAATTTAGAATGTCCTAAACACTTTATATAATTGTGTCTTCTATATTGTTTATTATATGTAAAATAATCAAAGCAACATCGACAAGTACAAAAATCAATCTCGTCAGAGTGAGGTACAAAGAGATGGGAGGATATAGACCGTTGAGTACACTTTAAAATGATAATAAATGAATTGCTTTTAGAAAAATATCCAATGATAATGTGTTTGTGCGTGTGGGTATAAACTATAAACTGTAAAACGATGGCTGTGAATAGTTTTTCAAGTATGTTTGGTTTTACTTGCAGTATACATATTTTCAATGTATGAGAAACTAATAATGCATAATAATTACACTAATAGCATATAGATATCAGACAAACTTCGACATTTAAAATTTTGAGATTAAAGTTACGTTACTATATAGCTAGTTAGTATAATACTTTGGGCACTTGTAAAATTCTGACACTCTGGAGTCATATAACAACATTCTTGTGATAGTTTCAAACATTAAAGTGTTCTGTAGATATGGCACTTTAATTTATGCAAGTAACAGCATATCGAAAGAAATAGTCAAATGGCGAACGGTAAATATAAAGTAGAAGGCAACTATAGCAGCATGTGTGTTGTTGAAAATACAATTATCTCAAGTGCTTCGACTCCGAGCTATTATTTATTTTCTTTGAATAATAATAAAAAAAGTTACACACACAAACATACACAAAACATATTGAAACTTTTAATTGACAAGCCAATCATAAGTTTGAAAAAATTAAAAGGTAACCGGTTGGAGTTCAATTAGGCTAGAAGAGATAACATGATCAAATATTTAATTGTATGTGACAATGAAAGTATGAAACCATTAGCATTAGCCTACCTATAGCAGCATGTGTGTAGTCGAAATTACAAATATCTGAAGACCAATAGTAAGATATTAATATTGCGTTGAAAAATATGTACTTATCGATAATACCAATGAAAGATTGAAACATGAGATGTTATAATATCATGACAAATAAGATATTGACACTTGGCCATATGAGTTGAAAGATTTGGGAGTTAGTGTTAATGTTGTCGTGAATTTATTGGTCAAAACTCCCTGGTAAATGGTAACCAAGAAATAATCTTACGTTATTCATCGCAATAAGAGCTCACAAATTCATCACATGGACACTGATTGCAACTAGGGTGAAAACGAGCTGAGCCGCCATAAAATTTGAGATTAGATCAAAAAGCTCGAATGAGTCGAGTTTTAACGAGCCAGCCTGAGATCGAGTCTAAGAGCCATTTAATAATTGAGTTCGAGCCAGCTTTATACAAAAGCTCGAGTAGCCGCGAGCCTAAACAGCCCAAAAATATATACGATATATATTTCTATACGATAAACGAGCTTAAAGAGTAAAACGAGGTCGAGACTTATGTAATTAACGAGCTGCTTTTGAACTCGTTTTCTTCAAAACATCATATAACTTAGTTGAGCCCGATCGAACTCGAGCTTGTGAAAATTTTCACGAGCCGAGCTCGAGCTCAAAATATGAGACTCTAAACGAGCTCGAGCTTTATATACATAAACGAGCCAAGCTCGAGCTCTGGCAGGCTCGGGCTCAACTCGACTCATTTTCACCCCTAATTGTCACCTTCACTAAAACAAGAGACGTCAAATTTACACATTTTTATTTTCACATTTTTAAAGAATATGTGAAATCTTATTTATTTATTAAGATTTAATAACATGCAAAAATTGGTTGCAACACAATTCACTTTTTACTCTAAAAAAATCTAAGAAGTATTTACACTTTTTAGTCTGAAACTCATCATACGGTCATTTTTTCACACTTCAAGTAAAAATTGAATGTTATATTAATTCTAAAAAATCTTAGATTTCTACATATTTAAAAGTGAACTTATTTTAATACTATTTATAAATAAATAATATTTATTGTTTTACATTTTTTCACACTTATAAATGTAACAAATTTTACCCATTATTAAATGTCAATAAACTAATAAAATTACTCACAGTTTAAAAGTGCAATAAAAAAGTGTATGGATTGGACTATTTTTTGTTAATGGCCGCATTTTTTTTCAAAGTTACTTTGGCGACAAAGTGACAATGTCATAAATTGTCATTCATTTAAGGACGCTACTTTTGCTATATTCATTCTTTAATGTTGTGAGTGCATGTAAAAAGTAGTTTTCGTGCTAACTAAATTGGGTGACATCGATATAACTAGAGCTCTAAGCTAAGACTGAGGGAGCGTGAGCGCTCACCTACCCTCACCACCGCCACTCACCATGCCGTCCAAGTCCACTCACTCGCCAGCTCGCATATCATATTATTGTAGGTGATTCGTTCACCTAATTGATAAATGCAAATTGATACTTGGTTAAAAAAATAAATAAATAAAATAAAATAAAATAAATTCCCCCACTACCTCATTAAAAAAAAAGAAGAAAGTATGTATAGTTTGTATATTAATTTGAGAGTATGAAGCACGAAAGTAGTGGATAAACTTTTATTCATTACGAAAGTAAAAGAGACTACGTTACATAAAAAATTAAATCACGATACATAAAAAAAAGACATGTATTAAAACAACTAATAATAATCCGAGTGATCCTAAAAGTGAGTTGTTGAGTCGTGAATCACGTCAGTAAAGATACCGCATAAACCTTCAAATGTTTCTCTCATCCACTCTGCATACAAAGCATCGAATTCTTTGTCCCGACGTTCTTTTTCCTCTATTTTTGCTTGCTTCCTACGAGTAGCTTCCTCCATCTCTAGCAATACCTATTCATCTTGGAGCATAAGTCGCTCCGTTTCGGCTTCATCCTTTTCGGCTAGTTCTCTTCTCGCTGCTCCATTTCGCCTCCTTAAGAGAATTTGTTGGTCAAGTCTTTTGTTTGAAATTGTTGGTGAAGTCTTTCTTAGACATTATTCAGAGAATTTGTAAGAAATTTTATGTGTGTGTGTGTGTTCTTGTGAATGTAATATATATAAAATTTTTTGAATTTGAATTTGTATTGCTATTAATCAGAGTATCTGAATTTAAATTTGAATTTTGAATTTTATATTATCTCACCTACTTGTGTTTTGTTGTAAAATAAAAAATAAATAAATAAATAAAAAATAAAAAATAAAAAATTAAGGAGTGAAAGGAAGGCTGTCTACGTAGTGAGAGCCAAGAGAGAGTAAGAGAGAAATCTGACGTGACGCTGATGTATAAGGTGAGTGTGTGGGAACCATGCCATCCGTACCAAGAGTGATCTTGCAGGCTCGCCATACCGCCGTCGTTTACGCGCCGCCGGCTCGGCCACATCGCCCACTGTGGCCAGTCGTGGGTAAAGTGGGGACGACGTTAACTCGACAAGAGATTTTTTTTTTCGCTTTTTTAAGATTTGTGTTTATGGAATAAGGTGAAGGTGAAGTTGATTTCGAAGTTTCGTAGTATGCATGTTTCCGTAAGTAAAACGTAAAAAACCTAAACTTTAAAGATTAACTGAAAACATGAAATACATAATAACCTTAAACATTAAAACTACAGATTGATCCCTAAAAACAAATATAAAAAACATGAAATACATAATAAAACTACTAAACACTTAAAAAACGAAATATCCGAGTCCAAACCATCATCAATTTGTTGGCGAGAATAAAACTCCCCATTAATGTATCGACTCTCCATTATGTCAAAATAGTTGTCTTGGAGGTACTGAGCCTCCCCGTGCTTCTGCACTCTAGCAGCCTCTTCACGCTACCGCTTCAAAGATCTCCCTGACGTCATCTTGTTCAAACTCAACAGGAAGCCTCACTTAACCCGCTTGGGTGGTTTTGAAAATCCACGTGACTGTTCCAGTGGACTTGGAACAATTGGGAGGTACGGATGTTTTCAAACCCAACGGGAAGACATTTTCTGGTGGTGTTAGTAAACTTCAAACTCGCAGAGTTGGAAAGTTGGTTTCCGCGCAGGATCCGTGCCGGAAGCCTGCTTCCGGAAACTCTCTCGGCCGGGAATTGCCGAGAAAAGTCTTTACAGACACTTTTGTGTGTGAATTGTGTTATTTGTGTGTCAAACTAATGCTGGTATGATAGTATATATAGAAAACTTAACCGTTTGAATTTGAATTTAAAATTTAAAATTTGAATTTAACCCGCCTAACAGCATTTTTTAATTAATTTAACGTTTAAATTTGAATTACCCCTACCAACAAGACTTGCAATTCGAATTTAACGTTGAAAACCACCTTTATAAATAACATCAACCACCATTTTATTTCACATCTACATCAATTCAAAAAACACACACACAATGTCTCAAAATTTGAAGTGGAACAAGTCTGAAAAATTAAAGCAGTTGGATACAAATTTCGAAGCTATGGATATGCAAAATAACCGTCTGGAAAATATTTTTAATGACGTATGATATGTTCAATAATCGACAACCGATGACCATCGCATAAAAAATTCAATCACGTAAATGGACGAGGATTAACGTCGACAAAAGGTTCAACGCAATTACAAACAAATTGCGCCAAGTGCTCAAAATGACCAATCTCATCCGAAAATGCTTAAACCAGTTTCCAAAGAACAATTTAAAATGAGTTCAATATGTTCACGCCGAGATTTTGAAAATTGCCCAAATTGGATGTCAAGATTAATTCAGAGTATGTGTTGTTTTTTCTTAATCGTGTTGTTTTTATTCCCGTATCGTGTTGTTTTTTTTCCGTATCGCGGTTGTTTTTATTGTGTTATGTATTGTATTTTTAATTTGAATGAAATGAATTTATTTGGTTTTTATTTGGGTGAAAAATGAATAAAAAATAAAGCTGCGTGGTACCAAATAAGAGGTTGAGGCTATATGGTGAGTGAGGGGTTTCATGTGGAAAATGAGAAATACGCGCTACTGAGGCTGAATTAATGTAAGAATGCTTGTTATATATCAGCACTCTAAGTATAAAACACACCCCCTAAAAAGAAGTACACATTATCATTTGATACGCATCATTTATTACAGCACAAAGATCTGACTGCATAATACAGAATGCAAATAAAGGTGCATTAATCAAAAATGGATGGAGATCAATTCCCTAAAGAAAAACATGTTAATCAATTGTAGTGGAAACACTAACGTGTAGTTTGATCTTGAGTACAATTAGTTAAACAAGTGGTATAAGCTTATCAAGTAAGTGAGTTTTCAGTAATCTTGTTACAGTTAATACGTTTCTTACGTGTATATATATTGACGATAATTATATATGTGTTGTATATAGCGTCATGCTTAATGCTGTCATTCTTTAGTTCTTATCTGTGGTCGATATGTAATAATAAACATTGGATTGGATTATCAATTTCTTCAGAGTTTGAGAGAGTATGGCACAAATGCTGCCTTTGCTTTAGCGAATGGGATCGACACTAGTGACATTATAAGAAATTAAGAGTAACTCACAATATAACAAAATTAACGTTTTCATCAAAGATACTTCACATTTAAGATGTTTTACCATGTAAAAGTACAGCTACATTAAACTCGAGATGTACCAATTAGTAATGGACTGAAGGAGGGGAAAGAGGGTAACAGGTAAGTACAAATGCACCGAATATGTCGACTAACATTCTAAGTCGGGGCCTCTGTGCTAAATTAATTCCGAACCAACCACATGTTAATTACTGGTCTAATAGGTATATATTTAAGACTTGGTCATTGAGTTTGAGCTAACTCGAGGAATGGTTTGGAAACAGGGACGGACTCACACGAGCTGCAGCGCAATCCCAAATTTTACCTAATAAATTCTTTATCACAACTTCATTATAATCATAAAAAGAAAATTTGTGCAACACCTTATCAAAATTTTAGGTCCGCTTGGAAACAAGACTAGTTTGACATCATGCTGATACTACAAGATACATTAGATTTGTTTTTTTTTGAACATCTACATTAGATTTGTTAGAACTAATATTTGTTTCAATACTAGTAAAATGGGAGTACTATAGAAATGTTGGTTTGGGAAGATGTACCAACCAATAACAGTTACGGGTTGGTGAGTTTCGAGTACTCCATCTTGTATGTACCTTTAGAAGTTATATGAGAAATGATACATAAACTTAAATTTAGGTCTAAACTTAGACCTAAAACCTTTGGTATCATCCTGATGGGTTGTAAAATAAGTTAGTTCCTGTTTGCAACCATCAGGATGTTGACACTTGGTTTTAGGTATTATGTTTACGTTTGCTTTATGATTATTCTCTAATTATATATAGTGTCACATAATTTGCTGTGGTGATAATAATTGTGTAAATGTGAGATGAATACGTACCTTATGATCTAATACAATGTCGGCTGGTTACTTACTTGTTCCAAATTAAAAATCGAGTTTAGCTTGATATAAAGCTTACATTATTGGATAATGCAACGCTTATAAATGTACTTACATACGGTTATTGACTTATTTTAAGAAGAAAAGGAGTCAAAAGACATGACATATGACATTGCTTTCACAAAAAATAATAGAAAGACCAAACTATTTCTGGTGGGGATCGTTTAACCTAACAAACAACTTATAATGGTTTTCCACCATATTTATTTCTAAATGGCCAACAAGTCATATCCATATCTTTTACTATATTTTATGAATGATGTATGTGCATGCTTGACTTTAATTTTTTTACCTCTTTTTCCTAGCAATCATCGACATGATAACGAATTAGGTAAGAAAATAGCTCGTGTTCGACACTGTAGCGCTAGATGACGGGCCATCACCGAATTCTAACAAAGCTAGATAAATCAATATCATCCTTATACTATTGGATTGATTAGTTGGTTATTAGACTTATTACTACTAGATGCATACATATTGCGGCCATTCTTACATTTATTGCCCCTTTAGTGTGCAATGTCTAGAGCGCTGATGGTTGATTCAAGCAGCAAAACAAAATTGCTGTTTGGCACCCAATAGTAAATCAGGAACAAGATCGACAACAAAAAGATAAGAAAAGCGGAACAAACTCATAATGTGCTCCCTTAGCTCCTTTCAAACTGATCTATCAATTCTTAATGTTTATGATTCGTAAACAAAAAATAACAGTATCATCTGCATTGCGGGCATCATTCTTTTGCTATAGGATAAGCAAGGTTAATATCATACAAGTCATTTCAAAAAACTCCTCAACAGTCCATACAGGGATGAGTATTTATCTATTTGGACCAACAAAAATGCAAACCAGACCAAACTGTACAAGAACCAGGTATATTCAAAAAAAAATTTTTTGGTCTTTTTTTGTTTTGTTTCTAAAAATCAGTTTCCGGTTCAAGATATTCTCAGAAAATGCGATGGGATTATACTTTTTAAATAGAGGGAAAAAAAATAAATAAATAAATAAAATCAATGGTTGGTTTGAGAGCTTTCGGGTTCAAATTCTATGTATATTCTAGTTCGAACTAATTTTGACCCATACAGGTAAGTAACTCTAGTTCGTTATAGTTATTGTAAGAATGAGAAACGAGTTTAAAGACATAAGTCAGATTTCGAGCAAGCTTATTTTTATGATGAAAAACATTAAGTCAATTCATAAGTCTGGTCAAAGTTAATGTATACTTAATGATCATGCTTCCATCCAGTCAAATGACACACATGAAGTCAAGCACATGCACCTTCTGGTTCGCATTTTATTATCACATCGAACGACACACAACATGCTAATTGTTGCATCCCCATGAGCTCAAACAACCCAATTAATAAAAAAAACGACTGAACCAGAAATTCAAGATTTTATATAAAACCCATTTTCCATCAAGCACAAATAAACTCCAATAACAGGGCTCATCAGTAACATATAATCACCCTAAAATACCCCTAAACGATAATAAAGCATGTCGAAACAAATCATCACCAAATTTCAACAAAAGCTAAAAGGGTGCCCCGTGTCCAAAAATATCATCATACCGTGTGAAATTACCCTAAACGATAGTAAGCTCTCATGAATAACATCTAGAGTTTAGATGGATATCGCTTGGCCTGCTCCTGGACTCTTTTCTTGTACTCAGCCCGATGCTGCACAAAGTGGCACAAATTAAATAAACCATTGCAGCATAAGCTCTCAATTACACCATAAATTCCTGAAAAAGTATAGCATGTTTACCCTGGTAAAGAGCGCATTAGCATTAGGTTGGGCAGCACTAGCAGGATTTGGGGTGTCCAACAAATCTTGGATACCACAAAGGATTTGCTTAACTGTTATTGCTGGTCTCCATCCCTAGAAACATTAACATTTATACAACCAAATGTTACTAATAAAAACAAACGACCATAATATCGATGCTTTTTCTTTAATTTATTATTAGTAGTTGTCAAATCACTTACACTGCTTTCACTAAGGATCGACAGACAAACCAGTCCAGATTGATAAACATTCAGATGAAAAAAGTCTGTTGGAAAACTACACTTAGGTGGTTTACTTGGATAATCCTCGGTGAAAATAAGGGTAAGTGGATAATAACCACCCTCCCAATCAGTCTGCAAAGTCAAACATAAGAGAAAAGAGCCGAGTGTTAGGATCAATAATCACAGTGACACATTATGTGTAGCAAATAGCCGTGGTCAAACAGGCTGCACACGCAATTCAGGGGCTATTTGAAGTTGCATTTTGAACATGATCATGTCGAATAGAATAATCAGAATTACATAATGAATAGTGACAAACAAGCTGCAAGGATGGTGTTTGGTTGTGCTGTTGAATTTTTAATATCTACAGATTTACATGTTAAATGACCTCTGAATAATCAGAATCAGTTCTAATAGGGCTATTTCTAAAATTGATTAATTGATCCCTTGCGACTACAAACCACAATAATTAGACAATGATGACTTCCGTTTCAGCACACTAACAACAACAATAAACACAAACCACTGAAATAAAGATTAAATTTGCCAACAAAGGTAATCAAAGTACAAAAATTTGCCAATATTGATATGAATACTTTTTCGCACATCAAAAGAAGTAGAAGTTCGATTTAAAATTTTTATACTTCCACTCATTTTGACGAGTGAGATAAATCCTCATACACATTGACAAATTCGGGTATATTTAATTATGTTTTATGGCAAATTTTCCGGCAAAAAAGAAATGTCACAAATAGAAACAAGCAATGTGATTTCACTTTTTTCACATCAAAAGATTTGCGAAAATTATATGCCTAAAGACACATGTCATTGATACAGATTCTATACGAAGTGGACCATTTTCTAGCACCCATATATCAGTGACACCTTTGGACATACAATTAAACACATCATCACGCACCAATCACTTCTTTATTCCAACACGGAACACATACTTTTTTATCATTGCAATATGATCATGAAAGTTTATTGTCACATTGTTTAAAACATTAACAACCATATCATAATTAAAAAAAAAAAAAAAAAAAAGAAAAAAAAAGTGACTTGAAACATCAATGACCATATTAAAACGAAGATAACGTGACCACGTAATCGACTTTTACCGCTTCAACCAAGCCAAACTTTTTATGACCCACATTGCAAATTTACCACATAACTAAAAAAAGTTACCAAAGTAGCATGTTCCTTGAAACATCAAGAACCATATTAGAACCCAAAAAAGAGACCATATCGCGACGTAAGTCGATTTAGACGCTTCAACCAATCTATCTACACTTTCAATAACCCACATTGCAATTTTACCCCAAATAACCAAACAAAACCAAAGATTAAAAAAGAACTTACCCCAGCCTTGCCAGGAACAATACAATTCCATTTCATCAAATTGACAGAACCATCAGGAAGAGACTCAGGCTTAGCCACAAAACCCTACTCAATCAAAATTAATAAAATTAAACACTGGCATTAGTGACATAAGTTTAAGAAAAAGAGAGGAGGGGACCCACATGGGGATGATTCTTGCGCCATGCTTTCCGTTCCTCGGTGAGACGACCACGAGCAACACCACCGCCTGACATTAGTTTGCGACCCCTAAATTCTAGCAGCGAAAGTTGTATTGAATGTGGGTTGTTGTTTCGACTACTTAGCTTTATTTTATTTACATTTTTACCCCTTATTGTTTAACCTTTGTTTTATTTTTCTTTTCACTTTTCACCTTCCAATAAAAATCTGGAAATATTTAAATCGGCGAAGAAACCTTTATTCCGTACATTTGTACTCAATGCCGGTCACAGACCATTCCTCAAGGGTCTATTCTGAGGCATTGAGCACTTGTGTTTTGAGCTAAAATTTTAGATTGAACTCATGACCTATTTTTTCAAAACCCTTATTCACAAGTCAACTAAATGTTTGCTGTGAAAGAGTGATACCACTTAAGTCTTATAAAATACATCATTTTCGAATGCATTTCGGAGACAAGTTTTTGGTTATAGTTGAATTGAATCGATAAAGCTTAATTTTGTGACGTAGCAAAACAAAAATATCTTGTTTGCCGGTTAAAACTAAAATTGAAGCTTATTTTAGTCAAAATTGAATCAAGTTGATTTTATATAGTTAGATAGATGATAAGATTACTTGAAAACTACTTTTTCCTTTTATGTTTAGGTGTAAAGTAACGTTATATTATGATTGGTCCATATAAATTACAATTAACTCCAAAACACTAAAAACAAAGGAGTTCATTAAATATAACTTACTTGCGTATAAAAATATTTGATTTACATAATTGTGTAACTTTATGAATGTAACAGATTGCTATAGAATAAAAGTTATTTACAAATAATATACTTGGTAGCTAAAATGATCATCACGTCAAAAAGGTGGGGTACGACGGCTAAGTATATTTTTTTTTTATTTTTTTTTTTTTAATAATTTTGTTTCTATCAAAAGCTATAAACCCGAAAATGCGAACAAAGAAATATAAAGTTTAATAAGTCAACGCTTAAAATGTGTAAATACCTAAACATAAAACTCTACAAAACTGTGTTGACTGAAAAAGTGGGGACAAAAGAATATTCCTTTATGATGTGACATCATAGGGTTTCAATAGATAAACCCGCCAAAACCTGTACGGGTTATAATTTAAAAGTACAAATTCTTAAGTGATCCCAATAACAATGTCACCATGTTGATTTATTTAATCACTGTAATGGTAGTCATTCAATAAAGAAAGCAGTTGAGATTAAGGTTGATTTAGCTCATAACCATTTGACGGTTACAAAAACTAGCTGACAAAACTTTCTACTATCATACTACTTATTTAATAGGTTAAAGCAAATAGCGTAAATGTTTTGTTAGCAGATTCCATTAGAACGCCATAACGGCGTTAAAGCACAAAACGGCGTTATGGCCGTTATCCCGTTGTGACCTCGGCGTTAAAGAGAAGAAGAAGCCCGCCATGCCAAAGCAACGCGTTAAGGGGAGGCGCAAAAAAAAAAAAAAAAAATCAAAAAATTTACATTTTCTACCCTTAAACGGCTACTAGCAAGTGGAAAACTTTGAACGACATATGCACAAAGTTCAACTCTCATTTCAAACGTGCGAAACGGGATCGACGAAGCGGGGAAAGTGAAATGGATGTGATGCAACGCAAAGCAATGGTATCGCGGAGGAAACCAAGGGATCGCTTTTGGTCTCGAAGACGCCGGCGTTTTATCATTATAAGAAATGGAACACGCCGGAACCGGTCGATCCGGCTGAAGTCCCAAGCCAAACAAACGAGAATTTGTTTGGTCAAGATGAACAACCTCGCCCCATGGGAAAGAAACGTGCTACCAAGAAAGCAAGATCCGAGACTACAACAAGTACGGGGGACAAGCACGGAGGAACGAGCTCACGCCTTATTTCACCAACCTATGGCAAACGAGTTTGTCTGAAACGAAAAGTCTCCGAAGGCGGGTCGGACGGCGCAGGAAAAAGATCTCACAATAACCCGTTGGAAGAGATAAAGTTTTTGATGACTCACTGAGGGCAAGATCCAATGGTCATGCAGTGGATCAATGACGAAAAAGATCGAATCATCGCAAAATATAACTTGAAACCTCGTCAGTAGATCGTATTCTCTTCATTTCCTTTAATTTGTTCTAACGTTTTATTTCGTTGTATTTTTTTATTTTATTTTGTATTTTTTTAGTCTCGTATTGTAATATGTTTTAAGTTTGAATGAAATGTTTGTTTTAGTTTAATAAATGAAGTGTTTGTTTTAGTTTAGGGGTTGAAATTGAAAATATGAAATATTAGTGGTGTTATGGTGTTATTGGATGTTATTGTTGTGGGTGTTTTTGGATGTTAATGTTGTTAAGCAGTTCGGAGCGACACCGTGGACGGTGTTATTGGTGTTATGGTGTATTTGCTCTTATGCACTTTCTTAATCATTAAATAGTTATTTGTTGAATCAACCTTCATCCCAACCGCTCACCCTAATTTAACGTTTACCACTAAGGATGAGCATGTAGACCTAAATCACGGTATCAAACTGAAACCTTAGCGCTGTACCGACTCGGTGCATGGTACGGACTAATACTATGAGTCGAGCTAAAAAAATTTGAGATCACTAATACGGTACCGGTACTAAAACGATAGTATCAAAAAATACCCGAAATTTGTAAAGTAGCTACAATTATAAACATAATTCTAAACACATCATTTTGCTTGCATAATTAAAACATATTTACAGTAGCTACAATTTTAAAGATAAACTCATTTCTAGTAGTGTATTTGTTAAGATATTAACTTGCTTATTTTTTGTCAATATGTGTAGAGATTGCCAAGTAAAATTCTAAAAAAGTGAAAGATGGTTACACAAGATTATTTTTATTTTAATTTTTTTTTCTCGAAATGGTTTAGTTTGTTTATTTTTTCTTACATGTTGTGGTTTAAAATCACTCGAAAATGTACGTTTTGTCCTTTTTTTTGTCACAAAAAGTTGCAAGCAAGTAATATTGATTTTTTTAATAAAAGGGGAAGAACTGTGATATGTACCGATTTTCTCGGTGACCGACAACTGTTGTCTGAACTCAATCTCGTTCGTATGGTATCGGACCCTTCTTTTATGTGCCGAAAAAATGGTACAATTAATTTGGTATGGGTTCGCACCAACTGATATCGCGGCTCATCCCTATTTACGCATAATGATCGGACAAATCAAGGGCTATTAGAATTAGTCCATGTGATATGTTTGAGATTTAAAGTTAATCAACTCACACATAAAATAATTGTTTGGTTGAGAAAACTTATTTTGAACCACTATAAAACTAGATATAATAAGACAAATCTTGATGTGTAGAGAGCATCATTAGCGCTGGCATCCTTTATTATAACACCTCACCAACGAAATGTTATGAACCAAATTTGAAGGTGATTTGGCCATCTTGATTATTGTTGGCAATGTTGCAAAAATCATGAATCGGTAGTCTCAACCACCCTATAGGGATTAATGGATTGGCATTTCCCGCAAGTTTTGGGTATTTCTGGAGACTAAACTAAATATCTTAATTGATTCCAAGCCTACTATGTTCTCAAACCTCAATAAAAGACTTCAATTCTGATTACGAGGTCCATTGTGCGTTATAAGTGAAATAAACGATCCCCAAAAAAAGTAGAATGCCTAAATTAATATTTTTTTAAAAGCTGAACGATTAAGACGATTTGGCCGATTAGTCTGATTTTTGACCGATTAGTCCAATTTTTTACCGATTAGTGGCAGATTTTTATCAGAATCATTTCAAAAATCAACAAGTAAGACC
>OU343218.1:207984045-208318757 GCA_910596185.1 Chrysanthemum makinoi | reverse complement strand
ACTGAGGATAGTGATGAGCCCACAATGGAACAAGAGTTCACAAATTCACTTCAAGTGAATGATTCTCTTCATAAAGAGTTCTCCGGTGAACTCTCTCATGACATATCTCCTCCGGAACATGATCATTTCTATTTTGATCTTGAGGATGATATTAGCTCGGAGGAAGGTGTACTCTATCATATGAGTTTACCTATTAATGATACTACCTTCACCCTTCCTCCCAATACGTCTACATTTGAGGATGACGAATGGATCTTGATTGTTGTCAAAATCTTTCTTCCTTTCCTCAAATATCTGGTGATTTCTCTTCATCTTCACTCCTTCGGGAATGAAGACACTATCTTTGACCCCGGCATTTTCACTTATCAATTTTGAGCCGGTTCTATGTATATCTCATCGGTGTGGAACTTTCACGTGCTTCAAATGTTTGTCCAAACATCTTGAATGAAAGTCCGATGGAGATTGTCTCCTCCACTTTGCTTCCCCATGAACCAATTAATTCGGGGTCGAGTCAAGCTAGCGACTCGGTAATCAAAAACAGTAGCTAAACATGGGTTTTCACCCGTGTGTACCACCCTAGTGTGGGGGAGTTGCCCCACATGTTATATATATATAAGTTTCTAAAAAAAAAAAAAAAAAAAAAAAAAAAAAAAAAAAAAAAAAATCTTTCTAAATAATGGCCGTAGTATTTCCCTTTTACGTTCTCAGTTTCGGCATAACCGCCGGTACTTTGAATATTGAGGGCAATATTCATTTCTAAGTGTGGGGGGGAATTCTCACGAATTTTATCATATAATTATACCAATTCCCCCGTTTTTGGCCAAATTTTTTTTTTTTTGGAGTAAGTGTTTTATACTTTCTCATTAGGTTATCAGTCCGCCATGTCTGTAAGACTAAAGGATTGGCTAATCCAGGAGCAAACGGCTCTTGGTAAAGATATCTCAAATCCGTTTATATGGCTTGCAATTTGCCCAAAATTGTATGGTATTCAGCTCACCATATCCTAAAAAGTGAAGAGTTGGCTAGCCCGCAAGGTTATGGCTTGTGGTAAAGGCAGTGGAAAATCCATAATTGGTAATCGACTCACCAAAGATAATATTGATAATTTATCTAAGAGTTGGCTAGTCCAGAAGGGTACGGCTTCTGGTAAAGACAAATCAAATCCGTTGAAAGCTGGTGGTTTGCTCAAAATCACATGGTTATCGGTGTACCATGGTTCTTACTTGAACTGAAACATTTGGCTACTCCAGAAGTAATGGCTTTTGGTAAAGAGATTAAAATCCATTATGTTTTCTCAAATCATTGCTAGGGACTAGCAATAGTTTAGTGTGGGGGATTGATGAGTGTCTAAATACTCATCATTTTTATACCATTTAGACTGCAAAATCATCTGAAAACACTCAGAAACACATCAAAATGATGAAAATATCACAAATCAGTGTTTTATGTGTTTTAAATGCAAAAATATCAAAATCAGATGAAAAACATATCAAATTTGCAAAACTTGCAGTTTTAGTCCCCCAAGTTTCAAAAATTGTCAAAAATAGTCCCTGAGTCAAAATTTCAAAAGAAAAATCACCAAAGGTCCTTTTTAAATCATAACTTGTCGAAATTAGTCCTTTGATGAAAAATGTCAAAAGTTTGAGAAAATTACAAGAATGGTCCTTCAACTTTGAAAATTGGCAGAAATGGTCCCTGGAAAATGTGAAAATGGCAACTTTGGTCCTTGTAATATTAACACTTGTCAAATTCAGTCCTTGGAGCAACTTTGAGAGATTGGCAGCCTAGGTCCCTACAATTTCAGAAATGGCAAACTAAGTCCTTGTGGTTATTAACCCCTTGCACCTTAGACCCTTGTCACAAGCTTTTTGAACCCCTGCCATTTAGCTTTTTGAACCCCTGCCTTACCTTTGGACCCCATTTAATAATATAAGCCAGTCAAATGCATTTGACTATCCATTTCCCTCTCTCCCTCACGGGTTAACACCCTCCCCATCATCACAACCTGCTACACTTCTGCTAACACTCCACCCCCTTCATCATTCCTACCCTCTACCCTCCTCCAAACATATAACTCCAAAGAAGCAATTAATGCCTTGTCCATTGTCTCACTCAAGCTACAACTGTTAAAACCCGAATTGGCGCAAAACCTTGTAAACGGCTAAGATGATCCCAAATAATCCAAGGGTCAAAATTGTTGCTGGGATTTGAAGAAAGAGGTGAGAGAAACTGCTTGGGTGTATAAAAAGGCAAAAAGAAGCAACAAGCAGGCAGTTAGTTTTTAGTTTTCAAGCACTTTTCATTTTATTGTATTTTTCATTTTCAGTAGTGAAGTTAGTTAACTTGTATTTTCAGATTTTTGTAATTCTAAATTTGTACTACGTTTTACATTTTAATCAAATTACAGTTCTTGGTCAATTTTCAATATTAATCTCATTTCTGTTTTTGAGCTCTTTCATTAGCTTATTTAATATTCAAGGTCATACTTAAGCTTCTTTTACTCAACATTTTTCCCTTTGGTAAACTTAAGAAAAAACTACACATTGAGAAAAAGAGGTTTTGCATAGCTGACATGAAGATGAACTTGGGTTGAATTCAAGTTTGAATTGGGTTGAGCTCAGTGTAAGGACAGTGGTCAATTAATCTCATAAGCATACCATTGTGGTTGGATTTCTGTGAGTACCAAAGTTCTCTCTTAATTTGTTATAGCTTGTTTATCTAGTTTGTTCATTTGATTAAGCATTATAGTTAGTATAGCTTAGTTTTTGTCAGTTTAGTAATTCTTGTTTTATTCTATATCCATTACTGTCACCCTATTTTAATCTCTGCATATGGATTATATTTTGCATCAGTCTAGTCTCAGTGTATAGTTTAGTTCATGTAGTAGTAATTCTACATGTTGGAGTGAGTTGTAGCATAGCTTTGGATCAGATATTGGGTTTAGAGACCTAGATTACTAAACAGTCTTATAAACCAGTGTTTGGTACACTCTGCTACCTTGGATATAGGGATTGGATATGGGTTGAGATTACTTACATTAGTCTAGGTTAGGGTCACTTCAGTCATATTAGTGGTTAGACAGTTACCTAAATAGCTAAAAGTCAAATTTAGACTTATGGTTGAATTGGACTAATAGCAATAGGAATCAAGTTGTTCAAGATAGAGCATAGGAGTAGGATCTATATAGGTCTGTTCTAATAGTTGCATCAGCTCAGTGTTTAGTTTAGAGTGGATTATTTACATTTTACTTGCACTAAGTAGTGTTTGGAAGTGATAGTTGGATTGTCATTCAAGCTAGTTCTGTGATTAGAACCCCTTGCAGTAATCTTATTTAGGCAAATGCAGTTTAGTAAAAGCTTAGAACTTAGCTCGCATTCACTCATAGTCAACATTGCTTACAACCTGTCTTTGTGATCAGTTCTGTTTGAATCAGTGTGTCACATTTTGCAAATAGGTGTTAGATCACTTAACTTAGCTTGAATCAGAGTTGAATCATTATATAGTATCATATTCAGTCTATGATTTGCTTGTAAATCTCAAAAAAGTCAAAGCATTTAAACTGTTTTAAAAAGTCAAAAAAAAATCTCCATAGGCAGTTTTTCCTTAGAACTTGCAGACCTGTCCACAAGCTCATAAGAGCTTGTGAGCAGCTCTCCTTTGTTTTATAAGTAGGTAGCCAGGTGTACTTTAGGATCCTATATTTGTTATTTAAGTTTAAGCTTATTTAGTAGCTTAATTTTAAGCCTGAATATTGGACTGCGTAAGTGCCCTGTGCAGAGGATATAACTGCACAGGATCTGAGTAAGACTTGCAGACCTAGCGCTAATGCTTATAAGAGCTTGCCTTGGTCTCCTTTTTGGTTTACTAGGTCTCACCCAGGTCTAGTGTAGGATACAAGTTTTGGTTTCATATTTCCAGCTTATTCATGTGCTTATTCATAGGCTTAAACTTGGTACCCCTAAACTGCTCTTAGCATTTAGTTCAAACAATCAAACCTGTACAAATTGCAAATCAGAGGTTGTAGCTTGTTGAAACTTGTTCCATTTTAGTTATTTTAGCTTATTGTAGCTTCCTTTTCAGTTTGGTGGCTTTTGGACTCCATTTGCTTATTCAAGTGCTTATTTTAATAAGCACTTATACTTCAGTTTCAAAATCCTCCAAACAAGCACTTGTTTTCCAATTTTCCTAGCTTCCTAATAATGATTTAGACTTTCCCTGAAATTTTCAGATTTTTCTAAGTTGTTTTGCTATTTTTCTTGATTTAAATTAGTTTTTAAGCATTTTTAAATAGCTTTTAATACAAAAAATTAAGAAAAGGTTCAAAAAAAATAATTTTTCAATTTTATTAGGTTCAGATAAATATAAAAAGTGAAAAAAGTAATTTTCCAGATTTTTCATAGTTTATTTGGTAATTTTTAGTAATTTAATTAGTTTTTAATAGTTTAAAATTCCTAAAAAATAGAAAAATAATCAGAAAAATACAAAAATAGTTTTGAAAATTCTAGTTTGTTATTTTAGACTTTTCCATTTCATAATTTTATTTTTCTAGCTTTATTTCCTAATTTCTTGTATTTTAGGTAATTATTAAATAGTTAAAAATAGTTTTAATTAATAATAATTAGATAATTAGTCATAAAAATAATTTTCCTTTTCTATAAAGTTTCTTATATCATTAGGTTTGTAAAAATGTATTTTTCATATTTTTAGGACTTTTATTTCTTAGATTTCACTTTTTATTTTGTGCGTTTACGTAATTTTATTTTAAACGTAAGTTTTTAGTTTTAATTTTTAAACGTTCATCATTTTAAATATAGTGATAGCGTTTATTTAATAGATTTTATCTTTTTAATTTCCTTTAATTTGCATTTAAGCCGTTTTTATTTGTTGGCTTTTCCTGTAGTTATAATAATCCAAATTCTCCTTTCCCGTTCAAATCTCTCGATCACTATACGTTTGATAATCCATTGCATAGCTCGCTGGGACATAACGACCCGGGGAGACCCTATACTCCTCAGATCTTCATTGATTTCGTGCTTAAGCAGTTTTAAGCTGGTTACGGTCCGTCATTCACAAGTGGCGGGCTTGTGTGATTTAGCTTGACTGTTTTGCGCGCATCAGGGACACCCTCAGGAAGAATTCTATTGCATTCCAATCTAGAGACTTTGATTTCTGGTTCTAGTCCAATGTGCTTCCTTTTTCTTCCTGAGGACTGAGCTGGAGCATGTTGAGATATTAGAGCAGGAAGAGCAGACTAAATTCCAAGCTCTTCAGGAATTCTATTTAGGTTTTTGTATCTCTTGCTAGGTGATGACATTAGGTCTTTAACAATGTTGTTTCTTTTCTTCTCAATTATTGGACCCAGTTAATCTAACTCAGTGATTCCAAAATCAGAAAACTTGAAAGGATCATGGACTCTAAAGTTTTTTCTGTCAATTCCTCTGTAGACATTGATTACTTCTGGTTTGGTGTTGGGTTGAATCTTGATATCAGTGATAGGCTATGGCTTCAGTCTGTTGTTCATTGTCCACATGTACTTTTCCACTCTCTGCATTTTTATCTCTGCCAGTCTTTGGGCTCTCTCAGCGTGTTTCTTCTTGAGAGCCTCCGTCTCTGCATCCTAAGCCTTTTTGTACTTGTCTCGAGATTTGTCATCGGTGACTTTCTTTGGGTCTATTCCAAGCTTTTCAGCATCTTCTTGAACAATCTTGATCACTTCAGTATTTGTAAGTGTCAGTCTCCTTTTTTCTTCAGCAACCTTTTTTTAATTCTTCCTCTTTCTACAAGTGAGCATTAATTTCATCGTTTGTTAGATGGAATATATTTCCATTTATCTCATAAGGTACCCTGATAGGTTCATCAGGGTCATGGCGGATAATTGATGATGCTTTCATAAGTTTGGGTTGTTCAGACTCTGATGTAGTTGCAATTTCTTTACCTTTCTTTTTGGAGACTGTTGATGAAGTTGGTTGTTCAGGTTCTGGCTTGTAGGATGAGATGGGCACAATTTCTTTAGGCTCATCTTCAGCTTTCATCTCTTTGGTGTCTTTATTCTCCCCCTCAGTATCAGAAGGAGTTGGCTCCAGCACTGAAGCTTTAGGGATATCCCCCCCCAAACTATTGCTGGACCTTCAGTGAGAGAAAGAGTTAGCTCTAGAACTGAAGTTGAGGGGGTGAACTGGCCTTTGAATTCTTGATAAATTTCAGACATCATGGACTTGATTTATGAGGCGTCCTTCCTGAGATTAGAAACTTCTGAGCGAATATTAGACTGAGATCTTTCAACGTCAGTCATTCTAGGCCCAAAATTCCAGGCCATAGAATTTGTGGATTTGGCCCAGGCTGCAAGATGCTTGACCTGAATACTTGTGGTAGACTTGATGTTTTCAACAGAAGAGATAAGACCTTTAAGATCAAAGCTGTTGAGCGGGGAGATGAGCTCAGTGAGATTGGCTGAGTTCTTGATGTATGTCTTTGAAGCTTCAAGAAATTTTTTGGTGAGAGCAGGGTCATCTTTGACAATTTCCTTTACAGTTTTCAGGTCTATGCTGATTCTTTTGAGAGAGTTGTGAAACCCATTCAAATTCCTATCTAGTTTTTCCAGTGAGTTTATGAAGAGTGTGCAAGTCTGTTCCCTATGATCAACATTCTCATTGTAGTATTCCTCAATTGAGGCCTTCAAATAAACATAAGATACAACAGCTTCAGTATGTTGTTCCCATTATTCATCAGTGATGCTGGTGAAAAGTGCCCTTGAGAGCTTTTGGAGATATTTAACCAACTGCCTTTCAGTGAAAGGAAGAATGTTATCATATTTATTGAGTTCCTCAGGACAGGAGGAACTTGCTGAGTTGGAGGAGTTACTGGCATGGAAGGGAGAATCTTCAGGCTTTTTGGGTTGTGGTAGTGAAGACTGATGCTCTTGTTCAGTAGCTTGAGTATCAGTGTCCATGTCTTCACCAGCTACAAAGACTTCTTTATCTTCACTCTATTGTTCAAGCTCATCCTCAGACATACGAAAAGCTTGAACATATGCAAAAGTGTTGAGCTTCAAAATAGGTTTATTCGGCTCCCCTTTATAAGAAGGCTTTCCTTTGTTGTAGTCAGGTTCTGACCCCTCAAATACAGTAGATTAGGTTGTATCTGCCTGGACCTTAGGGCCAGTCCCTGACTGATCTGTAACAGAGGGGTGGATAGGTTCCGTATCAGCAGGTGGTTTGTTTCCCCCTGAGTCTTTGTCCCCTAGTGGCCCTTCAAGCACTGGTGGGATTTTCCCAGTTCTATCCTTAGGAACCGTGGAAGGAAATCTCGTATCAGTGGGTTGTATGTTTCCCCCTGAGTCTTTGGAATCAATAGTTGTGCCCTTAGACAAAAGTTTTGATGTGTGAATGTCCTCATCAGGCGTGGAAGGCGTTCCTCTACTAGGGGGTTGTATGTTTCTCTTTGTATCTTAGGGAGTGGTAGTTAAGGCCAAAGACAATGATTGTTATTTTTTAGTGCCCTTCGTTGCCTTAGGGGGTGGTGGAACTTGGTCTTTATTGGGAGGTTTTTTAGACGGGTCTTTTTTCCTCCTTAGAGGAAGTGCTCCTGAAGCCTCAGGGCCCTGTGACTTGAGTAAGGTTGGAGTCACAATATGAGTCTTCCCTTTATTCTTCTTTTTAGAAGGGAGAGGTGGAGACACTGAGTCCCTATGATTGTTTACAGCAATCATGTGGGCCATCAATTTTATGTTGGAGACTTGGGCTGGGTCCTTTTTAAATTTTGAGGCACTCAAAATGCCAGGTAAAAACCCAAAAGATACATCCTGAGTATAGTCGGTGCCCAGTAATCTTTCAAGGGCACAAGAAATAAACCTAGGGTAAGATACATAAGTTACCCTAGTTTTACTCAGGAGCCTGGTTACGAGATCACTATAAATTATCTCGCCTATGTTAACTGGGTACGTCATCAATGAGATAGTAGGCCATCATCAGTTGAACAAAATTAACTTGCTCAGTCGATGAGTAGTTCCCACCGAGAACCTGAATCACAAAAGTGAACAACATTCTCCAAGCCACGGGAAAAGAGTTTTTAGTCACTGGAATTTTATCCAAGTAACTTGGGTTTAGAGCTATTTTGGCTAGCTCAGCCTTTACAGCCTCAGGCTCAACATACTCACCCTTTTTTTAGGCCAACCCAGTTGATGAACAAAAGGTGTCAAAGTCAAGGGTAAGTGGCCTTTGGCCGTTCATCACTAAGAATTTAATGAGGTATTCATTGAGTGGGCGTTGCTCAGACTCATTAGTGGGTGGTGTTTGGTCAAAAACTTGTACAGTGATCCAGAACTTCTTGAGGAAGTTTTGGTAGAGCACTGACAGACATTTTGCAAATGTTGTTTTGAGGGGACATTTATAAAAATATTTTGTTATTTCTTTGTAGACTATGACATCTTTTGGGTAGTTAAAATTGGCCACAACATTTTTTTTGAAACTTGACATGTTCAAGAGTCATTCCTGCCCATTGATGTGCAAGCACAATTCCTTGGTCTGCTGCCATTTTGGGTTTTTGAAAGAGTTTTAAAGTTTTTATGGCAGTATATCAATTCACCAAATGGTCACAAGTTGAATCCAACCTTCATCGCTGTCATGAAATGACTGATATATTATCAAACAGATTCATACTAAGATGGATATTTTGGTTAAAATCAATGTTTGATCCAGAAATTCATTTTTGAAAAGTGTTTTGACAGACAACTAGAAAAACACACAACTTTGCTATGAGAGAAATAGTAGAGTTTTTTTTAAAGATTTTTGCGTGTGTGTGTTTTATGATTTTAGAAGAGGGTATTTATAGAGTGGTGGTGAGGGGTTGGTTTTGTAAATTTCAAAAACTTATATTGAAAATTGTTTCGGAAGGACGTTTGAGGTCCGCATTTAATGCCACCACTGCATTTGCCCGCGTTATTCGCGACTGTCGATGTGAACAGTTGCGCAGTTCTGCAAAGGACACTTTTGTAGGTATGACGTGTGCACACAAATATCATGAGATATTATTTGTGAGTATGCACATTAAATGCCTAGTGGGTTTTATAAGGGATATGTAGGGGCTCAAGATATGGATGCCAGTTAGGCAAAAAGAACATATATTATATTATTTAATATGTCCAGTCACCAACATAGGACATTTACTAACTAAATACATAGAGCATTTAGTTTTGAATTGAATGCCTTTTATCGGTGTCATGAGCCCCTGAATGTATCTACATTCAGGGATATTTGTTTTGGGATGGGTTATTCACCGAGAGATATTTTGTTCATGGACCATTATTTATTCAGTGAAGAGCTATTTACACAATGTTGAATATATTCAATCAGTGGCCTGATTGTCAATATCCAACATACCCAATTCTACTTTCAGTCTTGTAAAAGTGGGTTCATCTAATGGTTTTGTGAAGATATCAGCTAATTGATATTCAGTGGGGATGAAGTGTAGCTTATGTCTCCTTTCATAATATGGACCCTGATGAAATGATATCTGATATCAATGTGTTTGGTTCTTTGATGGATCACCGGATTGTTAGAGATGGCAATTGCATTTGTGTTGTCACAAAAGATAGGAACCATATTGTAATGTATGTCATAGTCACTGAGTTGACTTTTCATCCAAAGTACATTTGCATAACAACTAGCAGAAACTACATATTCAGCCTCATCATAGGACATAGCCATTGATTGTTGCTTCTTGGTGCTCCAACAAACTAGTTTGCCTCCAAGAAATTGACATGAGCCTGATGTGCTTTTTTAGTCCATGTTGCAACCTGCATAGTCTGAGTCTGAATATCCTTTGAGGTAAAATCTTGAACACTTGGGATAGAAGAACCCCAGGTTTGGAGTACCTTTCAGGTACCTAAGGATTCTTTTGGCTGCAGTGAGGTGAGACTCTTTTGGATCAGACTAATATCTCGCACACATGCAGACTGCAAATAGAATGTCAGGTCTTGAGGCAGTGAGGTATATCAGTAATCCTATTACTCCTTTGAATAATGTTTCATTTACTGATTTTCCTGCAAGATCAGGGCCTAAGTTGTTTGGAGGAACCATGGGTGTTTTCACTGAACAACAATCAGAAATCTCATATTTCTTCAGAGATTTCTAGTGTACTTCTCTTGACTGATGGATATTTCTTTATTAGTTTGTTTGATTTGAAGTCCAAGGAAGTATGTAAGTTCTCTCATCATACTCATTTCAAATTCCTTTGTCATCAGTTTCTCAAATTGTTTACAAAGTTTGTAAATTATTGAGCTAAATATGATGTCATCAACATATACTTGGACTAGTATCACATCTTCTTTGGTTCTATAGATAAACAGTGTATTGTATATCTTTCCTCTAACAAATTTGTTTTGAATAAGAAAGGCTGAAATAGTTTCATACCATGCTCTTGGAGCTTGTTTTAGTCCATAAAGAGCTTTGTCAAGCTTGCATACATGGTCAGGGAACTCAATGCTTTCGAATCCAGGGGGTTGTTGAACATAAACTTCTTCCTTGAGTTTACCATTCAGGAATGCACTTTTTACATCCATCTATTATACTTTGAAGTTCATGTAGGTTGCATAGGCAAGGCAGATCCCGATGGCTTCCATTCTAGCAACATGGGAAAATGTTTCTTCATAGTCAATTCCTTCTTGTTGATTGTAACCTTTTACAACAACTCTAGCTTTGTTCTTAATTACTATTCCATTTTCACCAGTTTTGTTCTTGAAGACCCACTTCATGCTAATGACTAGAACATCTTTTAGACATTTTACTAAAGTCATGACTTTGTTTCTATCAAATTGTTTTAGTTCATCTTGCATGGCTTGTACCCAACTTGGGCATTTCAGGGCTTCTTTGACAGATTTAGGTTCAACATCAGAGAGAAAACCAACAAACAAACATTCATTAGCTGATGCTGCAGTGAGTTTGGCAACCATGCTTCTGGTAAGCATGCGTTCAGTGGGTTCTCCAATGGTGTTTACAAGCTCAATGTCCTGAGATCTTGTCCATCTGTCCTGGGTTCTAGGATATGTAACTCCTTTAGTGGAGGGTTGAATTGTTTCAGGGAGATGAGCCACAGTGAGGCGTGACTTGAGGTTCATCAGGGTTAGTAGTTTGTGGTTGTTCAACTTGAACAATGGGTTCTATTTCCTGAACATGTTGTTCAGCGTGAGTATCCCCATTAGTGACTTGATTTGGATCAATGTGTTCTTGATGGTTGGTTGAGGGAGGTTGTGAGGAATGATGTAGTAGGAGAAGTTTGCATCAGCCTGATATTGTGTAGATGGGTTAGAGTCAGGATGATATTCATCAGGTGGATACCTTGATGAGTCATCAATCACAATTTCCTCAACAGACGTATTTGAGAACCTGATGGTTTAGTGCTCTCATCAAAGGTGACATGAAAGGTTTCTTCTGTCAGTTGTCTCATTGTGTTAAAGACTCTGAAGGCTTTGAAGATAAGAGAATATCCTAGAAAGTACCAACAATCAACTTTGGCATCAAATTTGTCCAAGTGATCCTTATGATTGTGAATGAACACAGGATACCCAAACACATGAAAATAGCTGATGTCAGGAATTCTTCCTTTGAATATTTCATAGGGTGTTTTTTTGTATCTTTTGACAATGATGGACCTGTTTTGTGTGTAACAGGCCGTTTTTATTGCTTCAGTCCAAAATTGATTAGAGAGTATTGAACCATTAAGCATTGTTCTAGCAGCCTCAATGAGTGTTATGTTCTTTCTTTCAGCTACTCCATTTTGTTCAGGGGTATATGGAGAGGTCTAGTTCTGAGAGATTCCTTTCTCATCACAAAAACACTCAAGGACTTGATTCTTGAATTTAGTACCATTGTTAGTTCTGATTTGTTTGACTTTAATGTCATTGTGGTTCTCAATCTTCCTAATAAAGGACATGATTGTTTCAACTGTCTGACTTTTCTTGGTGAGAAATTAGACCCAAGTGTATCTTGAGTATTCATCTATTATGACTAAGGTATACTTCTCATGATGAATTGACATTGGACTGATGGGTCCAAAGAGATCCATGTGAAGAAGATGAAGGCAGCTTTTGATTGAGAAATTTTGTTTGTTTTTAAATGAAGCTCTGTGATGTTTTCCTTTTTCACAGGCTGAGCAAGGTTTGTCTTTTGTAAACACAAGAGATGGTAAGCTAAGGACTTTGTTTTGTTTTGCAAGGTTGTTTATGTTCTTGAAGTTCAAATAAGATAGTCTTTTATGCCAAAGCCAGTTGATGGTTTCAGTAGCTTTAGCAAAAAGACAAGTCTCATTTTGAGTGAGTGTTGTCATGTCAAGAACATAGACATCCTCTCTTTTGGGAGCTAACAGGACAACTTCCTTGTTAGCATTGAAGATTGTCCCTTGCTTATCATCAAATTGAACTATGTATTTAGCATCACATAGTTGACTGACACTAATAAGATTGTACTTACGACCATTTACATAAGCTATTCTAGAGAAAACTATACCACCACAGTTTATTGAACCATACCCTTCAGTGTTATATGATGAATTATCAGCAAATACAACCTTAGGTCCTGGTTCTTTCACATATTTTTGAAAATATTCCTTCACACCAGTCATACTCTTTGAGCACCCACTATTTAGATGCCAAATTGGCACCCTAGTGTGTCGCTGCATAAATAACAAACTGGGTTAGTTTCTCTTGTTAACCCACCTTCTAGAAGTGGATTTGGCTTTGTTGCCCTGAGTTTTGTTGTTCTTTTTGAACCATTCAATTGATTCATGGTCAGTGGTTGAGTGGAACATGCTTCAACATGATTTAGATTTGGAATCATTAAAGGATTCATTAGACTGAGATGGTTCAGTGATGAATCCTTTTCTAGCATGAATGATCATATCATGTCCTTATGTGTCATGAAAGTGATCTCCACAAATATCACAGTAGGGATACATGAGATAGTCATCAGGGTGATGGTCATTGAATCCACAGTGTGTACATGGTGGAAAAATATTTGCCTTAAGTATTTGAGTCTGCTTGGAATGTGAGGCATGCTGAAAAGCCTGAGTTTTATAGTCTACTAGTGCTTTCAAGGTGACTAAGTGAGTTTTGTGATCGAAAGTTCCGTGATCTTCCTTTTTGCATATCAGGCAAAAGAGAATCCTATAACAGTCATCAATAGTGTGATTTTTGTAATTGCACAGTTCACATTTTTGTTTTGGTTTTGGAGCTATTTTTGGTTTTGAGGTGCTTGATAAGGATTTAAAAGGTACACTTTTGAGGGGTCATTTAAGCCCTTAATCGACCACTTTTATATCCGTTACTGCTTAATTTTGTTC
Organism: Chrysanthemum makinoi; assembly: GCA_910596185.1. Classification (NCBI taxonomy): domain Eukaryota; kingdom Viridiplantae; phylum Streptophyta; class Magnoliopsida; order Asterales; family Asteraceae; genus Chrysanthemum; species Chrysanthemum makinoi. The sequence goes on along the minus strand of OU343218.1, from coordinate 208,305,425 downwards.
CTTTTCAATTTTTAGGTTTCTTGAAGGCAAAATGCTGGAATGATGCTTATTTGGACGAAAAGGCGTGAATATGTGAAGAAAATGGCTAATTTCAAGATCAAGACACTCAAGCTGCTGGAAATGCACCCGACGGCGTCACAAATAAAGGGCGACGCCGTCCCGCTAATTGCGACGGCTCAGAAGTGAAATTGCTATTTTGTACCTGATGGCTTCAGGCTTTAAAGAGTAGGGCGTCACAACTCAGACGACCTAGATCAAGATTCAGACGGCGTCAGAAGATGAAGCCGACGGCGTCACAACCCCAACGTGACGCCGTCACAACCCCAACGTGACGCCGTCACAAAGTTGACTCGGTCAAGACGAAACCCTAATGGCGGCGATCCGACGACGTCACAATTAAAGAGTGACGTCGTCGCAGTTGTAACTCTATATATAGAATTCGAATTTTCAGACTTTTGGAGAGGTAGAATTGTGGAGTAAAACCCTAAAATGATTTTTGGTTGTCTTGGGGTTCTCATACCCTATTGTACATCAAGATAAGTAATCTACTTTATTGATTTCATTATGTCTTCGATTGTATGTGTGTATGCTTGCATGTTTACCATGTCCGGCTAATTTACTTGTGTGTTTGCCTAGATCTATGAAACCTAGTTATTGAATATTGATAGGTTGTATCTTTTTAATGCTTGAGTAATCTTTGTGAACATTAGTTTATAATCGCCTAGAGTTATTGTAGGCTAAAATTCCAAAGATAACCTTAGAGTTAGCTTATAAATCCTAGAGATTTTGTAGGCAATAACCTTAAGGTATCCTCAAAGAGTTAGGGAAAAAAGCATACCCTACGACCTTAGAAGACACAACGCGTTAATAATAAGGACGTGACAATTCAACCATCAATAAAAGATAACTAGGAAGTAATAGCATCTAGGTAGACACATTTTTAATCATCATACGAGCACACATCAATTAGACATAGACTACCCCTTAGCTTAGTTAATTAGACTAGATAATAGTAGAGTAATCGGTAGAAATACCACCCCCAAATCCAATACCCCGAGATTCGTACCTTTCAATTTTCTAAAAAATATAAAAAAATAATCCTCCTCAACCCCAACCTTAGCGTAGTAATTTCTCACTAGCATTCCTATTCCCCTATAGAACGATATCAATCCCGAGGCTTACCCTAATACTACACTACAACGATTAGGTTCATTGCCTAGGTGGTTGAAAAACTTGCTCGAAGAAAAGGAAGTTTCCTTTGACCCTGAACGCGCGTTGTATGCGTATCAAGTTTTTGGCGCCGCTGCCGGGGAATAGAATAGCTAGTTAGATCTTTATCTCGTTTAGGTTCCCTTGCTTGATTCCTATCAAGTAAGATTTTTTCTCATTTTTAGCTTCCTTGTAGTCTATCCCCTTCTTTGTGTTTGTGTTCGTAAAACCCTTTTCATTTGTCGCTATGGCAAGTGAAGTTGCATTTGAATCATTAACAAATGAGGAACAATTGAATTTCACAAATTGGATTGCTTTTTTATTGTTCTAATGGATTTGTGAGTGATCTTAGAGATATCCAAAAAGAGACGGGTGTAAGGTTGGATGGATTTGATAATTTTTTTGCTTGTGTGGCTTCTATTCAACGATCATTGTTAGAATCAACTCCTTTTAGTAAGGCCATCTGGAAAAATTTTGAGAAAAGCCTCCTAAGCATAAACTATCAGTTGAATGATCTTAGGCACCATGATAAAAAAGACCTAGTTTTTAATAACATGGAACCTAAACCTGAACAAGATTGTGAGATGGTTCGAGTTGAACCACCTATTTGCATGTGTGGGATAGATTTCAAAACATATGACATGCATGAGGAATCCTTTAGGCAAATAGAACATAGTGATCAAATTTTTGAGAATGATTCTTATGAATCGGACCAAGAATTTGAAATGGCTAAAGAAGGATTTGAGATGCTTAGGAGTGTATTTGGGTTGGATCATACTAAAACACATGATAAACATTTAGGAGATCTTGATATAATGGAGAATGAGGTGGAAACTCCAAGCCCGCAAGCCCTACCATCACTTGAGGAACACACATCGCCTATAACTTACCCGGAAGATGTAGAAGAGACTATATGAACCCTGATTGATATAGAACCTTTGGACCAAACGCCACTAGAGAATGTAGGTTTAGATGCTTGTTGTCATGACCTCTCTCTTAGTCCTAGGGAAGTTCCTAATTTTGATGAACCGGAGCCTCAACCAAAAACCTTACCCAATTTTCCGTCTTTAGATGTGAATCTTGGAATTGAATTAGGCCCCAATCCACCCATCAAAATAAATAGTCCGGGTAGTTGCTTGATAAAGGTGGTAGACTCTAGGCCATGTAGAGTGGAATCTAATATAGGAGTAACCCATGACCTTACACACTTATATCACCCATTCATGGTTGATAACAAGAAACATTATGGGTTTAAACCAGGTTTATTAGGTCAAGATGGATCCTTAACTAAGAATCTTTTGAAGTTGATAGAAGATGATCCATTTTTAGGAGAGAGATTTGATTCACCCGCTACACCAATAGAATTAGGTAAGGTTATAATGAATGGAGCACACTCCTTTGAGCATATAAATCACCCATCACCCTCTCCTCACGTAGCAAATTTCCACCCTAAGGGTGTGTATCGCTACTATCACCCGCACTTAAGCTTAAGTATAGGAAAAACTTCCCCTTTATCCGTTAAATAAGGGTAGAGTCAAGCTCGTGACTCGAACAAAAACAAGCGCTTCTTGGGAGGCAACCCATGTGTATTTGTTTTTCATTTTTATTTGTGTGTCATATATCTTTTCATTATTGTATGTTCTCATGTTTGAATTTGTGAAAATGCTTTATTTTGTCTTTAACCTAGTCTTAATTACATATAAAAGTATTTTACAAAAAGGATAAGTGTAGGGAGGATTACACACGTTTTTAAAAGAACGTGAACATGAGAATTACAATTAGTGAAATTGATATATATGTGTGTTTGTTAGAATCAAATGCTTGTACCGAGTCATAATGGATGTTTTGCAAGAATTTTTCCAGATTCTAAAGATATAAATTTTCCAGAATTTTTCCAAAAAATCTCAGACCAGTTTCTGTCAGGATAACCTGACGGCATCAGGAGGAGCAGAAACAGCTTATAACTTTTTCTCGTTTTCTGTGCTACTTATAAATTTTTGGAATTTCTCAGGTCTTAATTTTCTAGAAAATCTGCAAACATCCATTCCACAAGCATTATATCCTAGTATAGTTGAGTCATATATAGTTTTACCGCCGATTTTACAGGAAGGTTTCGCCTGTTTTCTTAAGTGTGCAGGTTTTATTTATCAAGAAGAAGAAACATAAGATTGGATGGAGCTTTTCAAGCATACATTCTTCTTGAAGAAGAATTTAACCACTACTTCACACGGATCCTACTGAGCTAATCAGGGGAGTATTAGTTTATTTCGATTTTAGTTACCTTCCATTATCATAAATTTGATACTTTCGGGGAACATTGGGGACAATGTTCAGTTTAAGTGTAGGGAGGGAAAATAAAACGGGAACTTTGAAACTATGTTTATCCTTGATTATTTGTCTTGTCCAATTTCATTTGTGTAATAAACCATGAGAAATATCGGTTAGGGTAATTTTGGCACCAAATTTAAAATTTTTCATGACATGTAAGAGTGGGCCATTAGTCTTAATAAAGCGATATGACTAGCACAAAACCCTTTAACACTCAAATTCCACCCCAAAAATGTGAGGTTCGCCCCTAGATTTGTAGTAATTCAAGCATTCATCTTTAATTCTTCGAGAGTGTACCGGTAGTATAATAGATTCTAGAACTTGTTTTGTGATGCATCCCGAGATCGCTCGTGGGACTACACTTGTGTAGTTAGGAATAACTAAATGATAAGAGGCATTAGGATAACCCTTGTTTGATACCCGTATTATAATTACTTCTTCCACATCGGTTGAGTAATTCCCCCACACCCTTGAAATGTACTCATTTTTAGTACACGAGACCCCTAGTTAACCCTTCAGAGCCTATCCTTTTCGCGGTTCTCGTGATATTTCGGTTTTCCGAAATATCAATGAAGAGCATTGTTTTAATCCACCCCTAAATGTACACCCAAATCGCCTTAGCCTACCTTGTATGCACTCACTTTTAGTGCATTATTGTTATCACACTAAACCCTTAGTTCAATTATCTAGTTGCTTACATAAGTTGCTAAGTCGAGTCATATCCTTTGTATACAGTTTTGAGACGATTGGGACTCATGGGAAAAGTTAAATTTTATGAAGTGACGGGAAAGAACGTTAAATTCAAATTCCCTTTATTTACGTAGTTATGTACTCCAAGTGTCTTGATCTTTTCAATTCGGGTCAAATTAGTATTAGAGTAATAAAAACTCAAGTGTAGAGATTTGCCTACAAATCCCTTATATTTTCATGTTATCGTAGAGGATGGTAGAGTAAAAGTGTATGAAATATATATATATATATATATATATATATATATATATATGTATATATATATATATACGGGCTACTATCCTACATCTATTTTTGAATTTATGTATGTTTGTTTCAAAGTTATCTAGAGTTTAGAGTGTCGAGTCTTGGCTTAGCAACGCCATTCTTCTCATGCTTGTAACATAAAGATTTTTGACTTGCCACCACTAAATCGCCTATCCAACCAAACCCTTTGTTTCCCTACCGTAAGCCTAACATTATAACCCTTTAAAAAGACCTCTTAGATAGTTTCTCCTAGGTGCTTACGCCAAAGCAATGGAGGTTTGATCTAGTCTCAAGCCTATGGTAATCTATGTACTAGGACCGGTTAATGAGTGTTTATCTTCCATTTCCAATTTGATATATTTCATATACACCCGAGAGATGAGAGTATCCAAACACCACTTGTGAGGTGCTAGTATGTAATTTCCGTGCTTGTTATGACTTTTGTGGGGATTATACTTGTTATGAATTGTTCTAAACCAATGCTTCATGCCCCCTAACTTATAAATTAATTGGCCAAAAGCACATTTGCTTGAGGACAAGCAAATACCAAGTGTAGCGATATTTGATAAGGATTTAAAAGGTACACTTTTGAGGGGTCATTTAAGCCCTTAATCGACCACTTTTATATCCGTTACTGCTTAATTTCATTCCTTTTCACTTTTTAGGTCTCTTGAAAGCAAAATGCTAGAATGATGATTATTTGGACGAAAAGGCGTGAATATGTGAAAAAAATGGCTAAAGTCAAGATCAAGACACTCAAGCTGCTGGAAACGCACCCGCAAACGCGTCCACAATAAAGGGCGGCCGTCCCTCTAATTGTGGACGGCTCGTAAGTGAAATTGCTATTTTGTACTGACGGCGCCGGGCTTTAAAGAGTAGAGGCGTCACAACTCGGGACGACCTAGATCCAGATTCAGACGGCGTCAGAAGATGAAGTCGACGGCGTCACAACCCCAAAGTGACGCCGTCACAAAGTTGACTTGGTCAAGACGAAACCCTAATGGCGGCGATCCGACGGCGTCACAATTAAAGAGTGACGTCGTCGCAGTTGTAACTCTATATATAGAATTCGAATTTTCAGACTTTTGGAGAGGTAGAATTGTAGAGTAAAACCCTAAAATGATTTTTCGTTGTCTTGGGCAGTATCTTAGGGTTCTCATACCCTATTGTACATCAAGATAAGTAATCTAATTCATTGACTTCATTATGTCTTCGATTGTATGTGTGTATGCTTGCATGTTTACCATGTACGGCTAATTTACTTGTGTGTTTGCCTAGATCTATGAAAACTAGTTATTGAATATTGATAGGTTGTCTCTTTTCTTAATTGCAATTGGCTTAGGATTGCAATAGGCCATCGTTGTGTTTTTAATGCTTGAGTAATCTTTGTGAACATTAGTTTATAATCGCCTAGAGTTATTGTAGGCTAAAAATCCAAAGATAACCTTAGAGTTAGTTTATAAATCCTAGAGATTTTGTAGGTAATAACCTTAAGGTATCCTCAAAGAGTTAGGGAAAAAAGCATACCCTACGATCTTAGAAGACACAACGCGTTAAGAATAAGGACGTGACAATTCAACCATCAATAAAAGATAACTAGGAAGTAATAGCATCTAGGTAGACACATTTTTAATCATCATACGAGCACACATCAATTAGACGTAAACTACCCATTAGCTTAGTTAATTAGACTAGATCATAGTAGAGTAATCGGTAGAAATACCACCCCCCAAATCCGATACCCCGAGATTTGTACCTTTCAATTTTCTAAAAAATATAAAAAAAAGATAAAAAAAAATAATCCTCCTCAACCCCAATCTTAGCGTAGTAATTTCTCACTAGCATTCCTATTCCCCTAGAGAACGATATCAATCACGAGGCTTACCCTAATACTACACTACAACGATTAGGTTCACTGCCTAGGTGGTTGAAAAACTTGCTCGAAGAAAAGGAAGTTTCCTTTGACCCCGAACGCGCGTTCTACGCGTATCAGTGCTTGAGGAAGCTGCTTGGGGTCCCTTGACTTTAGATTCAAGTGTTCTCTCTGATGAGTTCACTTTTTCACTCAGTTTCTAAACAAGTTCAGCCAACTGATCTGTGACAACTGGCAATTTAGGGAGTCTATTTTAGGTAACCGCATTACATTAAATTAAACAGAGCTTTGCCTTTATCACTATTTTTATAAACCATGACTTGATTTTATATCGTCTACTGGTTTTTACGGTTTATTTCACTATTGAATGAGTTATCGTATGAGTTTTAACTCTATTTGGTAGGCACTATTCGATTCGGCACTAGAAAAGCCTAAAACGAGAAATATTGTAATTTTTAGACCGTAACTCGAAAATTGACAAATGAATAGTCAAAACTCGTGGAAAAACGTAAAGAATGATGTTAGAAAGTTGAATGAACGTTGTGGGACACTCGTGGGACAATATATGAGCTCGAGAATGGGTAAACTGGATAGTTTACGAAAAATGGCGACCACGGCCCTTCCTTTTTCCCTTAGGCCGGCCACCCTCCCTCCCCATTTCATTTTTATTTTAGTCCCTCCCCTCCTAGTATATATACCCACCCACTATCTCATTTTACTCTTTCATTTCTCTCTCTAAAAATCACCTACACCCACTTTCTCTCTCTCCTCAACAAAACCCTAACCCTAATAACACCATAACCGGCCGCCACTATTCCGGCCACCTCCAGCCAAAATCCGGCGCGTTACCCCTCACCTCCACCACCAAATCAAAGATCTTTTCATCCTCTTTCCATCCATATATAATACTCATACTAAAACCTTCATTAACACCCTCAAATTTAAAGATTAAGATTCGGATTTTTAGGGTTTCAAGTGGGTTTTGCAATTGGTGCTTGAATAAGGTAAATGGAACAAGATTAGAGCTTGTTTGGGCAATAATAAGCCATGAATTGCAATCTAGGGTTTCGACCCTATGATGAAATTTGGGGCTTTTGGGTGGAACATGAAATTAAGTATAATTAATGTCTAAATAAACAAGTAATTAGTGTTTGGTAAATGTGTGGTGTATCAATTTGATGGTGTATGCATTTTAGGTCTAGTTTCATATTTTTGGTTAAGATAGATGATGGGTTTTGTGTTTGGTTATTGATTGGAGCTTGAATGATTGGATTTGGATGTTGTGGAAGTGATTTGGTTGTGTTTGGTTGTGAGATATGGGGCGTACGAACCACCAAGGCCACGTACGTGGCTCATGGTTGGTGTACGTGACCCACTTGGGCCACGGGTCCGGGTCGGGTCGTTTTGGTAGCTTGTTGGTTGGTATTGTTGATGTTTGGATGAGACGCGTGGAGCCGAAAAGCTTCTAGAGCTTGTTTCGCTCACGTGGTCTTAACCGCGACCGTGTCATGACCATTAGGGTCATAACATTGGTTTCGGGTATATTTGGTTGATTGATTGGTTGGCGAGATTGATTTGAGTTGTTTTGGGATTGAATTGCGCTATTATGACTTTTAAATTTGGACTTGATATATATATTGTTGACTTTGAGCCACGTCGGCGTTACTTTGACTTTTTAGTCAATAGTTGACTCCGACAAAGCCGTAACATGGACTTTAGTATAATTTGGATTATTGATTGATTAAAAGCCGAGAAGTTATGACTCGTGCTTGTGGACTCGTGCTTGGAATTTGATGAAATATATATATATATACATGAAAATGCTAATAAACTATGAAATATAAATAATAAATGGGCTTTTGTACAAAAAATATCGATAACAAGTTTTATCTTGTTATTTACTATTTTTAAATGGAAACTAACGACTAAATTGGAAATGTTTTGTAATAAATACGTAATTAATGTTTCGAGTACACGTTTATCAATAAATGTCAATTGTTGACATTTAATACTAGTTTAAGTATTTATTTACTTATGTTGTGTGCATGGGTTACGGATAACCTAGCATTAATAGTGTTGATCCACGTGGGTAGCCGACTTATTAGGTTGACGAATCTAATAAGAGCCCGCTAGGTACGTTGGGTAACCTTATTAATGGGTGAATTATCCTTATGACTCTTTAGGATACGATTGATTTATGAGATAATAACACGAATAATAAATGAGTTTATCGAGTTGACGAATTCGATAAGGTCTACTATTTATTCCGAAACTTATTGGACTATGGAGCTTATCGCTTAGACGTCTCATTGTGTCGCATTGAGTCACTTATTGTGTTGAATTGAGTCACTTATTGCGTGGAATTGAGTCACTTATTGTGTTGAATTAAGTCACATATTGTGTTGAATGGAGTTGCATACTGTGTTGCGAAGCATAACATATTTGTCACACCCCCAATTTACCTGTTTTGCAGCGGAATGGAATTCCTGGGGGATTGACTGTCATAGCACCACATCACAGTTATATTGAACGACCTAAAGTGCCGTTTTAAAAACACATCGTTGGATATATCATAAAAACATTCAGAGTACAACATCGGTCCCAAAAGGTTTTAAAGTTTGCCAAAATACAAATATGTTACAAATCCAAACGATGTTTTGAAATGAAGTGCCATAATGTACATCATGTAAGTCGACGCCGCGACTCAAAATGTAGGTCCCTAAACCATGTCATGATGAATGCCTCGCAGTTACCGAAAATACATTGCTAAAAACTGTCAACAATAATGTTGGTGAGAAATCATAGGTTTATGTAAATGTTTTATACGACTACACAAGTATCTAGCATGCATGACAATCCAGTCACGTAAAAATAATGTTACAATTGCCTTAAGCCCATGACCCCGAAACTAGACTGATCAATTAAGTATGCCCCTCCACGAATGTTTGCAGACAACTCCGTAATGAAATCAAATGAAATGCATCCGTTTTCCTGGTTGGGATTCACCAACCCGGATGGAGGCGCCACCCTCGATAGATCTATCCACTCATCCTCGCTTCAAAGATTAACGGTTCATGGTTCAGGAAATGGGGACTTTCAAATTGGCATATGTGGTAACTTAAGCAATGTAATGAATTTAACATACTTGGTATCGTATAAAGAAAAATGTAGTGCAATGTATTCTCCCCCGTGGGTTTGAAATAATCGAAAGCATGTAAAACGGGGCTATGAAAACTCACTTGGATAAACTGGAATAACGGCAAAAGTGAGTACACCGAGGTTTAATGTGATGCGTCAACAGGGACCTATTATCAATGATATGATATGTCATGAGTTGCAATGTAATGTTATGCATGCACTTGATATGTTATTTATACCATTTATGAGTTTTGAAAATATTACTCGACGTCGAAAAATACTCTTTTGACGCTTTGACCAATCAAAAATCACTTTACATGTTTATACGTCAAAATGTCATCCTTCAATGGTTTTATAATGATTTTTGGTGAAATTACCACTTTTCGTCGCAAAACAATGTCGCCGAAAAATCATGAAATTACCAAAATGGCTCCGAAAACAATCGTGAACGCGGTACGCCGATCGTTAGAGAACGAACTCGACGGTTTTGGAAAGTTTGTATCGATATCTAAAAGTTTCAGTTCAGGAGTTTTCGTCCAAAAGGTCTCGAACATAAAGATAATAAGGGTTAAAGATGGTGGTTTTGGCTAATAGTGTGCAGAAAATTAGTTACGGCAAGTTTATGAAAAAGTGTATATCTTTGTCGTTTCAAATCCGCTTTCTACGTTTAATATGTCCTTAGCTTCGTATTGAAGTAAACTAATATATTTTTGACAAGTCGAAATAATTTGTGAAGCTTAAGGCTCGCTTTTGACCAACAAACTAAAAACATGTTGCTGAAATTTTCAGAAAATAATACGTTTCGTCGTCAAACTTGTAAAATCCATAACTTCTTCGTTATAAGTCCGCTTTAATCCGCCTCAAGCGGCCACGGATTCGTTTTAAAGTGTATTTTCTAAATATCAAGGCCAAAGTTTTGTACCAAATGTCGGATTTTCCAGAAAATTGAAACAAGGACAGAACCTTAAAATATAGCTATCGAAAATAGTTTTTACTCGACAAAACCTATTCTAATCCCTTCAAATCAACTCCAAAACTAATCTAATCCTACCATACACCTTCTTAGGGTGTCATGGGTTCCTAATCACCATCAAGACCAACCAATACCAAGGGGATAATTATAGGATGACCAATATGTATATATAACTCAATAAATCATGAAATAAATGGTATAAATCACATATCATGCATATAAGCTCCAAAAATGAAAAGAAACATATGAAAATGAAAAGGAAACTTAAAAATGATAAAAACATGCTTACTAGTGATAATGAAGAGGTGAAAGTAACAAGGATTACACTTAAATATCCTTGGTTTTTATTTCAAAACCATAAAAAGGATATAAACTAGGTTGATTATACACTTGAACTTAGCAAAAATCTTGATCCCTTGTGAACTTGATGCTTGGCCGGTTTTGGAGAGCCCCAAAGAAGAGAGAAATATTTTTTTACTAACTATGTGAATTAGGTGAAGTGAATGAGATAAATGAAAAAGTGTAGTAAGACTTTAGATTGTGTAGAAACATGTATAATCACAAACCATACAACATTTATTAACACCCCTCCCCTATGGCCGGTTTTGGGGAGGGTTGTCTCAAAAATATTTTTTTTAACTTGTGTAAACTTTGTAAATAAATATTGTAAGTAAAAGGTTGTGTAGGAAAAATGCATAAGTAAGGTAAATGGTAATACTTGGTGCAAGTAAGTTTTTATTAGGTCAAAATAGATTGTATTGAGGTGATAAAATTGTAAAAATACTTTCCTTGTGAAAATTGAGTGATAAAATAATTATCATACCATTTTTAAGAAACTACGTAATAATTAAACTTTAACGATTAAAATGCCAAATGAATTTGAAACACTAGGAAAACTAAAAATATAGTTTTTATAAACTAAATGTAAGTTTAAAAATACATCGGGATCATTTTTGAAAGTAATGGATTAAATATACAAAATAATAACTCACGCGATAAAGATTATTAAATATAAAATTACGCGTAAAATATGAAATGAAATGTCGTGAATGAATTAATGAGATGCACATGATGTCAATGAAATGTAGACTAATCATAGTCCATATGAAATGTATGTGATGTCATGATCATGAATTCGCCTCTAAACCTCCAAGGTTACGCTAATTTGAAACAAGTAAACCAAGTTTACTAAAAATGTTGAAATAATGAGACATGAATCGGGTCGAGAAATGACCTGAAAGTACGGATTGTCACATTCGCCCATCCAAAAAGGGAATTCAGCCCCTGAATTCAATCGTTGTTAGGTCTAACGGTGTCGGCGAAAAGATGAGGATACTTGCGTCGCATCCGGTCTCCCGTTCCCAAGTAAACTCGGGACCTCGTCGAGAATTCCAACGAACTTTCACAATAGGAATACGACTCTGTTTCAACCGCTTGACCTCGCGGTCCATGATTTCTACAGGTTCTTCCACAAAATTGAGTTTGTCATCAAGTGAACTTCGGCCCAATGGTATAATAAAGCGATTCGTCCGAAAGACACTTCTTCAAGTTTGAAATGTGAAACGGTTGTGCACATGACCGAAGTTCTGACGGAAGATCAAGTCGATAAGCTACCGGACCAACTCTGCTCAAAATCTTGAATGGTCCAATGTATCTCGGGTGCAATTTCCCACGCTTCCAAATCGCACCACGCCCTTCCAAGGCGATACTTTCAACATGACTTTGTCTCCCACTTGAAATTCCAAATCCTTGCGTCTCACATCCGCATAACTTTTCTCGTCGCTAACCTTGCAGCTCTGAGTCTATTACGAATTTGAACAATCTTTTCCGGTGTTTTCCCGTACCATCTGGACCGGTAAGTTGTGCGCTCCTCCTACCCGCCCAACAAACAGGTGACGGCACTTACGAATTTACCACAAAGTGCCTCTAATGGTGCCATTTTGATATTGGTGTGATAACTATTGTTGTACGAGAATTCAATCAATGGCAAATGGTTAGCCCAACCATTTCCAAAATCAATCACACATGCCCTTAGCATGTCTTCCAACATTTGAATGGTCCTTTCACTCTGACCGTCGGTTTGTGGGTGATATGTCAGTGCTCATCTCTAATCACGGTTCGAATGAATCTTGCAATGAATTCCAGAAGTTTGAAGTGAATCGACTATCTCTCTCGGAAATGATAGAAATTGGTGCTCCGTGCCTCGAGACTATTTCTTTGACATAAAGTCTAGTGAGTTGCTCCATGGAATAAGTCTCCCTAATCGGTATGAAATGGGCTGACTTGGTAAGGCGATCAACAATTACCCAAATAGCCAGAACTCCCGATGTCTTAGGAAGTTTCAGAACAAAGTCCAATGCGCTCCCATTTCCATTGAGGAATTTCCGGTTGTTGGAGTAAACCTGAAGGCTTCTGATATTCGACTTTTACCTTAGAGCAGGTAAGACATTTGCTAACGTACGTGGCAATCTCCGCTTTCATGTTCGACCACCAATAAAGTTTCTTAAGATCTTGATACATCTTATCCGATCCTTGATGAATAGAATACTTTGACTTATGCGACTCATGCATAATCAATTCTCGTATTCCGCCATACAATGGAACCCACATTCTATCCTTGAAACATAATACTCCATCTGCTCTTTTGACAAAACCATTTACGCTTTGGCATACCATAAAGCTTTTCACTTGGTCGATTTTCCTCCTTAAGTGCTTCAACTTGTGCTTCGTGGATTTTCGATGGTAAAGGAGAAATAATCGTCATTCCCAATGATCGAACTCTTAAAGGTTTAGGCCTCTCTTTCCGACTAAGAGCATCAACCACAACATTGGCTTTTCCCGGGTGATACTTGATTTCACAATCATAGTCGCTGAGTAACTCCAACCAACGACGTTGCCTCATATTAAGCTCCTTCTGATCAAGAATATATTGCAAACTCTTGTGGTCGGTAAACACGGTGCACTTTGTACCGTAGAGGTAGTGTCTCCAAATCTTGAGCGGCAAAACTACGGCCCTAACTCGAGATCGTGAGTTGTGTAGTTCTTTTCATGAGTCTTAAGTTGTCGAGAAGCATACGCTATCACCTTCTCATTTTGCATTAAAACAGCCCCAAATCCTTTATGCGGCGCCACAATATACAACAAAGTTCTCAATGCCTTCGGTAGTGCCAAAATTGGCGACGCAAAGCTTTTGCTTCAACAACCTAAAAGCAACTTCTTGTTTCTTTCCCCACTGCGTACTTCTTTTGTTTTTCTGTGTCAACTTGGTCAAAGGTCTCGCTATCTTTGAAAAACCTTCTATGAACCTTCGGTAATACCCGGCTAGTCCTAGAAATTGTCGAATTTCTGTAGGATTCGTTGGAGTAGCCCAATCCTTCACGGCTTCAATCTTTGCGGGATCAACTTGTAGTCCATGACTATCAATGACATGACCAAGAAATTGCACTTTGTGGTTCCAAAAATCACACTTCAAAAACTTGGCATACAACTTCTCATTCTTGAGTAGCCTTAAAATCATCCTTAAATGCTCTTCGTGCTCTTCTTTGCTCTTGGAGTAGATCAAGATGTCGTCAATGAACACTATAACAAACTTGTCCAAATACGGCTTACAAACTCTATTCATGAGATCCATGAATACCGCCAGTGCATTAGTCAATCCAAACGGCATCACTTGAAACTCGTAATGACCGTAACGTGTTCTAAACGCTGTTTTCGGAATATCCTCTTCCCGAACTCGACGTTGATGATAACCCGATCAAGATCAATCTTGGAATAAATACTTGAACCTTGCAACCGATCGAACAAGTCATCAATTCTGGGGAGTGGGTAACGATTCTTCACCGTTAACTTGTTCAACTCTCTATAATCTATGCACATTCTGAAGGATCCATCCTTCTTCTTCACAAACAAGACCGGTGCTCCCCAAGGAGAGGAACTCAGCCTAATGAATCCTTTGTCTAGAAGCTCTTGCAATTGATTAGACAATTCTTGCATTTCGGATGGTGTTAGACGATACGGTGCTCGCTAAGAATCGTGCAGCTCCGCACTAAGTCAATATGAAATTCTACTTGACGTGCCGGTGGAAGTCCCGTAAATCCTGAAATACTTAAAAATTCACGAACAATAGGAACATCTTCAAGTCGCTGCTCCTCCGACTTTTTCTCGGTTACATGAGCTAAGAAAGCAAGACAACCTTTCTTAATGTACTTCTCCGTTTTGATGCACGATATGATCCTAATTCTAGTTCCACTTCGTTCCCCACGAATAATCAAAGTTTCACCGTGGTAGGGAAGATGAACAACTTTCTCATCACAAATGATCTTTGCACGATGCTTAGATAACCAATCCATGCCGATGACGACGTCAAAACTACCCAAATCTACGGGCATGAGGTCTATGTTGAAGGGATGATTAAGAAAATTGAATGTGCAACCGCGGACAATGGTGTTTGTGTTAACTACGCTACCATTAGCTAATTCGACGTTGTATGATACGTCTAGTGTGGTTGGTTTTCAAGAATCGTTCCGATATTGGGTGCTTCCAAAAGTAGTTCATCACTAATATTGTTATCATGCTAGCAAGAAAATAGATATCCGCTTATACTATGTCAAAGAATGTCTGTTCTAGCTTCACTTGTAGATGAGGAATCATTGATTGTCCGACATGTTCAAACCTGTGACATCTCTTGATATAGAGGTGAGGTTACTTGGAATTTCTAGAGGACACAATGCCTTAGAGGAAGTTTATATCGATAACCTTAATTTAACTTAATTTTCCTTTAAGGGAAACTCATTGTTGGGAAGTTCACCTATTGTTGAGGCCATGCTTAACAGAGTGTTCTACGTCCTCAGCTTAGAAAACTTGATATATCCCTATAATGTTGCTTCGTGGGTATAATTCTACTAAATCTCGTAACTCGGTCTAACTAATACTTTTGGAATGATAGAGTTTGGATTCTAACCCAAAATAGTGGTTCGGAAAGTCTCGTGATGTCTTAAGATTTTTGTTGGGTTTTGAATCATCCTACCACCTAGTTCTAGTCCTTGTTGGTAATTCCAAAATCCTTCCTTTGTTTTCTTGTATCGAGAAATCCTCTTCACAGATGGTATAGGAAGTCTTTCCTAAAATGTCACTCGTCAAATCCTAACTTATCGGTTGAGTGAAAGATAAATGGCGTAAGCACCTATAGAGTGTTAACAAAAAGAAATGTTTATGCACGATTTATCTGATTATAAAACTTTGCTTTTAAATGAGAATTGTTGTTAGGAGATTTGAAATGATGCTCGTTACTTTCATGACATAATTCTTCCTGAATTATACATAGGTGATCAGGCCATGTATAATTAAGGACAAATGATGTGATGCTTGTTTTTGTTGAAATAGTATTATGTTCCTCCGAAGTTTTAGATGGTATTCAACGTTTTGTTTTGTAAGATAATGGCTCAATAATTTTTCAGAGTAACATGAAAATCGTTTCGCCTGAGTATATTAAATAGTTGATAAAATGACTGAAACCAATTGATAAGTTGGTAATAAAACAACTTGCTTAAAACTTTATGAAACAACGCTTCGAGATGGTGATAAAATAATTCGAAATAAAATCAAGTGAAATAATTTTATGAAATAATAGCAGGATAATTTGGAATAACATTTATTGGATGGTTTGTAGGATACATAGGAGAACCTTATCGAGTATTAATAGTCTACTAATTGGTCGAGAATAAAGTTGGCCTAACCCCTAGTAAAGTAGTGATGTATCGTATAGATAATAAATGATAAAGATTACCTTAGCTAGAAAGGTGCTTATTATCTGTTCCTGTTGGTGGTCTAATCGTGTTTCAAATGTAGGAGTAGTAGGCGGTCTAGCAACAATAGCCCTAGAACTCTCACAGTCCTCAAACCTATGAGATGGTGTAGTGTCTATAGTCTTAGTGGTAGGTGGTAATGGTGTGTAAAATCATGCACGCTTCCCTGCCGCAAGTCGTGTATGAGTATCGTGTATGAGATGTGATGGTACGGATGGTGCTCGAAATGATAATGATGAAGAAAATAATGACAATGATGATAATGGAATCCTTGTGGTGAGTTAAGAGAATAGGTTCATTAGGACTAAGCCTATAGGTTCTACCCAATGGTATGATCTGTCCCAACTGAGTGATAAAATTGTCCTGATCCTACAGTGAATCAATAGTGATCGTGATGGTGTAGGTGTAACTTTGTCCTCCTAAAAGGTCTCAGTGTCATCGTCGATGTTATCGTGTTTGAGTCAACTGATGTTAAAATTGTGATAGGGAATGACAAGGCATTCTCCATGTCAAAGTGATGCGAGTATAATGGGATGGGTATTTGAAGGCATCTCTGTGACAACCGATGCGAAATAAACGTAAATAATCTCGAATCAAATGTAAGTGAATCCGCATGAAAGCAATGAATATGCACTATGATGAAATGATGAGATGCTATGATAATGTAGCTATAGTCTAGGGTCAATGATGCAACCTAGTTCTCTATAACTGTAGCTCTGGTACCAATCTGTCACACCCCAATTTATGTTTTGCAGCGGAATGGAATTCCTGGGGGATTGACTGTCATAGCACCACATCACAGTTATATTGAACGACCTAAAGTGCCGTTTTAAAAACACATCGTTGGATATATCATAAAAACATTCAGAGTACAACATCGGTCCCAAAAGGTTTTAAAGTTTGCCAAAATACAAATATGTTACAAATCCAAACGATGTTTTGAAATGAAGTGCCATAATGTACATCATGTAAGTCGACGCCGCGACTCAAAATGTAGGTCCCTAAACCATGTCATGATGAATGCCTCAGTTACCTGAAAATACATTGCTAAAAACTGTCAACAATAATGTTGGTGAGAAATCATAGGTTTATGTAAATGTTTTATACGACTACACAAGTATCTAGCATGCATGACAATCCAGTCACGTAAAAATAATGTTACAATTGCCTTAAGCCCATGACCCCGAAACTAGACTGATCAATTATGTATGCCCCTCCACGGAATGTTTGCCAGACAACTCCGTAATGAAATCAAATGAAATGCATCCGTTTTCCTGGTTGGGATTCACCAACCCGGATGGAGGCGTCACCCTCGATAGATCTATCCACTCATCCTCGCTTCAAAGATTAACGGTTCATGGTTCAGGAAATGGGGACTTTCAAATTGGCATATGTGGTAACTTAAGCAATGTAATGAATTTAACATACTTGGTATCGTACAAAGAAAAATGTAGTGCAATGTATTCTCCCCCGTGGGTTTGAAATAATCGAAAGCATGTAAAACGGGGCTATGAAAACTCACTTGGATAAACTGGAATAACGGCAAAAGTGAGTACACTGAGGTTTAATGTGATGCGTCAACAGGGACCTATTATCAATGATATGATATGTCATGAGTTGCAATGTAATGTTATGCATGCACTTGATATGTTATTTATACCATTTATGAGTTTTGAAAATATTACTCGACGTCGAAAAATACTCTTTTGACGCTTTGACCAATCAAAAATCACTTTACATGTTTATACGTCAAAATGTCATCCTTCAATGGTTTTATAATGATTTTTGGTGAAATTACCACTTTTCGTCGCAAAACAATGTCGTCGGAAAAATCATGAAATTACCAAAAATGGCTCCGGAAAAACAATCGTAAAACGGTGTACGTCGACCGTTAGAGAACGAACTCGACGGTTTTGGAAAGTTTGTATCGATATCTAAAAGTTTCAGTTCAGGAGTTTTCGTCCAAAAGGTCTCGAACATAAAGATAATAAGGGTTAAAGATGGTGGTTTTTGGCTAATAGTGTGCAGAAAATTAGTTACGGCAAGTTTATGAAAAAGTGTATATCTTTGTCGTTTCAAATCCGTTTTCTACGTTTAATATGTCCTTAGCTTCGTATTGAAGTAAACTAATATATTTTTGACAAGTCGAAATAATTTGTGAAGCTTAAGGCTCGTTTTTGACCCGAACAAACTAAAAACATGTTGCTGAAATTTCTGAAAATAATACGTTTCGTCGTCAAACTTGTAAAATCCATAACTTCTTCGTTATAAGTCCGTTTTAATCCGTTCAAGCGGCCACGGATTCGTTTTAAAGTGTATTTTCTAAATATCAAGGCCAAAGTTTTGTACCAAATGTCGGATTTTCCAGAAAATTGAAACAAGGACAGAACCTTAAAATATAGTTATCGAAAATAGTTTTACTCGGACAAAACCTATTCTAATCCCTTCAAATCAACTCCAAAACTAATCTAATCCTACCATACACCTTCTTAGGGTGTCATGGGTTCCTAATCACCATCAAGACCAACCAATACCAAGGGGATAATTATAGGATGACCAATATGTATATATAACTCAATAAATCATGAAATAAATGGTATAAATCACATATCATGCATATAAGCTCCAAAAATGAAAAGAAACATATGAAAATGAAAAGGAAACTTAAAAATGATAAAAACATGCTTACTAGTGATAATGAAGAGGTGAAAGTAACAAGGATTACACTTAAATATCCTTGGTTTTTATTTCAAAACCATAAAAAGGATATGAACTAGGTTGATTATACACTTGAACTTAGCAAAAATCTTGATCCCTTGTGAACTTGATGCTTGGCCGGTTTTGGAGAGCCCCAAAGAAGAGAGAAATATTTTTTTACTAACTATGTGAATTAGGTGAAGTGAATGAGATAAATGAAAAAGTGTAGTAAGACTTTAGATTGTGTAGAAACATGTATAATCACAAACCATACAACATTTATTAACACCCCTCCCCTATGGCCGGTTTTGGGGAGGGTTGTCTCAAAAATATTTTTTTTTTTTTTTTTTAACTTGTGTAAACTTTGTAAATAAATATTGTAAGTAAAAGGTTGTGTAGGAAAAATGCATAAGTAAGGTAAATGGTAATACTTGGTGCAAGTAAGTTTTTATTAGGTCAAAATAGATTGTAATGAGGTGATAAAAATTGTAAAAATACTTTCCTTGTGAAAATTGAGTGATAAAATAATTATCGTACCATTTTTAAGAAAACGACGTAATAATTAAACTTTAACGATTAAAATGCCAAATGAATTTGAAACACTAGGAAAACTAAAAATATAGTTTTTATAAACTAAATGTAAGTTTAAAAATACATCGGGATCGTTTTTGAAAGTAATGGATTAAATATACAAATTAATAACTCACGCGATAAAGATTATTAAATATAAGAATTACGCGTAAAATATGAAATGAAATGTCGTGAATGAATTAATGAGATGCACAGGATGACAATGAAATGTAGACTAATCATAGTCCATATGAAATGTACGTGATGTCATGATCATGAATTCGCCTCTAAACCTCCAAGGTTACGCGAATTTGAAACAAGTAAACCAAGTTTACTAAAAATGTTGAAATAATGAGACATGAATCGTGTCGAGAAATGACCTGAAAGTACGGATTGTCACAATATTGGTTGTTTGAGTGCATTCATAGCATCATATTGAGTCGATACACCCACATGAGGAATACCAAACACTAGGATTAAACGGTGAAACGAGACATTTTTGGAAATAACGAAATGGAATACATTGGGGTAGATAACGTTGATTTTGAGGAATATATATATTAAAGTTGGTCTACATTAATAGGTTGTGCCGAGTCGATAGTTGTTGTGCCGTGATACCGTTATCTTCTGCTAGTGTTTATTTGTGCGTTGATTGCTTGAGGTGAGTTTCATAGCCCCACTTTTATCTACGTTTTTAACTATATTGGGGTGAGAATCATGCTACTGTTTTTGGACCGTGAAAACTATTTGGATTTGCTTATGTGCTTGACTGTGTAGATAGATGTGCGGTAGTTGTTGCCTTAGTCTAGGTTAAACCGTTGCCTAGCTAAGAATAGACCTCTACCTCGACCTAGCCCGGGGTTGGCAACTGTTCTAGAGGTTGCCACGACTGTGCTGGACTAGAGTCGCGGGGCCCGAGTAATCCCTGGATGTGGGATATGATTGGAGATCCGGGTAGGATCAGTGTGTGAAACGGTATTTATCTATCTTAGGTCTTGCATAGCAAATCAACTCTTACAGGTCCACTATGATTTTGTTGAACTTAAACCTATGAACTCACCAGCGTAAGCTGACCTTTTAGCATGATTTCTCAGGTAATTGAGAGATGTTTGGAATACGTGATCGGTGGAAGCTTGGCAAGAAGGCGGGGTTCAAGGATCATTTCTGACTCTGATAAACTATGGGGACCTATTTTATTAAACTATGTTTTGGGCCTAATATTTACACTTTTGGATTAAATGTTTTGAATAACTAAATTTGGGATTGGTTTTGAATGTTACATGACTATCTTTTTGCTATACTTGTGTGCGATACCAATCCAATAGTAACGCCCCAAAAACTTGATTAAGTCTTCCGCTGTACCGAGATTTGGGGGTGTTACATGATCATATTTTGAATCAGTATCACTGGTCTTTTCTTCAGTAGGAACTGAATCTTCTCTGTTAGGAATTGGGTTAGGTCTTTTAAAAATCGTTTTACTTAATCCTGACCTTTCTCTAGGAGACTGTTGGGAGTAAGCTAAGGGTATGAGGTTTGAAATTAGAGTAGCTCCCTGAAGTGTTTTCAAGGGAGGTTGTGGAGTTTGAGATTCTGATTCAGACTCATTGACAGACTCAGTATGATTGGGTTCATCAGTGAGTCCAAGCATATATTTGATTTCCTAACTTTCAGGCTCCAGTATGTTACCAGTGTTGAAGTTAGGTAACTTACTATATGGGTTGACTCTTTCAACCCAATCACTAGGCTTTGGTTTCATTTCTTGTTCGTAAGATATGCCAGCAGGAGTAAATGCCTTTTCACTTTGATCCCTGTTGGAGGAATCAGTGAGTTCATCACCACCTAGTACTCTCTTCTTAGTACTAGGTACTAGATCACTATTGCATCCATAGACTCTATGATTGTTATTAGTCCATTTTTCATTTATGAGTTTTTGTTGCTTAAGTTGTTCTTGAAGAGCATGATTTTGTTTCACAAGCTCAGTATTCTGAATTTAAAATGTAAGAGACTCTAGTTTAGCCTGCTTTAGTGCAAGTAAATCATCTCTACACTTATTTAATTCCAAAGCAAGTTTTTTTATATTTTTAAAATAGATTTAATCTTTGCTCTTCAACAAACTCAAGATCAACATTTATGTAACTCAGATAGGATTGCCAATCAGAATCATCATCCATAGATAGTAAAAATTTTACCTTTCCAATGGTGATGTTGAACCATTCTCCATGTCTTGCATGACTATTCCCAACAGTTAGTTTTTCACCTTCTAAAAGTGCCATTAATGCAGTGAGTCAAACCATTTCATCAGCAGAAGAGACGGCTTCCTCATCCCAGTCAAACGTTTCAGCTACTAGATCCTTGTTTTTAGCCTGAAAATGTTTAGTGGTTTGCGTTGTTTTAGGAGTGGAGGGTGTAGCCTCAAGAAGTGTAAGTTTAGCTTTGGCTTTCCTATACTTAGCTTCAAAATCCTTAGGACTCTTTTGTTCAGTCTTATTTAAAAAAATTTGAGAGTACGGAAGGAGTTTGGGTTGGAACTTGCTAGACCCCGAGAATTTACAAGAGGGTTCTGAGGTAGTTTTTGAGAAACAATCTTTTGCAAAGTGACTCTTTTTACGACATTTAAAGCACTCAGTGGTTTTATTTGCTTTAGCCCCTGAAAATTTTGATTTGTCTCTTTTAATAAAATGTTTAGAATTTGCAAGGAGTGCCTTTTCTTGAAATTCAGTTTGTAAGTCATTTAGGTACTCCTCACTAGTTCTTTCATCAGCCTTATCATCAGAGTTTTCTTGGAAATCCTGAATAACACCATTAAAGAAAAAAGCAGTTGATATAGGTGTAGCAGTCAGGGTCTTTTTGGTTTCTTGAGTCTTTTTTGAATTAGGGTATCTCCTAGAGATCAAGTTGTTTTCATAGACAAACTTTCCATAGATTTTAGGGAGCTAAAGATTTTGTATGTGATTAGCATTTCTAAGACCCTGAAAGAAGCTTAACCACTTCTCAAGGTGACTATTGACAAAACCACCATTGATTTCATGCTTAGACAGTTTTACACCATCATTTGATAGCTCATTGAGCAAGGTTTTATAACGGGTATTGGACTCTGAGAGACTTTCAGAATCTTTGACTTTGAAAGTGTTATAATTAAATTTCAGGTCCATGATCCTATTTTTCTTGGTATCTGAGAGACCCTCAAAGCTATGAACCAAGTCAGTCCAAGTCTGTTTAGTTGTATCACAGTTAATGACTCATTCCATTATATCGTTAGGGCTAAATTTTTAGGGTAGTGTGTTTTTGTATGGATTTCATCTCTATTATTTTTTCTAGTTTTTTTGTTAGTACTATTAGTAAAAATTTAGACGTTACAAAAAAATAAAAGTAATACAGTAATAAGTCTCAAACCATTCAGTTCGTTGTACGTTTTATTACATTTGTATCAAATATATGTTGTACCTCTTTCCATTTTCATTAGCAAATTAATGGTCCCAACACAATTTATATTTGTGTCCCGTTCATAGCCCCTTAAACTTGACGTACAAAGCACATTTTACTTGCCAAATTTTAAGGACTCTTATATATAACAAGTTCTATGTATATATGGAGTCATAATTGGATGATTCAAGAAAGTTAATAACAATGGCTATAGATGCATACCACAACTATACATGCATATGGCGGTCCTGTTTGAGTTTCAAATTCTTGGTCAATTTAGTAACGTCTATTACCCAAACCAACCCGATCAAAACCGATTTTGTTCGGCCAGTCTGATGTAGAAACACATATAGTTTGGTCAGGCGTAAATGGTGATTTAGGTTTTATGACCATAAATGAACTCTATATACCAGTTTGAAAAAAGAAAAAAAAAAAAAAAAAAAAAAATGTTTTGGTTTTTGCTAGCACTGTACTCGGTTTTGAGCAAAACATACATATACCTGTCCAAGCATAACTTTTCCATATTTCAGGTTATTTACATAGAGTTGAGATCAATATAGAACTCATATTTGTCATAGAACAAATGAACCAATCATAACCCTCCATTTTTTATCTAAATTAATACAAAATCATTTTCCACATTTTTTTTTAAAACAACATATCTTACAAACTGTAAATCTTCAAAATATAAAAATACACCATCGTGACGAGAATTAAATTATCTTTCTATAGATATGCACTTTTACATATTTTCGACAAACATTTTTTTTCAAAAATTCCGTCCGAAAAAATCATATATGATTTTTACGAATCATATATGATTTTAAAAAATCATGTATGATTCGATTTTTACGAATCATATATGATTTTTACAATCATATATGATTCTCAAAAATCATATGTGATTCGTAAAAATCGAATCATATATGATTTTCACAAATCATATATGATTTTTGTTGACCGAAATTTTAAAAAAAAAAGTTGTTAAAAATATATAGTAGTGCATATCTATAGAAAGATAATTTAATTCTCGTCACGATGGTATAATTTTTATCGTGTAACGATTAACGGTTTGCGAGATATTTAATTTTTTAAAAAAGGGTGAAAGTTTATCATAATAAAAAAAATGAATGGCTATTATTAGTTGATTGGATCTATGGTAAATTTTGGTTCTATATTGAACTTTTGCCTATTTACATATGGGCAAATGACATAAAAGGCACTAAACTTAAGGTTCGTTTTCAATCAGTGTACTATTTTTTTTTCTTTTTTCTTTTCGTGCATAAAAAGGCGTCTAACAAATTTTTTCAGCCGATTTAGGTTTTTTACTAACTTTCGTTAACCCACTTCGTTAGTAACTTTTTATTTCAATTTTTTTTTTCTAAAATTTTTTTTCGAAAAAAAAAAATGTTTTTGAAAAAGAATTCTCAAAAAAAAAAAGTTTCCAAAAAAAGAATTTTATTTTTTAAACATTTTATAAATTTTTTTTTCGATAACTATTTTTAATTTTTGTTTTAGATTTTTTTATTGATTTTTTTTTCACATGTGACGAAATTTTTTTCCCAGCTGTTAGTGGTGGTGGTGGTGGCGGCGGACGGTGGTGGTGGGTGTTGGTGGTGGATGTTGCATGAAATGGTTATATAAACTCAAGGACAAAACATGTAATTTACTAACGAAGTGAGTTAATGAAAGATAGTAAAAAACCTAAATCGGTTGAAAAAAATTTGTTTAGCGCTTTTTTATGCAAGAAAAAAAAATATCCTAATTGAAAAAGAACCCTAATTCTAGTGTCTTTTTGTGTCATTTGTCATTTATATAAATGTTCAAACTACTAGATATCAATAAGAATATAATGTGCTTTTCAGAATACCAATAAAAATGACATTACTTGTTTGTTTTTTCATTGTAAGTGAGCGATTTTTCAGCCTTTTGCAAAATATCTTGCTAAGATATGATTCACGTGTACAAATTCAGATATAAACATAACTCTGAAAAATTGATTAGAAAACGACATTGCAGTTGACGTTTATCTTAATTCTGGAGCTAGCATACTTGGAGGAAGATGTACACATCGACATGTGTGGCTTAGAGTACGTTAAGTAACACAAATATGAAGCAAGATTCATTCTCTATACCCGATATAGCAGAACATTAAAGATAAATGATACATGGAATGCAAAGACTAACACTTTTTTGTGAGATGAATGTTACAAACTTACAATGAATGTGTAAAGGAAGCATTTGGTTGTCTCAGTTCATTGCAATTAGGCCTATGTAGTTTTCGATCTTTCTGATTGCGGAAAATAGCTACTATATATGGCTGAAAAGTGCAACAATAGGCAATTGGAACACTTAATTTAGGTTGTTTTAGTACTTAGATTGCTGTACTTTCTTTAATTGCAAAGTTGGTATTCATCTTTGTTTCAATATTTCTGTTTGTGGAAAGATTGATCATACATGAACTTTGAAGCAATGTATGTTGACTTATTGTCACATGGTTGACGGTCTTTTTTTTATCACAAAAATAAGCAAATTAGAGCATCCACTATGATAAACATTTTACAAAGGTTTATACATTAATACATCAATAAATTTTAGACATTTTGATTTTATAAACCTATATTCACTATAGTATAAACCTTTGTAAGTTCATAAAATGTTTTTTTTAACAAATACATTAAATGTATTAAATTCATAAAAAGGTTCAAGAATTAGGACCTTTTCATGCCACATAGACATGAAATGAGTGTCCACTATGGTTGAAATAAACATAAACATTTTCATCTTTCTTAGATCTTTTCGTAAACCCACCA
Organism: Chrysanthemum makinoi; assembly: GCA_910596185.1. Taxonomy (NCBI): domain Eukaryota; kingdom Viridiplantae; phylum Streptophyta; class Magnoliopsida; order Asterales; family Asteraceae; genus Chrysanthemum; species Chrysanthemum makinoi. The sequence continues at coordinate 208,279,601 of OU343218.1, read as the reverse complement.
TAGTGGATGCCCTTAGATTACAAGGCATTTATCATTTAAACCAAACAAAGTGTGCATTCAATTATTCCAACAGTACAATCCTATGTGTGTTTTTGTTTGTCTCTAGGGATATGAATAAGGAAGAATGGCAAATTATAATGTAATGGTTTTTGTGGATATTATTATCCAATATAACTAAAATGCGGGGAATGCGTATTAACATGCCATTTGTCACAAGGTAATTTGCATAACATTTAATGAAGTTGGTCACACGCATTAAATGCAATCTTTTGCAAATTGGCAAAAACAGCCCTTGAGTTCCAAGTGCGTCGCGAAATAAGTCCTTTAGCATTTGGCAAAAATAGCCCCTGAAGTTTAAGTGTCGTTGCGAAGTAAGTCCTTTAGCATTAATTGCTAACTATAGCAATTTGGCAAAAATAGACCATAAGGTTTAAGTGTCGTTAGCAATCCCGCTGCAACGCGCGGGTTTCTACACTCGTTATCAACTACACATACATGCGTTTAACATACCTATGTGACTATGTGAGTGCATTATTTAGTTAAACACAAACTATTGTTGGACATTATTTTTAAATATTAAAAATCAACTTTATAAGAAAAAGTCATACTAAAATTATAATAGATCGAGATCGGTTAAATATGATGTAACATCACTTGGTTGTTGGACAAAAATTAGTAAGTGGCCCTCTATGTAAAAAGTAAGTGTGGTCGCGGTGTGGTCAGGTGATACATCAATATTCATTCTCACCATAAAATTTATCATTAAATTTCACATCGAAGCCACCACACAAGCATACCTCACAAGAAACTTACGAAAAAAAACAAAAGTTTCGTTTGGTGGTCGGGATTGGAGTGGGGATGTGGTTAATCAGGTTTAACACATGAAGGAAGATGTTTGTGATATGTGGCCTTATTACAAGCAGTATAATGGTATTAGTCTGATTACCTTCACATCAATGCCACATCAAAATCTTTCTCACTAACTTCCCACCCACTTTATTCACATAATGGTTACCACCTTACTTACCATTTACATATATCTCACTTTATTAACAAATATACATCGCAACACATCTACACGCGCTCTTTCTTTTCATAGCTAGTATGCGCCACAGTTGGTGCAAAAGTGATTGCTACCACTGTTTAAAACCCGGTTTTGTATTTTCCGATTCACCGAGTCAATGGCTGAAACGGTTTAACTGTCGAGTAGAACTGTTTCTTTATATAAGTATACTGATGAGTGTCTAAATACTCATCATTTTTATACCTTTTAGACTGCAAAAACATCTGAAAACACTCAGAAATGCTTCAAAATGATGAAAATATCACAAACAAGTGTTTTATGTGTTTTAAATGCAAAAACATCAAAATCTGGTGAAAAACGTATCAAGTTTGCATAATTGGCAGTTTTAGTCCCCCAAGTTTAAAAAGTTGTCAAAAACAGTCCCTGGTAAATCAAAAACTTGTAAAATATCATTTTAAGTCCTTAGGGATTCATAAAGTTGTCAAAACAAGTCCTTGAAATCAAAAATTGCAAAATTACAACTTTAGTCCCTCAAGTTTTAAAAATGACAAAAATGGTCCTTGGACATTTAAAAATGGAAAATAATCATCCTTGGTCCTTGTACTATTCACATATGGCAGGAATGGTCCTTGTGAGAGCTTTGGAAACTTATCAAGATCAGTCCCTTAACTTTGTTGGAATTACAGTTTTGGTCCTTGTGTGTTTAACTTAACCAAACGGATCCTTTTTAATATTAAACCAAATCCAATCCAAGCCCAATCACTTAACCCAGCAAGCCCAAACCCGACCCAGTGTTTAAAAGAAATATAAACCGCGCTCACTGTTCACTCCCCTCTCCCATCTCTGCAAACCCAAAACCAGGTGGTTTTCACCACCACCTGGCCACCACCTTTCCACCTCACCATCTTTCCAGCTAACCCCCCTCCTATCATTAGCCCACAACTGCATTTAATGCATCTCCACCATGAAACACTTTATCCTTACCTCACAACCCCTGTTTTGCTTTCCAACTCAACCCCAACCCCATACCTACTTCACATATTGTCCCCTCCACCTCACATAACATCCCAAAATTCTTTAATTGCTCTGAAACTATCTCAAGCAACCAGATACACTTTTGGCGCCAAAAGTGGTTTAAACGGATGAGATGATTTTGACTCATCCAATGGCTAAGATTGTTGATGGGATTTGCTCAGAAGCATGTGGGGGTCTCAAAAAGTCTATAAAGAAAGAGGAAGAAGCATATGAGGAGATATCTAGTTTTTATTACTCCCTCCGTCCCAAAATTATAGTCCCCTATTGACTTTTTCGGTCTTTCTTTTACAACTTTGACCTTAAATATTTTTGTTTGTGTTATATAATATTTGATGCAAATTATATGAATGGATTGTGTCTTAAATGTATTTTTCATTAGTATATTTTTCATCAACTATTGTATAACAAAAACAAAAATATTTATTGTCAAAGTTAGAAAAGAAAGACCAAAAAAGTCCATAGGGGACTATAATTTTGGGACGGAGGTAGTATAATTTAGTTTATGTCGTTTTTATTAAATTTCAAGTTCCAGTGTTTGTTTAAGCTTTAAGCTCTGTATTTCAAGTTATTAATGTAAAATAAAACCTTTGTTAACATAAATTTCAAGTTTCAAGTTCTGTTTTCAAGTTATGCAATTTTTCAATTTTAACAAATCTCATGAATGTTGAATGTTGTTAATCAGTTGTTGTCTTGGACTTATAAGTCACATAAGCTCCTAAAATAGCTTATAAAAGCTATTAGACACCTTAAAATCAGTTCTAGTTATAAAAAAGCAAAAATACAAAAAAAAAAAAAATACCAAATAATTAGTTAAAAATTCAAAATCCATGGTGAAGGGTCAAAGCTGAAGCAGTCTGATTATTGAATGGAAATGGGTTAGTGAACCTGTGGAGGTTCTATAGGAAGTATTTTTTTGGTCCTTATTCTCAGTTTTCAGTTGGAAGCCACTTGTAAGCCTCTTGATCATTTTTGGTAATTCACTGTAGTACTGCTTATTATAGCTTATCTCTGTGTTATTTGTGTTTATTTGGTGTGTTTTAGTGATATTATAGCTTAATATTACATACTTGTTCTTTTTGATTTATAGTTACTAAAAACTTTATTTTAGCAGTCAATATAGCATAATGGGTATTTCCTAGTTTTATGATTGTTAGTATTGTTGTTTAGTGTTTAATTAGTCTTAATAAATGTTAATTTAAGGTCTGTAACCCAACTCATGGTCTTAATCTGTTTCAGTCTTTGAAAAAGTTCCAAAACAGTCTTATAAGGTGTGTTTGGATAAGCTAGCTTAACTGTGTTAAAGGTTGCTTATGTTATGGCTTTTGCCTCTCTTATATTTCCTTAGTTCTTAGTAGCTCAAAGAAACATAAAACCAGTCTTCATTTTGTGAAAAGTAAAAAAAATCCTTTTAATCTCCTTATTCATCTGTGTGTTGGATTTTTAAGTCTTATAATCATGGTTTTGTGTTAAGAAGTTGTTATACTTGTTCAATTCAGTATTTATACACCTTAATACATCAATATCAGTGTTTAAGATCAATCACAAGTTCATATAAGTCAAACTGCTTCATTTTCTTAAAAAGTCAAAGAGTGCTCTGTGCACAGTTGTGGTACCCCATTTCACAAGCTCTTAGAGAGCTTATTAATGGCCTCTAGCTTATGTGTTTTAGCCTTTTGAGAAGCTCATCTAGCTGACTCAAGGTTCCAAGTTTTATTTTTCCATTTGTAGCTTATTAGGTAGGGCTGCACTCAGCTTATTGTTTTGTCCATTTTGACTCAGTACACTGAGTTATACTCAGTGGTTTTTCCAATTTTTTAAAGCCCACCAAAAGTTCTCTAGTGGACCCCACTGTGAAAGCCTCAGCTTTTTGGATAGCTTATCTGGTCATCTTGATAATCCAAGTCTTTGTTTTCATTTTATAGCTTATCTAAGTGCTTAAAAATAAGCCTAAAGGTGCCTAGTGAATAAAAAAGTGTCCTGTACTTGTCAATTAATCAGTGCTTATTTCTGCTTAGCCAGTGCTTATTTTCAAGTATTTAAGCTTGTTCAGTTGTCATTTTAGCTTATTATCAGTATTTAACTAATTTCCAATTCTCATTTTGCTTATTTAGTAGCTTATAAGCCATTTGGCTTGATTTTTGGTCTTATTTCCATTTTATAGCCACTGTTGAGATTATAAGCTCAAAACTGAGCTTATTAATCAGTTTCATAAAAAGTTGTAGTTGAAAAAAGTGCTTATAATCTTTAGCTTAACAAGTGTGTAAAATAAAAATCGAAAAAAAAATGTTTAGCAAAAAGGGGTAGGCAGCTCGAACACTGAGACCTCCCCTTTGGAGAGTGTTAGTGTGTACCTGGATACCAATTGCCCTTGGGACTTGTCTCGGTCATACTTTGCAAAATCAAATACATAACCACACTTTGTCCATTTTAGCTTATACGTCTATTTAGCTTATTTTTAGCTTATTCGAACTAGCTTTTTCAGTTTTTGTATTTTTTATAAAATTGTATTAGTATTAAGTATTTTACAAAAAAAGTTTCAGATTTTTCCAAATAGTTTTAGTATTTTTAAACATTTAATTAGTGTAAAATCTTATTTAATTCATAATAAAAAATATAAAAGTCTAAAAAATATAAATCTTTTTTCTAAAATTTTCTTTTGTCATATAGTACGTAAAAAAATTGTTTTTACACTTGTAGGACTTTTATTTCATACAATTTACGTTTTTGCTTGGCTCGTAATTTTTAGACTTAACGTACGTTTTCATTTTAAATCTAGTTTTTAGGTAATTTAAGTTTACGTTTTAGTTTAAATAGTTTATTTAAGATATTTTGTTTTATAAAATCACAAAAATATCATTGTAAAAATAGTGATAGCGTTTATTTAATATATTTTAACTTTTTAAATTTTCTTAATTTGCATTTAAGTCGCTGTAATTTGTAAATCTTTTCTTTAGGTTATTATCCATCCAAATCCTTACTGATCACTATCCTTAGTGATCATTCTATCATCTGAAGTTGTTTAAACACCAATTCATCCTCCGTGGGACTTAACGACCCAGGAATACACTATATTCCTCTGATCTTAATTGCATTTGCTTTTGAGCTGTTTTAAGTTTGTTACGGTTTGCCATTCACAAGTGGCAGGCTTGAGTGATTAAACTTGACGGTTCGGAACCAATCATATACTCTTTTTCCATCTTCAGTATTTAGTGTTGCATTATTCCAAGCTTTAACCAACTTCACTCTTATATTCGATTAGACCGATAAATGAGTTTGACTCTACAAGCTATTTATCTTATAAATTTCATATCTAGAATACTTTTTCTTTCCGCAAAAACTATCAATTTATACCTTTTAAATTTATATTAGGTTATATACTACATGGTGTTTCTTGAATCACATCTTTATTGATCAACTGTTCCAATCAAACAAATATAATACTCTCAACATTAATTTTAACTTTAATTTGTTGTTTTACCAAAACATAACCACATCAGTTAAGTTATCACCATGTAGTTCAACTATTCAATCAATTTTAAAACTTTTAAATTCAATATGTTTGTTCATACAAATATAGAACTCAACCAACAAAAATACTATGAGTGTAGTGACTAAAAATGAAAAGACGAAGGGGTTTTGTAAGTGTTTTAGGGGAAAGAAAAAGTACTTATTATTTAAAATAAGATAAAAGAAAAACAAAAGTCATGACCCGTCTGGGTTTATCAAACCGGGTCAACTGGAGTAAAAAAAAAACCGCTGGTTTAATCTGGTTGTCTAACAAACAAAAACCCCGGCTACATCCGGCCGGTCTCTAAACCGGTGTCCAGTTCAACCGGTTAAACCGATTAGATCGACATGGATTTTAAAACATTGGTTGAACCTATAAACCACCCCTCATGGTGGTGGTGTCACCCCTCAGTGGTCCATGGCATCAACAATCTAAACGCTGGATTTCCTTTCTTTATTGCTACTTAAATCCAACTGACAAATCTCATACCATTTGTACTACTCAGTGTTACAAAACAAGGCCTACAAGGCCGATTAATCACCGATTAGGTGCTACAAGGCCTCCAACCTTTCCGATTTTTGTAAATCGGTCAAACAAGTCAGTCAACCATGGTCACCAAGAGTCAATGATGGTCAACGGTGCACAAACTTGCCGGAAACCTTTAAATCTTGCCGGAAATACCCAAACTCATCATAAAATTACTTTAATAATTTATAGTCGCTGTTTACATCTATTACAAGATGTTTTTTTTAAGAAAAATCTTGCCGGAAATACATAAAACTTGCAGGAAATATATTGAATTTGCCGAAAATACCAAAAACTTGTCGATAATGCCAATCCGATTAATCACCGATTAATCCCGCCTAGACCGATTACAAGCTATAGGGAGGTCGACCGCCCGACTACCGATTCGCGATTTTTGCAACCTTGGTACTACTTATAAAAATTGAAGTATTTTACTTAACTAGAGAATAAGAAAAAGTAAATTATGTATGTGTCTTCACTTATAAATGGTATTTATCATTTCACGATTAATTGAAAAGTTAATGAGAGTTTAATCCTTATTCTTTGATAATTTTTTGTTTCAACCTTAAATGATCTTTTATCCTAAAATTGTTCATAGTATTTTGAAAGATTTTTAGAAGATAACTTCGATGACCACTAAAGTTAATTGACAACATGTATGTTGTCATACAAAAATGTACAGTAACACATTACACTCCACATTTTCTCCTACATCGCAAGAGCCGAGAATCGTTAGCCCCATCCCCAATCCGCCGATAATAAGAAACTAGCGTATGCAAGTATATTCATTTATCCTCACAGCTCTGTATGGATGGCATACGAGTGATGTAGAATTATAAGCGAGACTTGTTGTGAAGATGCCCCCAAAATAATAACGACGACACTGATCCGATACAGCATAATAGTTCGTTAAAGGAGAATCCACAAAAAACTGATTGAAAAGATGTACACCTATAAATTCAAGAATTTAAACCTCAGCAATCATATGGACATTACAGTTAAATAATACAGTTTTAAAGAGTAATTTAACAAATATCTTTTTTTTTTACTAAATACTTTTACCTTGCAAGTAAATTCTTTATCTGGGGATTACACCAGGTACAAAATTGGCGTGTTTGAATGTACATGACATTGATTCAGATGATATGTGAGAATAATATTGTACCCTCATTACCATTCAAGCTAGCAACAATTGTACCAACACAACCATATATGTTCATGCACTAAAAGACCCACTATCGGAATTTACCAAAGATCTACTTTCTGCTACTGTTCCACACATACTTGAGATCTGTTTTGAAAAATCTCAACCAAAAATTGGGCCTATTATGTTAAACATTGTGCAAAATTCAGTCAACAATGGCCAAACTAATGCTCTTATGAAAGGCATTATAAGATATAAACAGCCTAATATATATATTTCTCATAAAGCATCATTTGCACATCTGAGTTAATAACGCAAGCTTTGATATGTAGATTTTAAAGCTTGGGTATTTGGAAAAGGCACAAGACTAGGCTATGAGAGAGTACAATCTAAGAACCAGGTTTCTCAACATCAAATTAAAAGTCATGGAGTTTTGTCTCATAACGGGTTGCCAAACGCTTAGCACTTCCATCAGTTTGGGCACCATCAATCAGCTCAAACTTCTTGTAATTTGTTTTCAAGGTCTCACTCTGCTGATTATGCAGCTTCTCTTCTTCAGCAAGTTGTTGCTGCAAAACACAGATAAAGCTTAGTTTTACACCTCTTATGTCACAGAGGGTTTCAAGCAGTCATATGCCCAGCTAGTTCAGCTACTGTTTGTAAAAATATAGTGTTTCAGCAGCTTAGAAATAACATTTCAGAACAACCAGCATATACAAAGTTTGCAGTATGCAGAAACATGCACTACAAAGTCAATATTCCATCTTATTTGGACACTGCTATACATAACATACGAACTTTATACGAGTTTTACACTTCATGCACCAACTGATGCGTTGAAATTCATGCAAACTCAAAGCTTGATCACACACCAGTGCTCCTACTAAGCGACTGCAGAAACTTGTATTAACCAACCGTGTTCATACATCTAGCTTTTGTCTATTTATTTTCATACTCCATTTTCTTTGTGTGTGTAATAAACTTATCATACAATACCTCCTTACCCTAATAATGAAAGTAATTTGCCATTGATCTCTGTCTCAGTTAGAAACATATTTTTATAGCATCCAGAATACTTACTAATAGTGCGTGTGAAAACAAAAGTTATACGAATGTATGTAACATTTGCACCTATATACCAGCTTATCTATTTCACACTCGTGGGGGGCTACAATATTAAGGATATTCGGTTAAACCAAAGTTGAGAAAACGGGTGCATTTCAAATTAGCATTTACCTCCAACAGAAACGACGCCTCAGCAGCATGTTTTTTGGTCAAATTCTTTATCTTCTTGGCCACCTCAAAGTTTGCATGGCTTGGATCCAACCAACGGCACACTATCTTTCTCTGGCGCCTCTTAGGACGATCATCAAACATTTCAATTTGGGCCTTTTGTGCTCTCACGGGCCTTGGCATACCAGATATCATAAATGGAGAGTCATCCATCTCACGGACAATTTCATCAGCCTGCTTTACAGATTGCATCTCCACTAAAGCTGCATAAACACTGCTAGAAGCGAAGTGTGTGGGAATAAACTGAACATCTTTAACCGTTCCAAACTGATTAAAAGCAGTTTCTAGAACCGCTTTGGTGACCAGCGGTGAAAGGTTGTCAATGTAAATCGTCTTTTTCACCTTTTTCTCAAAAGCTGCGTATAAATCCTCAGTTGATGGTTCCATCTGGTGATGACAAAGCGAAATTTGATCTACTGAAAAAGACCGAGTATTAGATATCACATGGTTGAAATTTGTTGGGCATAGTTGATGTGTCAAATATGATTTAGAAAACTATATATGTACTACAGTATATAAGAATCAAACCATATATGAAAAAAAGCAATTCAGGAGGCTTGGTGACTTGTGACCCAAATCCTTTAAAAGCTATCTGTGTTTAATTGACCAAATTTAACCTTTAGAAAGATATATAAACTTTCTTTAGAAACCTGTTTAAATCGTATTCATCATGCCCACCTACATCTCAAACAGTTTCCGAAAAGGTTATCACAAATTTAGGACCACATTTATCACGACATGGACATTTCTATAGATGGCAGTTTAAAACTTGGCTTAAACTCACATAAACCTCCATTAGCAAAAAGATGCTACAGAACAACACAATGTATCTAGTTGTGTTTGCAACATTAAATATATATTCAAAACTATAGATCATATATGCTCATTACGCCCTCCGCGACAACCACATTATTAGAGCGCCATAATACGTGCTATCTCCGAATTATGAATTTTAGTAAACTTTAATCCTACTTAAAACTTAAACCGCTAAATGGTACTATGAGGACTTATATAACCTAATTTTAACTCAATATCGAACTCGGAACTAGAGTTCATACTGTAAAATATCTCTTTTCACTCATAGGCTAAAATAAAAAATAATGTTCCAAAATCTAAATTTTACGACATACTATTTCACAAAACAAAAAAAACACAGACGTGCAGTTTTAGGTCATGAAAACTAGAAAAATAAAGCTTTAAATTCATTACATTCTCCTATTCATACAAACAGAAAAACAAAGCCCTAACCCTAGGATGCAGTATACAAAATTGTATTAAAAAGGAATTATGTACATACAGCTATTAATGTGACAGGGAAAATTACGCCAATCACCGCAGCTGACGGAACAACAGCCGGAATAATTCATGAGTTTTGTTTAGTGTGTGTGTAAGTTTGTGTGTGAATTTTGGTTATGAATAATCACTACTTAGCTTGGGTGGACTTCAAAGCCCGTTTATGATATTGGGCTCATGCTAATTCATCAACAAGCCTTTACATGAGTTGACCCGTGTAGTTTAATTGTTTAAATATGACCCGAGACCGTTTTTAAAATAAGAATGTAAACGTAACCTTAAACATTTCCAGATATACAACAAGAGTTGCAATACATGTTACTAAACCAGTGAGACTGAAATGGAAACTCTTAAGAAATGTCTGTCCTAAGAACATTACAAGTTGATTATCACCTAAATTGCACGGAAAGATATATAAGCTTACTTCAGAAACCTGTTTAAATCGTTTTTCATCGTATCCACCTGCACTCTATGAGTTTTTTAGAAGGTTATTACAAAATTACAACCACATTCATCACGAAGTAGACATTTCTATAGATAACATTAAAAGCTTGGCACAAATTGTCCATTAATCTCCACTAACAAAAAGATGCTACACAACAACACATTGTATCTAGTCACATTTTCCTTGCAAAATAAATTATATTTTGAAAACTATAGATCCATATAAGATATACAATATACTCACAATATTTCTATATTTCTTATTGTTTTGAAAGACATTATATATTACTTCGTATATAAATATAAGAGTAAAATACACTGTTAGTCCCTTTGGTTTGGCCGAAATCACATGGCAAGTCCTTCGACTTTCATTTTTGCATGATGAATCCTTATAATGAAGTTTCGTAACACTATACATCCCTATCCCTAACAATCGAGGGACTTGCGATGTGATTTCGGCCAAACCACAGGGACGAATGGTGTTAGAGATAAGGACGAATGGTGTTACGAAACTCCATTATAAGGATTCATCATGCAAAAATGAAAGTCGAGGGACTTGCGATGTGATTTCGGCCAAACCACAGGGAGTCAGGGACGAACGGTGTAATTTACTCTAAAAATAATTAGTAAGAAGCTGATTACATCATTATTACACATAAGCTACCGACCAAATTGATTCTAAACTTACACCAACAACATTCGCCCCTAAACAAGGACGGACCTTAATGGAGACCGGGGAGGGCCCCGGCCCCACCAAAACTTGCGACACCTAGTGTAAATATTATAGGTTTTAGGGGTAATTTAGTTGAGATTACAAACAAATCTCCGATTCGGCCCTCCCAAAATAAATTCGGCCCTCCCAAAATAAATGTTCAAGTTCCGTCTATGCCCCTAAACTTACACTACTAGACCACACAAAAGACATAGAGATGGTAAAATCAAACAAACTAAGGCACGATTCCGACCTCCAAACCCATTCAACACAATATCACTAAGGGCATTCACACGGTAGAAGCATGGAAACGGGTTACAAACCGACACCGACCACGACAACCACAATATTAGAGTGCCATGATACATACCATCTCCGTAATTACGGTTACTAAATTTCCAATACTTAAAGTTATACGGCAACGGTAGCATGAGGACTTATATAACCTAATTTTTAACTCAATCTCTTTCCATTTAAGCCTAAAATGAGAAATATGTGCTAAAATCTACACTTTACATCCTTCGGATATACAAATTTACGACGTGGTTAAGAGGCCTACTATTTCACAAACCAATAAAACACTAACACGCAGTTTTAGCCGTACAGTAATTATTTCTCAAAAAAACTAACGAAATAAACACTAAAATTGATAACATTTTGCTATTAATTCAAACAGATAATCGAAACCCTAACCCTAGGATGCAGTATACAAAATTGTGTACATATAATAAAGGAATTAGATACATACAGCTATTAATGTGACCAGAAAGATTACGCCAATCACGAAACAACGGCCGGAAAATTTTTCAATCGAGTGACTCAACTTTCTAGACGAATGATTTGTGTGTTTAGTGTGTGTGTGTGTGTGAATTCTGGTTATGAATAATCACTACTGTGTTTGGGTAAATTTTGTAGCCCATTTATGATATTGGGCTTATGGTAATTTATCAACAACCCTTATTATACAGGCCGAGTTTTGGCTCTTACATTAACTTGACCCGTGTAATTTTTTATATTTTTTTTCTTCATTAACTTATGTTTTTTGGCCGATTTATTCATGGAGTTTGAACATATCGCTATGATGCTACACTTAATTAAATTGGATATAACCTTTTCTTTTTAAGAGGTTAGCTGGCCATTTCAGTGTTGTTGTTAAACTTCGAGTCTAATATTTTAATGGTATAAGCATAATCATTTTGTCACTGTGGATATGTTTGGCAAAAATAGCAGTAGCAGTTCGTAGTAGTGACAAGCGGTAGCAATAAGCAATAGCAGAAAGCAGTAGCTGTTTGTATTGATAAAGTGTGGTAACATAGTTGTATAGTCATAATTAGTAAGTGTAAACGGTAGTTGCTAGTAAATGCTTCTTCAATTAGCATTTTGATTTAAAGCGTTTAGAAAAATTAAGAATGCTAGTTGCTTGTTGCCAAACAATCATTCTGTATAAAACGTTAAACGTTAGTTGCTAGTTGCTTCAAAATGTTTTTTAACACTCGCTGCCAAACATACATATGCCACCTTATGAGTAGTTTTATAAACACTCATTTTTTTTTTTTGTTGTGAAAAATTCTCGTATTTCCATCAGGCATCAACGTCAATGGTTGCCATCGAAATTACTACGAACCACAAAATTTCTTCACTGATCATGACGAGGTTAGTTGAAAAAATTAATGTGGAAGGAAGTGATCACCGTTTGTTATGTCTAAATATGTCGGTGGAGTGAGTTTGGTATGGACTTTTATGTGTAAAAAGCTAGTGAAGTTGAATGATGTTGAGGAAATAGCTTATGTTTATCTATACTACTTATAATGCACGAAGGCATCTCACTCTTAATTTTAAAACGTATAAAAAATTAAGCATGGTTTACAACACTTTAATGCATCCAATTTTCAGAATTACAACAAAGTAAGCATATTGTACAACAAAATAAAGCGTTGTGTCATTTTAAGACCAAAATTCTATCAAACAACATTAATGCTATTAAAAACACCTCTTCACCAAAAAATACAACCATTTAAGCACAATGTACAATAGTTGCAACCAATTTTCAGATTTACAACAAAATAAGCATAGTGTACAACAAAATAAGCATGATGCAATTTTCAGACTTACAACATTAATGCTATTAAAGTGATCAATGTTATTAATGACCATAATGATTACTACTTACAAGAAAAGAAACATAGTGTACAACACTTTAATGCACATAATTTTCAGACGTACAAGACAAGAAGCATAGTGTATAACAAAACACCACATTAATGCTATTTAATTTAGTCAATTATTTAACTGGTCAATAAATACAATTAATACAGTTATTAAAACACCCCTTACATAAGAAATACAAATTATCAAGCATATTGTACAACCAAATTAAACATAATTCTGGCATTAAATTTCATTTATTACAAATAATAAAGCACATTATACAAATATTCAAGCGAGAACGGGCAGGCCATTGGGCGAGCGAATGGGCGCGGACCAAAGCTCGATCCGAGCAAGAGACGAGATGGTTCGAGCCAGGCACGGGCTATCTGAAATTCTTGATATCGTAAATTATTTTTGTTAAAAACCTAGAACTGAAGATTGGTAATAATAAACTATTTTGATTGGACACATAAAGATCAACATTATTCATCAAAAAATTTATTTGCTTTGATTGATGAAGTCTTGATTAGACACATGAAGTCCAAACGAAGATACCTGCTAGTTTATTTTGGTGTATATCTGCAACGAAAGAAGTGTGAGTTGGTTAATATAATAATATCAATGTCTCTCTTTCTCTACCTAAGTTTATGCACATACGTATAAGTTATATGTGGTCGAGTTTAATGAACATAAATGCTAGTTTTGAATATCGGCAATGGTCAAAAAGATTGAGGTGGCGTTTGTGATTTAATGTATGAATACACATAACCTTAAAAAGGACCATGAACCATCTGTACAACTGCTTCAAGCCCACGTATATATAGTATATACAACATCATAAGCCTAATTCTATTCTCTAGTAATCTAGTATGATTGTGGCGGGTTGTAGCAGGAAGCTAAGTGAATCAATCACAAGGGTTAGAAAAGAAAGTTAAGAAAAAGATATGATACATGGGTCAGGTGTTATTTTATTTTTTTCTGTTCTCCTTAACTTTGATCTTGATCTTTCGATTATGGCGTGGATTGATCCTCTCCACTGCATTAACAAGTTCTATTATTGAAAGAGCGTCCAAAATATCGCTCTAGTTCTTGTGCTTTGTTTTTGCATATATGGACTTTTCCCTTTGGGAATTAACGGACCATATGTACTTATGTAGTATGTACAGATGTACTTAGTTGTCACCATCTCAAAATTCATTATTTGCTACGAATGGTTCTAAGGCTGCCCATAGTCGTGACATGTGTCACCGTCTGTCACATTAGTTTTCTTTTTTCAGCGACTAGACACGACCAAGTTGCCACAGTTGATGACCGCGTTTTTTTTTTTTTTTTTTTTTTTAGTTCAAACATTTTAAACAACAAATTTAAAATTTATTAAAAATAAAAACATTACAATACTAAATAAAAACATTAATATATTAAAAATAAAAACGATACGAAATACATAAATCATAAATCCTAATCTGAATGCTCCCCGCATGTATAATCATACGAAGGAGACCGATAACCAGCAAATTCCTCGATGTAAGTCAAACATTCCTCGTCTAGCAGAGGTTGCTCAACAAATCTAGCAGACGAACTTGATGCACATACACCATCGGTTTTGTTCTCCCGATAGCTCCAATTGATTTTGGTGCTGATGTTGTTCTGTATTTGTTGAACACACCCCCACAACATCTCAGCAATGTTGTCGTCTTTGTGGGCTTCATCCATCAAAAATTTGTCGATCACAACTTTTCGTTCAGGCGTAATGTCGTTGCAAATCGTGTATTTTTCTCTCATACGTTGCTTCTTTGCCCTTGCCTGAGTTTTTTCGAGCATCATCGTCTTCTTCGCATTGTTTTTTAACGTACATTTGCATATCTTCAACGGAATGAAAGAGACGACAAGCCATAATAATTTTGTGTTGAGAAGTAGTTTGAGGTTGAATTGTGTTTGAAATTGTGTGTTTAGAAGTGTGTTTGAGGTTGGTATTTATAGGATGTAAAGTGGTAAAGCTTTTTAAAAAATAAGTTTTTGTTTATTTATTTATTTATTTATTTATTTATTTATTTTTTTTTAATGTTAAACGGTAACAAAAGTTGGGAAAAGAAGATTTTGAAATCGGTTGAATTTTCAACCGATATTAACTTTTTTGGCCCTCAACCGTTGTTGCGACCCACATTCAACAATCGAGTCGACCGACTTTAAAATCGGTCGTGGTGTGTGACCGACTTATTTTTATCGTTTCATTGTACGCAGCCTAACTAATTGACACGACATGTCTTAAAAAGAGAAAGGCGGTGATTAATACGTAAACTCACCGCCCCTATACCGGTCCTTAATACTCAAGGACTCAAGAGTACTACTTGTTTCAGTCATTCGCCATCTGGAATGGTTTATCGTATTAGACTATTAGTCCTTTGTTTGTCTTTGGGTTATTATTGAGCCGATATCTGGTGGACCTTAACAAAATTAGAAACTGTATAAAAAATGTTAATTGTTTCTCAGTTTAGTGAAGGCAAATTGTTTGATCTACTAATAATGCGAAAAATATTTTTCATAATATATAAACAAAAACTTCATTCATATCAAATAAAAATAAAAGTTTCTCAATCATTGTTAAAATGACAAAAGGAGACATGTGTGTCCCTTGATCATCAAAGATTTGTTCAAAATAAAAAGAGACAAAATTTCCATGTCGACTTTGGATGTCAACTACACAACCGAAATACCTCTTACTTCTGAGCAAAGACATGCAACTGAAAATCCAAAACAAAACAACTTCCTCTTACATTATTTTCCTAGTACATCCAAAAGTGGTCCTAAATTTCTTATCTTTTGCCATCTAAATATTTAATACACTTCAACTATTAAGACAGAACTAACAATATGTACTCAAACTTCTTTTAAAAGCTATTCATAACTCATTAACCATGTCGCGGTGTTAAGTCGTACATTTTTGACACATCATGGTCATTTGAAATTAAACGTTTAGAGGGTCTATGAAGTTGCTTATTTAAGCGCTTATCTGCTTAGTTTTTAAGTAGATAATTAGCAAAAGCGAAGACAGGGGGCCAGGGTGGGGGCATTCCCTTCTAGCGAAAAAATTTGTAATGCAAGTTTTTTAGAATTTCTGGCTATTTATGTAATGTGCCCCCTAACGAACTAATTTGTAATGTAATTTTTATAAGTTATCAGAATTTTGCCCCCTCGACCATCATTTTCTGGCTCCGGCCCCGATAATCAGTTTTGGCCCTTTAACCGGTAAATCTTAAGCATATAAACAGTTTATATAGACAAATCCCAAACACTCCTTTAGATGATCAACTGCATGAATATGCCGGCATAACTCGCTAAAAGATATAAGATATATGACTAAAAAGGACAATTACATTGTAAATAATTAAGTAAACATTGTATTTTTATTTTCCGCTTTGAAATTGATACAATGATTAAATTGCTACATTCACCAACTATAAATCCCCATCCGTGTATTCGGAACCAGGTTCAGGTTTCGGTTTCTTATTCAAGTCAGGTTTCTCTTCGAACCAACACAGTTTTGGCTTCGACTTCAGCTCCAACTCCAGTTCCAGCTTCGGCTTCAGCTCAAAAGTTTGTGCATGATCATGCGCGCCACTTGTCTCAAAAGCATCCACTCTCGCCCCAACCTCCGCGGCTTTCTTCCTTATAGAAGCCGCGGACAACTCATCCGGTCCCACATCAGACGCCAACAACTCCGGAAAATTAAGGCGGGCGGAGGGCCCGCGTAGTAAGTACACGGCCGTGTCGTAGGCACGTGCTGCGGCCACGGCCGTGGAGTAGGATCCGAGCCAGATCCTTGAACGTTTATTTGGCTCTCTAATTTCGGCAACCCACTTTCCCCACTTTCTCATACGTATTCCTTTGTATTGTCTCTCATCGCTTTTTCGCTTCCTTGTCGATGAACAGCCACCATCCATCGATCAAATAATAATCTAACACCACCGACACGACACGACACGACACCTTTTGTTTCTGTTATATATTTTTGTGTAAGGATTCTTATGTGTATATATATAACTAATGAAAGAATTGAATATGTGTGATTGGCATGTGTGTGTTGGAATGATTTTGATAGATGGATCAGGGGTTTGTTGGTGGGGATTAGAGAGAGGCACAGAGAAAAAGAAGTTATAAAACTGAGTTGGGTGGGTTCATATTTGAAGAATCATCTTAAAATAGACAAAATAAATAAGTGTTATGTTGCTATATTATTCGAATTAGAAATGTCAATTAATTTCTTAAAAGCATTTAAATGGCATTAGGGTTAATATTTTAGGTATCACTAGTCTAGTCGGGTATCCGCGTGTTGCGGCAGTGAGTATCCGTGTGATTATATTTTTTGGTGATAGCAAGGTTTTTTTGATCCATTGCTTTTAGAGAAGGAAAAAAAAATGAATGTTTAACAAAGGTTATTAATTGGAAATTAGTTTGTTTTCTTACTTACGCATTTAGTAACAAAATAAAAAGTTTTTGTAGTAAGGTGCCTACGCGATTATGAGTTTTTCATGATGCTAACTTAACACATGTCGCTAACTTAATGGAATAACTTTACCGCACAATATTGTTTTAAAAAATGACAGACATGCATCACGATGCAACGACGATACGAAAACGATCGTCAACGATATTGCTAGTCATTTTGGACCTGTAATATTGTATATCGTTAAACATAAATGGTGTTTTAAAATAGCGATTTTAGCACCATCTAGTGGTGTCTATATTGCTAAATTGTTATGGTAAATGGTGGTCTGTTGCGTGGTCAAAAAAGGTGGTGTCAGAAAGTCTGACTACATAAAAGATTGGTTTCTATAATCCACTTGATGACCTGAAAATTTTATTTAGTGGGTGTTTTAAAGAAGAAAGAAAAGATAAGATGATTTATGTGCTAAAGTTTTGTACCATGTGATATACTTAATTGTACTTTTGAGTGAAGAAGTATTTTAATAATATCATTAATGAATTGTAAAATTTATTTAGTTAGTGTTTTAAAGATATAAATGATAAAATAATTTATTCATTATTCTTTTGTACAATTTCATATATTAATTGTACTTTTAAGTGATTGGGTATTTTAATAATATTATTAATGATTTATAAATTTCATTTAGTGAGTGTTTTAATGAAAAAGAAAAATTAGATGATTTATGCATAATTGTTTGTACCAAATGTTATATTAATTGTACTTTTGAGTAGAAAATATTTTAATGATATTATTAATTCTGACATTAATATACATGAATGTTACAAGTTAGATAATTTATGCATTATTGTTTTGTACCAAGTGTTATATTAATTATACTTTTGGTTACAACTTTAGCCGGTTACTTTTATTAGAAATGTTTTTTGTCTTAAAATTTTTAAGACTTCTTAATTTAGAATGTCCTAAACACTTTATATAATTGTGTCTTCTATATTGTTTATTATATGTAAAATAATCAAAGCAACATCGACAAGTACAAAAATCAATCTCGTCAGAGTGAGGTACAAAGAGATGGGAGGATATAGACCGTTGAGTACACTTTAAAATGATAATAAATGAATTGCTTTTAGAAAAATATCCAATGATAATGTGTTTGTGCGTGTGGGTATAAACTATAAACTGTAAAACGGTGGCTGTGAATAGTTTTTCAAGTATGTTTGGTTTTACTTGCAGTATACATATTTTCAATGTATGAGAAACTAATAATGCATAATAATTACACTAATAGCATATAGATATCAGACAAACTTCGACATTTAAAATTTTGAGATTAAAGTTACGTTACTATATAGCTAGTTAGTATAATACTTTGGGCACTTGTAAAATTCTGACACTCTGGAGTCATATAACAACATTCTTGTGATAGTTTCAAACATTAAAGTGTTCTGTAGATATGGCACTTTAATTTATGCAAGTAACAGCATATCGAAAGAAATAGTCAAATGGCGAACGGTAAATATAAAGTAGAAGGCAACTATAGCAGCATGTGTGTTGTTGAAAATACAATTATCTCAAGTGCTTCGACTCCGAGCTATTATTTATTTTCTTTGAATAATAATAAAAAAAGTTACACACACAAACATACACAAAACATATTGAAACTTTTAATTGACAAGCCAATCATAAGTTTGAAAAAATTAAAAGGTAACCGGTTGGAGTTCAATTAGGCTAGAAGAGATAACATGATCAAATATTTAATTGTATGTGACAATGAAAGTATGAAACCATTAGCATTAGCCTACCTATAGCAGCATGTGTGTAGTCGAAATTACAAATATCTGAAGACCAATAGTAAGATATTAATATTGCGTTGAAAAATATGTACTTATCGATAATACCAATGAAAGATTGAAACATGAGATGTTATAATATCATGACAAATAAGATATTGACACTTGGCCATATGAGTTGAAAGATTTGGGAGTTAGTGTTAATGTTGTCGTGAATTTATTGGTCAAAACTCCCTGGTAAATGGTAACCAAGAAATAATCTTACGTTATTCATCGCAATAAGAGCTCACAAATTCATCACATGGACACTGATTGCAACTAGGGTGAAAACGAGCTGAGCCGCTCATAAAAAATTTGAGATTAGATCGGTAAAAAGCTCGAATGAGTCGAGTTTTAACGAGCCCAAGCCTGAGATCGAGTCTAAGTTTGGGCTCATTTAATAATTGAGTTCGAGCCCAAGCTTTATACAAAAAGCTCGAGTAGGCTCGCGAGCCTAAACGAGCCCAAAAAATATATACGTATATATATTTCTATACGTATAAACGAGCTTAAAAGTAGAAAACGAGGTCGAGACTTATGTAATCAACGAGCCGAGCTTCTTTTGAACTCTGTTTTCTTCAAAACATCATATAACTTAGTTGAGCCCGATCGAACTCGAGCTTGTGAAAATTTTCACGAGCCGAGCTCGAGCTCAAAATATGAGACTCTAAACGAGCTCGAGCTTTATATACATAAACGAGCCAAGCTCGAGCTCTGGCAGGCTCGGGCTCAACTCGACTCATTTTCACCCCTAATTGTCACCTTCACTAAAACAAGAGAAGTCAAATTTACACATTTTTATTTTCACATTTTTAAAGAATATGTGAAATCTTATTTATTTATTAAGATTTAATAACATGCAAAAATTGGTTCAACACAATTCACTTTTTACTCTAAAAAAATCTAAGTATTTACACTTTTTAGTCTGAAACTCATCATACGGTCATTTTTTTCACACTTCAAGTGTGAAAAAAATTGAATGTTATAATTAATTCTGTAAAAAAATCTTAGATTTCTACATATTTAAAAGTGTGAACTTATTTTTAATACTATTTATAAATAAATAATATTTATTGTTTTACATTTTTTCACACTTATAAATGTAACAAATTTTACCCATTATTAAATGTCAATAAACTAATAAAATTACTCACAGTTTAAAAGTGCAATAAAAAAGTGTATGGATTGGACTATTTTTTTTTAATGGCCGCATTTTTTTCAAAGTTACTTTGGCGACAAAGTGACAATGTCATTCATTTAAGGACGCTACTTTTGCTATATTCATTCTTTAATGTTGTGAGTGCATGTAAAAAGTAGTTTTCGTGCTAACTAAATTGGGTGACATCGATATAACTAGAGCTCTAAGCTAAGACTAGAGGGCAAGGGAGCGTGAGTGGCTCACCTTACCCTCAGTCACTCGCCACTCACCATGCCGTCCAAGTCCACTCACTCGCCAGTCTCGCATATCTATGCACATTAAGGTGACTCGTTCACCTAATTGATAAATGTGCAAATTTGATACCGGTTTGTAAAAAATAAATAAATAAATAAATAAATAAAAAATAAAAAAAATTAAGGTGAGTGAAAGTGAGTGCCTTGTCCACAGAAAGGTGAGTGAAAGAGAGAGAAGAGAGAAATCTGACGAGACGCTGATGTATAAGGTGAGTGTGTGGGAACCATGCCATCCAGCCTAAGTATAAACACACCCCCTTAAAAGAAAGGGAGGTGATACTGGCTTTTTGATTCATGCACGTTTAGTTGTGCATTACAGGTATTGTCGTGTTGTTTTTGTACAATACTGTAATGCACAACTAGTGGTGCATGAATCAAAAAGTGTGATGTGAGTATCAATTCCCTAAAAGAAAACATGTTAATCAATTGTAGTGGAAACACTAACGTGTAGTTTGATCTTGAGTACAATTAGTTAAACAAGTGGTATAAGCTTATCAAGTAAGTGAGTTTTCAGTAATCTTGTTACAGTTAATACGTTTCTTACGTGTATATATATTGACGATAATTATATATGTGTTGTATATAGCGTCATGCTTAATGCTGTCATTCTTTAGTTCTTATCTGTGGTCGATATGTAATAATAAACATTGGATTGGATTATCAATTTCTTCAGAGTTTGAGAGAGTATGGCACAAATGCTGCCTTTGCTTTAGCGAATGGGATCGACACTAGTGACATTATAAGAAATTAAGAGTAACTCACAATATAACAAAATTAACGTTTTCATCAAAGATACTTCACATTTAAGATGTTTTACCATGTAAAAGTACAGCTACATTAAACTCGAGATGTACCAATTAGTAATGGACTGAAGGAGGGGAAAGAGGGTAACAGGTAAGTACAAATGCACCGAATATGTCGACTAACATTCTAAGTCGGGGCCTCTGTGCTAAATTAATTCCGAACCAACCACATGTTAATTACTGGTCTAATAGGTATATATTTAAGACTTGGTCATTGAGTTTGAGCTAACTCGAGGAATGGTTTGGAAACAGGGACGGACTCACATGGGAGCCAGGTGTGGCACGCGCAATCCCAAATTTTACCTAATAAATTCTTTATCAGACAACTTCAGTAGTCATAATCATAAAAGAAAATTTGTGCAACACCTTATCAAAAATTTTAGGTCCGGCTTGGAAACAAGACTAGTTTGACATCATGCTGATACTACAAGATACATTAGATTTGTTTTTTTTTGAACATCTACATTAGATTTGTTAGAACTAATATTTGTTTCAATACTAGTAAAATGGGAGTACTATAGAAATGTTGGTTTGGGAAGATGTACCAACCAATAACAGTTACGGGTTGGTGAGTTTCGAGTACTCCATCTTGTATGTACTTTAGGAAGTTAATTATATGAGAAATGATACATAAACTTAAATTTAAACCTTTGGTATCATCCTGATGGGTTGTAAAATAAGTTAGTTCCTGTTTGCAACCATCAGGATGTTGACACTTGGTTTTAGGTATAAGTTTATGCTTAAGTTTAGGTTTATGTATCATTTCTCTAATTATATATAGTGTCACATAATTTGCTGTGGTGATAATAATTGTGTAAATGTGAGATGAATACGTACCTTATGATCTAATACAATGTCGGCTGGTTACTTACTTGTTCCAAATTAAAAATCGAGTTTAGCTTGATATAAAGCTTACATTATTGGATAATGCAACGCTTATAAATGTACTTACATACGGTTATTGACTTATTTTAAGAAGAAGAAAAAAGGAGTCAAAAGACATGACATATGACATTGCTTTCATACAAAAAAATAATAGAAAGACCAAACTATTTCTGGTGGGGATCGTTTAACCTAACAAACAACTTATAATGGTTTTCCACCATATTTATTTCTAAATGGCCAACAAGTCATATCCATATCTTTTACTATATTTTATGAATGATGTATGTGCATGCTTGACTTTAATTTTTTTACCTCTTTTTCCTAGCAATCATCGACATGATAACGAATTAGGTAAGAAAATAGCTCGTGTTCGACACTGTAGCGCTAGATGACGGGCCATCACCGAATTCTAACAAAGCTAGATAAATCAATATCATCCTTATACTATTGGATTGATTAGTTGGTTATTAGACTTATTACTACTAGATGCATACATATTGCGGCCATTCTTACATTTATTGCCCCTTTAGTGTGCAATGTCTAGAGCGCTGATGGTTGATTCAAGCAGCAAAACAAAATTGCTGTTTGGCACCCAATAGTAAATCAGGAACAAGATCGACAACAAAAAGATAAGAAAAGCGGAACAAACTCATAATGTGCTCCCTTAGCTCCTTTCAAACTGATCTATCAATTCTTAATGTTTATGATTCGTAAACAAAAAATAACAGTATCATCTGCATTGCGGGCATCATTCTTTTGCTATAGGATAACCAAGGTTAATATCATACAAGTCATTTCAAAAAACTCCTCAACAGTCCATACAGGGATGAGTATTTATCTATTTGGACCAACAAAAATGCAAACCAGACCAAACTGTACAAGAACCAGGTATATTCAAAAAAAAATTTTTTGGTCTTTTTTTGTTTTGTTTCTAAAAATCAGTTTCCGGTTCAAGATATTCTCAGAAAATGCGATGGGATTATACTTTTTAAATAGAGGGAAAAAAAATAAATAAATAAATAAAATCAATGATTGGTTTGAGAGCTTTCGGGTTCAAATTCTATGTATATTCTAGTTCGAACTAATTTTGACCCATACAGGTAAGTAACTCTAGTTCGTTATAGTTATTGTAAGAATGAGAAACGAGTTTAAAGACATAAGTCAGATTTCGAGCAAGCTTATTTTTATGATGAAAAACATTAAGTCAATTCATAAGTCTGGTCAAAGTTAATGTATACTTAATGATCATGCTTCCATCCAGTCAAATGACACATGAAGTCAAGCACATGCACCTTCTGGTTCGCATTTTATTATCACATCGAACGACACACAACATGCTAATTGTTGCATCCCCATGAGCTCAAACAACCCAATTAATAAAAAAAACGACTGAACCAGAAATTCAAGATTTTATATAAAACCCATGTTCCATCAAGCACAAATAAACTCCAATAACAGGGCTCATCAGTAACATATAATCACCCTAAAATACCCCTAAACGATAATAAAGCATGTCGAAACAAATCATCACCAAATTTCAACAAAAGCTAAAAGGGTGCCCCGTGTCCAAAAATATCATCATACCGTGTGAAATTACCCTAAACGATAGTAAGCTCTCATGAATAACATCTAGAGTTTAGATGGATATCGCTTGGCCTGCTCCTGGACTCTTTTCTTGTACTCAGCCCGATGCTGCACAAAGTGGCACAAATTAAATAAACCATTGCAGCATAAGCTCTCAATTACACCATAAATTCCTGAAAAAGTATAGCATGTTTACCCTGGTAAAGAGCGCATTAGCATTAGGTTGGGCAGCACTAGCAGGATTTGGGGTGTCCAACAAATCTTGGATACCACAAAGGATTTGCTTAACTGTTATTGCTGGTCTCCATCCCTAGAAACATTAACATTTATACAACCAAATGTTACTAATAAAAACAAACGACCATAATATCGATGCTTTTTCTTTAATTTATTATTAGTAGTTGTCAAATCACTTACACTGCTTTCACTAAGGATCGACAGACAAACCAGTCCAGATTGATAAACATTCAGATGAAAAAAGTCTGTTGGAAAACTACACTTAGGTGGTTTGCTTGGATAATCCTCGGTGAAAATAAGGGTAAGTGGATAATAACCACCCTCCCAATCAGTCTGCAAAGTCAAACATAAGAGAAAAGAGCCGAGTGTTAGGATCAATAATCACAGTGACACATTATGTGTAGCAAATAGCCGTGGTCAAACAGGCTGCACACGCAATTCAGGGGCTATTTGAAGTTGCATTTTGAACATGATCATGTCGAATAGAATAATCAGAATTACATAATGAATAGTGACAAACAAGCTGCAAGGATGGTGTTTGGTTGTGCTGTTGAATTTTTAATATCTACAGATTTACATGTTAAATGACCTCTGAATAATCAGAATCAGTTCTAATAGGGCTATTTCTAAAATTGATTAATTGATCCCTTGCGACTACAAACCACAATAATTAGACAATGATGACTTCCGTTTCAGCACACTAACAACAACAATAAACACAAACCACTGAAATAAAGATTAAATTTGCCAACAAAGGTAATCAAAAGTACAAAAAATTTGCCAATATTGATATGAATACTTTTTCGCACATCAAAAGAAGTAGAAGTTCGATTTAAAATTTTTATACTTCCACTCATTTTGACGAGTGAGATAAATCCTCATACACATTGACAAATTCGGGGTATATTTAATTATGTTTTATGGCAAATTTTCCGGCAAAAAAGAAATGTCACAAATAGAAACAAGCAATGTGATTTCACTTTTTTCACATCAAAAGATTTGCGAAAATTATATGCCTAAAGACACATGTCATTGATACAGATTCTATACGAAGTGGACCATTTTCTAGCACCCATATATCAGTGACACCTTTGGACATACAATTAAACACATCATCACGCACCAATCACTTCTTTATTCCAACACGGAACACATACTTTTTTATCATTGCAATATGATCATGAAAGTTTATTGTCACATTGTTTAAAACATTAACAACCATATCATAATTAAAAAAAGAAAAAAAAGTGACTTGAAACATCAATGACCATATTAAAACGAAGATAACGTGACCACGTAATCGACTTTTACCGCTTCAACCAAGCCAAACTTTTTATGACCCACATTGCAAATTTACCACATAACTAAAAAAAGTTACCAAAGTAGCATGTTCCTTGAAACATCAAGAACCATATTAGAACCCAAAAAAGAGACCATATCGCGACGTAAGTCGATTTAGACGCTTCAACCAATCTATCTACACTTTCAATAACCCACATTGCAATTTTACCCCAAATAACCAAACAAAACCAAAGATTAAAAAAGAACTTACCCCAGCCTTGCCAGGAACAATACAATTCCATTTCATCAAATTGACAGAACCATCAGGAAGAGACTCAGGCTTAGCCACAAAACCCTACTCAATCAAAATTAATAAAATTAAACACTGGCATTAGTGACATAAGTTTAAGAAAAAGAGAGGAGGGGAACCACATGGGGATGATTCTTGCGCCATGCTTTCCGTTCCTCGGTGAGACGACCACGAGCAACACCACCGCCTGACATTAGTTTGCGACCCCTAAATTCTAGCAGCGAAAGTTGTATTGAATGTGGGTTGTTGTTTCGACTACTTAGCTTTATTTTATTTACATTTTTACCCCTTATTGTTTAACCTTTGTTTTATTTTTCTTTTCACTTTTCACCTTCCAATAAAAATCTGGAAATATTTAAATCGGCGAAGAAACCTTTATTCCGTACATTTGTACTCAATGCCGGTCACAGACCATTCCTCAAGGGTCTATTCTGAGGCATTGAGCACTTGTGTTTTGAGCTAAAATTTTAGATTGAACTCATGACCTATTTTTTCAAAACCCTTATTCACAAGTCAACTAAATGTTTGCTGTGAAAGAGTGATACCACTTAAGTCTTATAAAATACATCATTTTCGAATGCATTTCGGAGACAAGTTTTTGGTTATAGTTGAATTGAATCGATAAAGCTTAATTTTGTGACGTAGCAAAACAAAAATATCTTGTTTGCCGGTTAAAACTAAAATTGAAGCTTATTTTAGTCAAAATTGAATCAAGTTGATTTTATATAGTTAGATAGATGATAAGATTACTTGAAAACTACTTTTTCCTTTTATGTTTAGGTGTAAAGTAACGTTATATTATGATTGGTCCATATAAATTACAATTAACTCCAAAACACTAAAAACAAAGGAGTTCATTAAATATAACTTACTTGCGTATAAAAATATTTGATTTACATAATTGTGTAACTTTATGAATGTAACAGATTGCTATAGAATAAAAGTTATTTACAAATAATATACTTGGTAGCTAAAATGATCATCACGTCAAAAAGGGTGGGGTTACTGGGACGGCGGTTATATTTTTAGATTGACTATTTTTTTTTTTTTTTTTTTTTTTAATAATTTTGTTTCTATCAAAAAACTATAAACCTGAAAATGCGGAACAGTAAATATAAAGTTTAATAAGTCAAACGCTTAAAACTGTCAGAAATACGGAACATAAACTGACAAAAAACTGTGTTGTACTGAAAAAAGTGGGGGACAAAAAGAATATTCCTTTATGATGTGACATCATAGGGGGTTTCAATAGTACAACCCGTCAAAAACCTGTACGGGGTTATAATTTAAAAGTACAAATTCTTAAGTGATCCCAATAACAATGTCACCATGTTGATTTATTTAATCACTGTAATGGTAGTCATTCAATAAAGAAAGCAGTTGAGATTAAGGTTGATTTAGCTCATAACCATTTGACGGTTACAAAAACTAGCTGACAAAACTTTCTACTATCATACTACTTATTTAATAGGTTAAAGCAAATAGCGTAAATGTTTTGTTAGAGCACTTCCATTAGTAACGCCATAACGGCGTTAAAGCACAAAAAACGGCGTTATGGCCGTTATCCCCGTTGTGACCTCGGCGTTAAAGAGAAGAAAAGAAGCCCGCGTTGCCAAAGCAACGGGCGTTAAGGGGAGGCGCAAAAAAAAAAAAAAAAAAAAAAAATCAAAAAATTTACATTTTCTACCCTTAAACGGCTACTAGCAAGTGGAAAACTTTGAACGACATATGCACAAAGTTCAACTCTCATTTCAAACGTGCGAAACGGGATCGACGAAGCGGGGAAAGTGAAATGGATGTGATGCAACGGGCAAAGCAATGGTATCGTGAGGAAACCAAGGGATCAGCTTTTGGTCTCGAAGACGCTTGGGAGGTTTTGCGTCATTATAAGAAATGGAACACGCCGAAACCGGTCGATTTAACCGTGAAGTCCCAAGCCAAACAAACGAGAATTTGTTTGGTCAAGATGAACAACCTCGCCCCATGGGAAAGAAACGTGCTACCAAGAAAGCAAGATCCGAGACTACAACAAGTACTGGGGGACAAGCACTGGAGGAACGAGCTCGTCAGCTTATTTCACCGAAACTATGGCAAACGAGTTTCGTCGAACGAAAAGTCTCCGGCGTGTCGGGCCGCGAGGAAAAAGATCTCACAATAACCCGGTTGGAAGAGATAAAGTTTTTGATGACGCCTACTGAGGGGCAAGATCCAATGGTCATGCAGTGGATCAATGACGAAAAAGATCGAATCATCGTAAAATATAACTTGAAACCTCGTCAGTAGATCGTATTCTCTTCATTTCCTTTAATTTGTTCTAACGTTTTATTTCGTTGTATTTTTTTATTTTTTTTTTATTTCGTTGTATTTTTTTTTAGTCTCGTATTGTAATATGTTTTAAGTTTGAATGAAATGTTTATTTTAGTTTAATAAATGAAGTGTTTGTTTTAGTTTAGGGGTTGAAATTGAAAATATGAAATATTAGTGGTGTTATGGTGTTATTGGGATGTTATTGTTGTGGGTGTTTTTTAAGGATGTTAATGTTAAATGGTAAAGCTGATGTGGCGCTGACGTGGACGGTGTTATTGGTGTTATGGTGTTATTGTTGCTCTTATGCACTTTCTTAATCATTAAATAGTTATTTGTTGAATCAACCTTCATCCCAACCGCTCACCCTAATTTAACGTTTACCACTAAGGATGAGCATGTAGACCTAAATCACGGTATCAAACTGAAACCTTAGCGCTTTTGTACCGACTACCGGTGCATGGTACGGGACTAATACTATGAGTCGAGCTAAAAAAATTTGAGATCACTAATACGGTACCGGTACTAAAACGATAGTATCAAAAAATACCCGAAATTTGTAAAGTAGCTACAATTATAAACATAATTCTAAACACATCATTTTGCTTGCATAATTAAAACATATTTACAGTAGCTACAATTTTAAAGATAAACTCATTTCTAGTAGTGTATTTGTTAAGATATTAACTTGCTTATTTTTTGTCAATATGTGTAGAGATTGCCAAGTAAAATTCTAAAAAAGTGAAAGATGGTTACACAAGATTATTTTTATTTTAATTTTATTTTAATTTTTTTTTCTCGAAATGGTTTAGTTTGTTTATTTTTTCTTACATGTTGTGGTTTAAAATCACTCGAAAATGTACGTTTTGTCCTTTTTTTTGTCACAAAAAGTTGCAAGCAAGTAATATGGATTTTTTTTTAATAAAAAAGGGGGAAGAACCGTATATGTACCGATTTCTCGGTACCGACACTGGTTGCTGTAACTGAATCTCGTTCGGTATGGTATCGGTACCCTTCTTTTATGTGCTGGAAAAAATGGTACAATTAATTTGGTATGGGTTCGGCACCAATCTGATATCGTGCTCATCCCTATTTACCGCATAATGATCAGACAAATCAAGGGCTATTAGAATTAGTCCATGTGATATGTTTGAGATTTAAAGTTAATCAACTCACACATAAAATAATTGTTTGGTTGAGAAAACTTATTTTGAACCACTATAAAACTAGATATAATAAGACAAATCTTGATGTGTAGAGAGCATCATTAGCGCGTCATCCTTTATTATAACACCTCACCAACGAAATGTTATGAACCAAATTTGAAGGTGATTTGGCCATCTTGATTATTGTTGGCAATGTTGCAAAAATCATGAATCGGTAGTCGGCGGTCAACCACCCTATAGGGATTAATTGGATTGGCATTTCCTGCAAGTTTTGGGTATTTCTGGAGACTAAACTAAATATCTTAATTGATTCCAAGCCTACTATGTTCTCAAACCTCAATAAAATACTTCAATTCTGATTACGAGGTCCATTGTGCGTTATAAGTGAAATAAACGATCCCCAAAAAAAGTAGAATGCCTAAATTAATATTTTTTTAAAAGCTGAACGATTAAGACGATTTGGCCGATTAGTCTGATTTTTGACCGATTAGTCCAATTTTTTACCGATTAGTGGCAGATTTTTTTACCAGACCGATTTTCAAAAATCAACAAGATAGAAGACCGATTACCTAGTAATCACCGATTTTTGCAACACTGATTGTTGGTGTGTGTGAATGTTATTGTGGGGTATGTTTTTTTTCAAGTGACAAAATGTTTGTGTGATTGGTTTGATGATCACTACTACAATGTTTGTTGATTGATTTGATGAAGAGTCAATGTTGAGACAGTAGTGATGCGACTTCGTCTGGTCTAAGAGAAATAAGCAAAACTTATTATTTTAGGCTTATAAACTTATTGTTGAAATAATTAGTTTGACTTTGTTGATTTGGCAAACTCATACTTGTTATAACTATAAGGGCTAGTTATGACAAGTTTTATTCCTCTAACATGTTTTGTCTCTATATGTCAAGTTTGTGTTTTTGCAGGGTTAGAAGTGGAATTATGGTCTATATAAGCAAAAGACGGATCTAGGGTTTGATTATCAGTCTCTTACTTTCACCCACATAGTTTGTTATTCTCTCAAGTCTGGTAGTCTCAAGTCTGGTGTTTGATTGATCATCTTCATCATTGTTGGGTAGTTTCTGAGTGATTGTAGTGAGGTCTTTTGTATTGATCTTTGTAGTGAGATATATAGAATCCTTCTGAAAGGGGCTATCTGATTTCTTTTGTATTTGTTTGGTAAGCACATAGTTGTGGACTTATCTTCTTAAATCTTTGAGTAATAAAAGAATATCACCAATGGGAGGTTGGCTGGGTGATTTATACGTGGTATTGTTTTGTTATGTGTTGAGATTGATAGTTTTTACATGGTATCAGAGCATCGGCTTTGATCTCCGGTGGCTCTTGGTGGTTTTTTAGGTTTTAAAGGTTTGGAGAAATTTGGGTGTTTCATGATCCGGTGGTGTAATTGATCAATTGAGGTTGTTATCTCAATGGCCGTGTTGTTTAGAGTGTGGATCTTGTGGTTCTTGATTCAATTGGTTAGGGTTTCACAAACCCTAATTTTGTTGATTTGGGGATCTTGATTTTGTTGGTGATATGTAGTGTTCTTTGGCTTCATTTTTGATTCTTTACACTCTTGAATCAAGAGTGTTGGGAAATCTGTTCATTCCGTTGCGTTACTTCATAGCACTGTAAGGACTTTCTCTTCTTTTAATTCGCTGTTATTTTGTTTAGATTCTTGGAGGATAGGAATTGGGAAGTCTTGGAAGTTGGTGGTGATTTGGTTGTTCTTGTTTGTTGGTATCTGTTGTTTTGTTTTGTCTGCTAATTGTTAGTCTATTTGGTTTTTCTTTTGTCAGCATTCATGGTTGAGGTTTTAATTAGTAATTTGGATGGTGGTAATCCTTTATATCCGCATTCTTGTGATAGTTCTAATCTTTATATTGTTCATTTTAAGTTGACTGAAAGTGATAATTACAAGATATGGTTATTGCTATAAAAATTGCTCTTAAAGGTAAAAATAAAATGTGTTTTGTTGATGGTACTTGTGTGAAACCTGTTACTAGTCCTGTGTTAGCCCAACAATGATAATGATAATAATAATAATAATAATAATAATAATAATAATAATAATAGTGACAACAACAACAATAATAATAATAATAATAGAGGTCCAAACTCCAATCTTTCGTATACTCATTGTGGGCTAATTGGACATACTGTTGAAAGATGCTTTGAAATTGTTGGGTATCCCCCATTTAAGAAGAATCCTAATTTGTCTAAACAATCTGTTCCTGGTAGGGGTTTTAATGGTAATGCAGAGGCACCCAAAAGTGTCTCTAGATCCACTGGTTCTATTTCTTTTGATAATGCTTTTACCAAGAATCAAATGCATAAAATTCTCTCTCTTATAAGTGAAAAACCTTTTGGAAGTGCTTGTGCCAATATGGCAGGTATGAAAAATGGTTTTTTTTAATGCTAATGTGTTTTTTAATATGCATTTTGAGAAGTTTTTATGTGCTCAAACTTGTTCCTATAAGTATAATGTGTATTTGGGGTGAATTATAGATTCTGGAGCCAATCAACATTTAACAGTTTCAACAAAAAATATGTTTAATGTAATTGATATATCTAGCTTAAATCTTACTGTTGGACACCCTAATGAAACTTTAGCTAAAATAACAGTTGTTGGAAATTTAAGATTAACCAATAATGTTGTGCTGTTTGATGTGCTTGTGGTTCTAGAATAATGTGCTAGTCTGCTGTCTATTCATAAATTGATTAAGGATAGTAAATTTTGTTGGATTTGATGAACACAAATGTTATTTTTAGGATTTGAATCTAGTCAAAACTGTGGGGACTGGTAATGAATGTGGTGGCCTTTATTTGTTTGATGTGGAAAAATGTGGTAAGACAAGTGGTGTGTCTAACAATGTGTTTGTCTGTCATGTTTCTAAGAAGCTATGGCATAGCAGGCTAGGTCATCCAGCTAATATTGTTTTATCTAAAATAAGTAAAACCATTGGTCTTAAAACTGATAATCATGTGACTCCATGTGATGTGTGTCATGGTCTAAGTAGACTAGGGAACCTTTCCCTTTGTCTGAACACAGAATTCTAAGTCTGTTGGTGAAGTAATCCATCTTGATTTGTGGAGACCTTATAGAGTTGTGAGTAGAAAAGGATACAATATTTTTTTTTAATTGTGGTGGATGACTATAGCAGAGCTGTATGGGCATATTTTATCAAAACTAAGGTTGAAGTTGGTTTTTATATTCAAAGTTTTGTGAAACATATTTTTACACAATTTAACAAAAGAGTTAGGGTATTGAGAGCTGATAATGGAATAGAGTTTGTGAATAACAAAATGGCAACATTTTTTAAATCTAAAGAAATTGTGCATCAAACCTCTTATGCCCATACACCTCAGTAAAATGGCATAGATGAGAGGAAACATAGACATCTCTTAAATGTTGCTAGAAGTCTTATGTTTCAGGGGGGATTCCTCTCAATATGTAGACTGAGTGTATTTTAACTGCGGTTTACTTGATTAATAGGTTACCTTCCTCTATTTTGTATGGAGCTTCTTTTTATCTGTTAGTATATGGTAAAGAACCTATTCTCTCTCACCTCAGGTGTTTTGGTTGTCTATGTTATTCTACTATCTTAATTAATAAATATAAGTTTTCTTCAAGGTCTGAAAAGTGTATTTTGATTGGTTTTTCTGGTGTCAAAAAGGTTTACAAGTTATATAATATTGAAAGTAAAACTGTGTCTTTTGCTAGCGATACTTTTATAAAACTATTTTTCCTTTTAAAATGAATTTGGAGTCAAATGGTTTTTTGAGTCAAAATGAGTCTGTTTCAAGTTCTTTTGAGTCTGAGTTAAGTTTCACAAACTTTTTTGATACTGATGACCACACCAATAATGAGGCAATTCTGAATCATGAAAATGGAGACTCATCTTTTGTGGAAGGTAGTGGTATGGTATCCAATGATTTCGGCATATCACATACTGCTGATGAGGATGCAACCATTGGGAACACCCTTAGCATAAGAGCATCATGAGACACGCCCGGAATGTTGAAAAGGCTTGCGATGTATAGGACATTTTCAACGTGCTCATATGCATCTTCGTCCCTGTTTCCTGAAAAGGGGTTAGCACGAAGCTCCCTCATAAATTGGTCTTTGATTTCGAAACGGACATCCGCTCCAATTGTCGGTCTTACGAGACCCGGCCCTTGTTCTGCTCTTGTCAACGCCAAATATTCCTCAAGAGTGAGGTCATCAATGTTAACAACTTTCATGGTACCTGAAAACTTGAAATATGATCGTGAGAAAAGTTTAAAAAGAAATAAAATATTTAATATCAATCCTAATATAACTCCCCAGTAGCGGCGCCAAAAACTTGATGCAGGTTTTACTGACCAGGTTTTAATATTTATAAATTCTCGTTATACCTATGGTCTACCCTAGTGCACTAACGGGCAGTGTACCCGGTCGTGTGTAGTGTAGTAATCGGTAAAGCCGAGGTCGTCCCAAGAGCTATGTGTGTTGGATTATTACTAAGTCTAGGTGTCACAGATTAATAATGGTTTTGATAGGGATTTAATTAATTAAACTACTAATGCAGAATAAAACAGAATAAAAGCAAATAAATGATAAAGGGAAATCAATAGAGGAGAGTGGTGCTAACCTAGTTAATCCTCCTAGCTAGTTATGTCTACGTCTACTTACTTCCAATTACTTCAGGTGGGGTCAAAGTCGAGAGGACAGCATTTGGTCAATTCGCCCTAACCTATCTGCAAAGATGCCACCACAGGAGAAGTCAAGTGTCCCCTCATAAGTCCTGTTGTTCCTGGTCCCCTAAGCCAAGTCATTAAGTACCGCTACATGCTAGATTTATAATAGTGAATGCCCGGCCGTTAGGAACTTAGACACGCACCCCCTAATTCTTAAGTTCATCCAAACGATAGGTGATCAGTTGGTCAAATCTCACAAGTAGAAAGGGTCGTTAGTTGGTCATATCTTACCCTTCCCGTCTCAGTCCGCTCACCTAGGGTCAGTTGGTCATATCTCCTAGGCAATTGGCCTCTACAGCCATTCAAAACTACCGAATCAAGGGTGGCTACCAATAAACTATGCATGCATACACTTAGAAATAATTGTACGGAAGTAAAGTAAACGCAAATAAAACAATTAAGGAATCATAACTAGGCCAGCACCAAGAGGTGCTTAGCCGCTCATATTAATCATGCAAACCAATTCAATATTCAAAGGTACGAAATACATGAATTGAAAGTAAAAGAAATATAAAACGCTAATGCTTATCGTAGGGGAGTGATTTCTCCCTTGGAGATAGCTCCGTATGCTCCTCTAGACCTACCTTGAGCTTTTTCCCATGTTCTCTGAGTGTTGTGTGTGGAATGGAATGAATAGAAATGCTGGAATTCGTGGGGTATTTATAGGCCAGATCTGCGTTACGGCGTAACTAAAATAAGAGTTACGCCGTAACCTTCTATTTCCTCGTATATTGCACTAGATCTGCTGGTTACGGCGTAACCTAATGAGTGGTTACGCCGTAGTATTCAATAAACTCTGTTACGTTGTAGTTGATGCAGTAGTTACGGCGTAAGTATCAGCGGCGTGGAACCTCATTTGACCTAATAGCGTTACGTCGTAACCTTTGGGAAGAGTTACGCCGTAACCTTCTGATAAGTTGGTTTTCTGAGTCACGCAATAGTTACGGCATAATGTGAGAGACGAGTTACGCCGTAACTTCTTCAAAGTAGCATACTGTGATAAATCTTTAGATATTTCTCCAGTTCCGCGTCTCTTTAGCTCCAATGCTCGTAATTTACCTGAAAGTGGAAAACAATGGAAAACAAGCGTAAATTCATATAAATGATATAAATTACAAGCATTATCGGGAGAAATTGACACTTAATATTCAGGACTTTTTGATGTTATCACCCTGAGATATCTTAGTGGTACCTTTGTAGTTGTGCTCAGACTTAGCCTGAGCTTAGTGAGGAGATAACATACTTGTCATTTCAATCCCAAGTACAATTCCGCAAATACTTGGGTAATGTATTCTTTCTGATTCATTTCTAATAAAGAATATAAACGTTGAAAATTAATCAATGTGTTTTTACTTTCATTATTATAGTCATTATTCACAATTAGTTATTTTAAATCATTTTATACAATTGTGAAATGGGAACAACAAGTGGTATCAGAGCAGGCTGATTTTAAAACTCTTTTTAAGCCGCTAAAAAACGATTTAAATCAGGATCCTAATGGCTGAAATTGATGTGCCCCAACTTGTCGACAAAAAAGGTGGAGCTTATTCAGCTGTTACCCCTCGACTAGACGTTGGTAAATTTAACAAATGGAAAAAGCAAATGCTTTGCTATTTGACTGGGATGGAACCTTACTACATTAAGTGTATTAATGAAGGTCCATTTATCCCAAAGACTGCTGAAGGTTTGCCCAAACCTGAAGCTCAGTGGACTCAGGACGAGAAGAGAATGGTCAACCAGGACCAAAGGCTCAAAAGCATCATCATATCTTGTCTTTCTGATGATGTTATGGAGTCTGTTATAGGCTGTAGTACAGCTAAACAAACCTGGGATGACCTGGTCCACAGTCATAAAGGTCCCTCGATACCAAGGAGAACAGGATTATGGACCTGAAACTTGAGTATAACACCTTCAGGGCTAAGGACTCGGAAACTCTGTCTCAAACTTACACCCGGTACAAAACTTTGTTAAATGAACTGTCAAATGATGGTGTTAAGTTGTCCAAACATGAAATCAGTGTTAGTTTTGTAAACAGTCTTCCTGAGAAGTGGTTGAATTTCTCTGAGGTACTAAGGAATGCTAATCACATTCAGAATCTTAAGCTTCCTGAAATTTAAGGGAAATTTGTCTATGAGGATAACCTCATAAATAGACGATACCCTGACTTAAAAAGGTCTCAGGAAGTCAAGAAGTCCCTGACAACCACTTCAACTCCAGTGTCAACTGCTTTTTACTCTAACAGTGTGGTTCAAGATTTTCAGGAAAATTCAGATGATGAGGCTGATGAGAGGACAAGCGAGGAGTACCTGAACGACTTAAATATTGAGTTTCAGGAAAGGGCACTCCTTGCTAACTCTAAAAGGTTTATAAGAAGAAACAAAAGTTTTTCAAATGCTAAAGCTAACGAGGACACTGAATGTTTTAAGTGTCACAAAAGAGGTCATATTGCCAAAGGCTGTTTTTCAAAAACAATTTCTAAACCCCCCTACAAACCATCAGGCTCAAAACAGTCCTCAGGCTTTAGCAAATTTCAACCAAAAGTCTATCAGTCTCATCAAAATTTCAAAAAATATCTGATCAAAATAAAGTTGTTGATTTTGAAGCCAAGTATAGGAAAGCCAAAGCTAAGCTAGCACTGCTTGAGGCCACTCCCTTAGATACAACAAACAATGTCAAGTCTGTGCAGGGTTAAAAGAAGGGCCTAGTTGCTGAAGTCTTTGACTGGGATGAAGAGCCAGTTTCCTCAGACGATGAAATGGTGCAAATCAGTGCACTGATGGCTCTCTCAGAAGAGGAAAAGCTAGCTGTTGGAAAGAATCATGCCAGGAATGGAGAATGGGTTAAGATCATAATGAAGAAGGTAAATATCTTACTTTCTATGGATGATGATTCAGATTGGCAGTCCTTTATGAACTATATCAATGTTGACCTTATGTTTGTAGAGGAGCAACAATTAAATCTTTTTCTAAATACAACATGTTGGAATCACTCCTGAACATTAATTCAAGTGTTAGTGATTCATATGTAATAGTTAGCTTAATATGGCTTTTATGTTAGTAATCATGCCAAGGCTTATGTAGAAAGCCCATGAGCCTTGGCCCAAGTCCAATAAGGAAAGGAAGGGACTAGGAGTGTTGCCCTAGCTCCATCTCCTATAAATAGTCTTGTAATACCCTCACTTGAGGGTTGGTTGTTCAATTCATTCACTCTTGCACCTTACGCCTAACTCTTATTATATTCATCTCGTGTGTGTGTGTGTGTAGTTGTTCAACCGATCTCTCTTCTCTATATTTCTACATATTGATGCTTGTGTTACTAATATGGGAACCTAACAGTGGTATCATTCGCCAAATAGTTGGGTGAACATATTTTGTTTTTGAAGTTTTTAGTCTTACGCGTAAACGAGCTTCAAACTTGTTCACATTTAAAAACTGATTTTTTACACTTTTTAATCCAAGATTCTTGTCCTTTCAACGTTTTTAGGTGTTAAAATATCTGTTTTGGGCAAAAAGTTTCAAACTTTACGTGTGGATCATTGTTTTTAAGCTTGGTTTTGTACGTGGGAGGTGTTCTACGCATAACGTGTTTTTAAGCTTTGGATCATCAAGTTTCACACTTTTGTGTTATTTTGGGGATATTGAAGCTATTTCATCACAAAAACCTGGTTTGGAAACATCAGTTGGCAGAAATCATTTTTGGGTAATTTCTACGCGTAAGTAAAACCCTAATCTTACGCGTAACTTTTCCTTGGTTTGATCTTCAGTTTCGTGGATTACTCAGTGTTTTTCTTGCTTGGATAAGCCTGAAAACACTTCGACTTCGAATTTTATATTTGGATATCACGGTAATGCTATTTTTGAGGGGGAGAAGACGTGATTAAAATGTGATCAAAAAGTTTAATGATCGGTGTTTAAATCTCAAAAGAGCTCGACTCAGTCGGAACCAATGAATTGACGAGTAATCTATGTACCATTTCGAGAAACTTGTGATAGACATGCACTTTCATGGGTCTAACCTCCTTTTCTAGGAGTGTTTACATCTTCAAGTTAGTTATTAGAGCTAGTTGTCACCTAAAAACTGACAATGGGACTCTTTAACTAGGCAACGTAACCGTGTCTCGTGGGGAATTGTCTATCATGAGCCGATCAATTCAAAAAGTGCGAACTCTACCCTCTATGAGCAGATTTCTGTCAAAACAATATAAGCACATGTGAAGGGGGAGTGTTTCTGAAAATATAAAACTCTCAGAGTGATTCAAACATGTTTTTAATCATAAACACTTTGAGAGATTTTCAAGAAAAAAGTTTTTATGGCAACAATAGGACAGTCACGGAGTTATAAGGTGTCTAAGGATAAGAAATCCGTCCTATGATCCGCCAGAGGCAGAGGAATCTACCCAAGGACAATACCCATAGTTAGTATTAGAAGTCCTCAGGTATGATTGAAAAAAGGAGTAATGTGAGAAAGTAGAAATAAGGAGTTGAAGAATTAAAAAGAAATGTAATGAAAGGGTGAAAAGAAGTAGCCCTCCATAATTCAACCTTAGGGCAGAAACCGGGTTCAATTCATCTGCTACTGGTTGTCACTAAGATGATGCTGGTATTGAAGACAAAGACGTCATGGACCCAATGACGCACTACACCTAACTTTCTAGCCACTCAATTCCTCTTAAAAGGATTTGTTTCATTTTCACTGGGAACCCTGCATAATCTATTGACCCTCTCTTAGAGTTGGTTGGTATTGAAGAAGGAGACCCTCTCCCTAGTCTCCGCTCAGGAAAACCAAAATGCACTAATTGAGTCTAGAGCCACGAGATTCATCAAAAGATCTCATAGGAACACATGACATTTCATCATTTCTTGTTCATCAATGAGAACACAAGTGATACATTCTAGAGTCCTTCGCAGGTCTTAGCAATCTGCCAGAACATTTATGAGGGGAGTTACAACTGTAATCCTCAGTGATTGAATGGAAATTCCTGACAGGGTCAACATCAAACGTACGACAGCAGTCACCGGTAATTCTCCGTGGATTACGCTTAGTGTGTCTCAAATGGTCTACAGTCGTGGGGTGATGCTTCGGTGTACCTTAGCGACTCACCTGATCTGTAGGTGTACTTCGGTACATCGCGTTATCTCACTTGTGGGACTCCAGTTCAGGAACGGCCTTTGTGAGAATTAGAGTCGTGTTTTCACACTATGTTGTTAACACACTCGAAGTTCAAACTTGTAAGCGCTGGATTACGTCTAACCCTTGTTTTATGTTTTCTTCTTATGAATGCTTGCGGAAGGAAGAGATCGTGCAGATTTTCCACATGCTCATACCAACAACACATGAAAGTTCTCATCAAAATCAAAGGCAACTCAAAGTTAAAGATGATTCTTCGTTAATATCAAAGAATCTACAAAGTTCAAAGACTCGAGAACTACATCATTGGTAACCAAAAAGACAAATAGAAGTGTGAGCATGGTGGAGAAAGGCGAGGAGACACCTAACCAACGAAGTTGACTACGGCAGAATACCACATTATCTGATCACAAAGCATGAAGGAACGAAAATCAAGACTATTCTATATCTACACACAAAGTTCAAGCTCAAGGAAAGTAAAGACCTAATCAAGTGGAGCATCTTTTGAATGACCACCCCTTAGGGGGAGATTGTTAGCCTTAATAGTTTTTATTAGAAGTGATGGTCATTCACGTTTAGGAACTTTGTAACGTGTGTTAGATATCGTGCTAGAATAGTCAACGGGCTCGTGGATTGGGCTAAGCTAAATGGCTAAAAGTTGTGTTAAGCTAGCCTTGTATAAGTTATTGTCCAATCCAACCCAATCCAAGCCCATGGAAAGCCCATTAGGGCATCTAGTAAAGTGTAGTATAAATACACCTCAAATGAATCATTTGAGGTGTGTTCTTGAGTGTGTTTTGTGTGTGTGTTTTCCTTACAAGTAATAAAGTTTTCTTTCATCATATATCATACGCATAAACATAGATCTTCAAGTCACCAATCTTTCTCATCTTTTCTTCTACGCATAACGTTGGTATTTGTTACGTGTTCATCTTGTGATAAGGTGTGTACGCGTAAGGTTGATGTAAAAACAAGGTCCTACAATTGGTATCAATCGCCTAACAATGGTTTAGGAGTGTTTGGTTGAAGTTTTTGTGTGTAGTGTTACGCTTAGTAAGCTCTCGTTATCAAAAGTGGTCACGCTTAAAACTTTACTTTTTGCACTAAAATCTTCAAGATTCTTATGGTTTGAGGTTCTTATAGTGTTAAAGAGTCTAGTTTTGGAAAAAAGTTCGAAGCTTTACGTGTTTTTCATCCGTTTTAACTCGTGTGTTTTTGGGTTGTACGTTTCTACGCATAAGCTATCTAAACACTTTGGGTGAAAAAGGTCAAATTTTTTGTGTTATTTGAGTGTTTTTAAGGCTGTTTGTGCAAGAGAAATTGTTTGAATCGCTGGGAATTTTTTACGCGTAAAGGTCAAAAAGTCAAAACCCTAGTTTTCTACGCATAAGCATTTGGTTACGAATCTTCGAGCATCAAAGGTTACTCAGTGCTTCCCTCACTTGGATAAGTGTGTGGAACACTTCGACTTGTGGATATCTTTTACGCTGTGATAGTGTAAAGGATTTTTGGTTTTAAACCTAATCTTACGCATAAGCATAAACACTTACGAGTAAGCACTCTACGCATAAGTTAACACTTACGCGTAAGGTTGTTATGACTAAGCATTTTGTCTACGCATAAGCTTACGCTTAAGCCTAAAGGTTGTGCGTAAGATACTGTTTACGCATAAGAATCCTACGCATAAGCAATCCTACGCATAAGCACTAATTTCTACGCTTAAGAACAAGTTTACGAGTAAGATTTTGAGCAAAACTTCAAACGGCTATAACTTTTGAACCGTAACTCCGTTTTCAGCGTTGTACCCATCAAAACGACCGTGAGAACGAGGAGATTGGCACGCCAAATGAACTAGTCAACCTTCAAGTCCTAAAACCGCTCCGAACAGAAGTTATTGAGGTTTTTAAGTTTCTCGACCAAATTTTCACTACAACAACCAAGCTTAATCGTCATCAATCACAACTCCTTATCGTTGAATCGATCCTACATCAACTTTATCATATCATACCTTCATCAATGGCAACTCAACAAGACATTCATGCAGCCGGTGCCGAAAACCGTCCTCCTATGTTGGAAAAAGGTGGTTATCTTCAATGGACAAGTCGTATGCTTCGCTACATCAAGACCAAACCTAATGGAAAATTGATGATTCAATCCATTCAAAATGTACCCTTCATACCTCGACAAGTCCAAGTCCCTGGAGATCCTGATGCAACACCTCCAGTCCCACCATCTGTTTGTACTAAAAAAGAATCAGATTACTCTGAAGAGGATCAGAAACAAGTCGAAGCAGATGACATGGCAATTCATATTGTACAACTGGGTTTACCAAGTGACATCTTTGCTGCTGTAGACAGTTGTGAAACTGCTTTCGTTATGTGGGAACGTGTTAGACGACTTTGTCATTGAACAAAAATTGGTCAACAAGACATAGAGAACAAGTTGCTAACTGCATGGGAGAAGTTTACATCTACTCCAGGAGAATCCATTGAATCCTACTATGGAAGGTTTTGCACGTTAATGAATGAGCTGATCAGAAACAAGTTGACACCCAGAACTATCGTGAGCAACATCAAGTTCCTGAACAATCTACCATAAGAATGGGGACGATATGTCACTATTGTCAACCAAACAAAAGACTTACATCAAGTGAACTTTGATCAACTCAACGATTTTCTGAAACAAAACCAAAATGAAGTAAATGAAGTCAGGAAAGAAAGATTAGCAAAGAATCATGATCCATTAGCACTCATTGCAAAGACTCAAACTTCAGTGAATTCACAACAACAAGCTTCATCATCTTCCACTAACAACAACATGCAGCAATACATTCCACAACCACAAGCTGTTATCCCTCAACAACAAATCTATCCACAAGAACAACAACATTACCAGGAATAAGGAATCACTGATCTTGAAATGGAACAAGAACAAGCTTTGTTAAATGCATTTTCATTTTTGGGTAAAGCATTCAGAAGTCGCTATTCCACACCAACTAACAACAACCAAAGGATTTCATCAAACACTCGCAACAGGCAAATTGCTCAGCCTGGTGTGAATATGGGTCATCAAGGACAAATGGTTGGAGTTATTGCGAACCCACAGAGATATGCTACTGGATTTCGATGGGTAATCGGTTCAATCGGGGTAATCAGTTGGGTTAGAATGTTGGAAATCGATAGGTCGAATGTTGGGAATAGAGCAGTGGGTAATCAGAATGGGAATGTTGCAGCTCCAGTCGTTGGGAATTATGGAAATGTGAATCAGGGTAATCAAGTTAAGTGTTATAACTGTCAAGGATTGGGTCACATAGCAAGGAACTGTCCTACTAAGCCGAAAAATAAGATCGGCTGAGTATCTTGAGAAAGCTATGCTATTAGCAAGGAAGTCAGAAGCTGGATTGCAGTTGAGTGCTGAGGAAAATGATTTTTTTGCTATTATGGATGATTTGGAAGACCTCGAGGAAATCAATGCAAACTGCATCTTCATGGCAAATATTCAGGAGACTAAGTACGCATTACTCGACTCACGCACCTCCTGTCTATGACGCCAATGCAAGATCGAGGTACCAATCATTGATCCATGCTATAACAATGTCATATTTGATGTGTTTACTCATGACGAATAGCATTCTGTGACGCCAACACCTACTTATGATACATACCTGGACAATCCGAGTTGTAGCAATACTAACTCTGAAAATCCAGATGTGGATCCTAGTGGAGACAGTGTGGCACAAAATATGAGCGATGAGGAAACTCGTGCTTATTTTGAATCATTAATCAATAACTGTGGCATTGAAATTGAGAAAGTTAGAACGGTCAATCGCGAAGTTAAGGCCGCGAATGCCAAATTGACCGCTGAGCTTGAGAGTTACAAGGAGAACGCAAAAGCCTTTGAATTTCAGAAAAACAAAGCATTAGAATTAGAAATTGGTTACCGAAATTCTATTTTAAGAGGAAAAGAATTGCAACTCAAGTATGACACACTTGATGTGAATTTGAACTTGAAAATTAAATCTTTAAACAAAGAAATTTCTGATCTAAATGACCAACTTTCTAAACAAAAAGCAATGTTTTCTGATCTTGAAAAAGAGAAGAAGCAGTTGATTACTGATTTTTCAAAACGAGAAGATTCTCTTCTTGATGAAATTCTTGACAAAAATGAGAAAATCAAATCTTTGGAAAATTTGCTTCTTACAACGGGTCATTCAGCTCAAACAAACAAGATGCTTTCTAATCAAGTAAATCCACGTTTTCATACTAATCATAGAATGACACTTGGTAATGACCCTTCTTCGTTCCTCAAGAAAGCTCGAAACCTCGAATGTGTTAAATAATGGAAATGCTTTGCATGAACCCATAATTGTTCGTGATTCTCTTGAAAGGTTAGAACTATCTAAGG
Organism: Chrysanthemum makinoi; assembly: GCA_910596185.1. Classification (NCBI taxonomy): domain Eukaryota; kingdom Viridiplantae; phylum Streptophyta; class Magnoliopsida; order Asterales; family Asteraceae; genus Chrysanthemum; species Chrysanthemum makinoi. Next base: position 208,235,906 of record OU343218.1, on the reverse strand, counting down.
AGAGCAGAGAAAGAATGAGACAAAAAGGTCCGAAATCAAACCTATTGACTATAACAAATGGAACAAACTTTACGGAATCACGTTTGTCAATCAAAAAGAAAAGTCAAAGTTCTCCATCACACCAAATGTTTCAAACCAAGAGTCAACACCTGTTTCAAAATCTGTTTCAAAACCAGCCGTTGTCTCAAAATCTCTTTCGAACATTGAACAAATGTCTTCAAACAATCCTTTTAACTCAAGTGATGCGAGAAGTATTTTTGACAATGTGAAAACGAGAATTGCGGATCTTCAAGAAACTGTTAAAACTAAAACCACTATTACACCTAATAACCGGTTCTCTAGTTTTGATATTGAACAGAGAAAGTTTTTTGAAACTCAAATTGCCCCTCAGCTGAATAACATCAACTCAAGGGTAATTCATTTTGAACAAGCGTTTTTGAAAGAAACAGCTGACTTTGTCAAGGATCATAAATCCCTGGTAAAGCAAGCTAATGACTGTGTTGAACAAATCAAAGTTTTGGAAACTTTAAATGACTCTCACTTCGAAGATGTTCTTACTCTGATATTATGTCCATTATTTTGCAAACATATTCTGTTGAAGATCATGAAAGACTCCAGTCTGAGACCTCCGAAATTGTTTCCAAATATGAAAAGCTCTTGAAAAACTTGAAAAAGAAAATGTGTCATATTTTAAACAACTTGATCAAAAAAACGAGGAATGCAAATATGACAAATTGTCGTATGAGCGTGCCTTCAATGACATGAAAGCGAAAAATGATCTTTTGAGGGCTCAGCTGGAAAGTCAAAAAGGAAAGGCAGTGGATACTAAGATTACAAAACCATTGACTGAGGAAAAAGCAAATGTTCCCAAACCGGTTGTTAAACCAAAAATGTCTGTTTCTATGCCTCCTCCAAAAGTCAATGAGAAAAATGATTTATCAAAACCAGTCACTCCACCTGCCTTGCCTAAACAAAATGTTGAAAAAGGAAAAGCGGTTATAGAGAAACCACAGGTTTTAGCACATGGAATTTTTAAGATGAGTACCACTAATGCGTCTGCCTCTACATCTAAAACATATGGAACAAACGACATAAGTTTAGATAAGCACTCTAAAGAGACTAGGATAGCTGAAACCACTTCTCTTGATAACATAGTGAATCCTAATGAGTGTGCCTTACCTTCTACAGGACTAGGAAGCACCTCTAGGAGCAGCAGACTAAAGCCTAAGAGCAATACAAGGAACAATAGAGTCTCGCATGCCTCTAAGAGTAGTCGCTTGAATAATGAGAATAAAGTAGAAGAACACCCTAGGAATTTACCGCTTTGTAATAAGAAAGACATTTCATCTGAATGTAATGAACCTATGAAATCTGCTAAGTTTAATGAATCTGTTGAATCTGTTTGTTTAACTTGCAAGAAATCTTTAACTAATGTTCATGATGATTGTGTTTCTAAGAATGAGATTGTTAAGCCTGTTCAGAAGGACGTTCCTAAAAGAACTTATGCTAAACGAGTAGGAAGACTAGTTGCAAGACTTAGGCTTTACACTACTGATAGGAAGCATAGCGTTTACTTTAGGGATGACATTTGGAAACCTACGGGTAGAACTTTCACACTCCAGAATGGTAGAATGAGTAATGAACCTACTTTCCCTGTAGAAAACTTCTATGAGTGTGATATGCATTTTACCTCTAACCCAAAGGAACCAAAATCAAAACGGTTTCCAAAATCTTCTTCTTCTGTTCTTGGCAGATTATCGAAATATGTCTTTGGATCGTCGACTCGGGTTGCTCCAAGCACATGACCGAATCAAGTCAGCCGATCAACTTCGTCTGAAATTCATGGGAACCGTACGTTTCGGAAATGATCATGTAGCAACTATCATGGGTTATGGAGATCTACCTTTTGGAAATTATTTGATCATTCGGGTTTACTATGTCGAAGGGTTGGGACACAATTTGTTTTCAGTCGGGCAGTTCTGCGGTTATGTGATGCGATTTAGAGGTTGCTTTAGGAAAAATGCTTGCTTTGTTAGAAACTTGGATGGCACTAATCTCTTAACTGGGAATCGGGATACAAACTTGTATGCTATCGACATAAACCAAATGGCCTCTTCATCACCAATATGTTTTATGACACGAGCATCCGAACAAAGTCCCTGGTTGTGGCACGACGCTTATCCCATCTCAATTTCGACACCATCAACAAACTTGCCAAAGACAACACCGTCAACGGACTTCCAAAGTTCAAATACACCAAGGATCACTTATGTCCATCATGCGAACAAGGAAAAAGCAAAAGAGCATCATATAAACCCAAATCCATACCTAGTTCGGAAGCAAAGTTGCATATGTTACACATGGACTTATGTGGCCCAATGAGAGTTGAAAGCATTAACGGGAAAAAGTACATTCTTGTTATCGTCGATGATTATTCAAGATATACATGGGTTAGGTTCCTGAGATCAAAAGACGAAGCACCAGGCATCATCATCACTTTTCTGAAACGCATTCAAGTACTTCTTCAAACTCCAGTAAGGGTTGTAAGAACGACAACATCAATTCACTAATCAGGAGTTAAGAGCTTATTTTGAAGATGTTGGAATTACTCATCAAACATCAGCAGTTAGAGCTCCACAGCAGAATGGGGTAGTTGAAAGAAGAAATAGAACTCTTGTGGAAGCTGCTCGTACAATGCTAATCTATTCTAGTGCACCGTTATTTCTATGGGCTGATGTTGTTGCCACTGCTTGTTTCACTCAGAACCGATCCCTAATCTATCCAAGATTCAATAAAACCCCATATGAACTAGTGAACAACAGAAAAACTGATATCTCTTACTTTCACGTGTTTGGCGCTTTGTGCTATCTGACAAGCGACGAGAAGATCTAGGAAAACGAAAGCTAAAGGTGATATTGGAATCTTCATTGGATACTAACGGCTCGAGGGCATTCAGGGTTGTATAACAGAGAACTAGGAGGATCATGGAGACGATGAATGTGACGTTTGACGAACTTTCACAGATGGCTTCTGAGAGACTCGCTCTAGAACCCGTGCTAAATCCGATGGCTTCTACTCAAAACAGATTAGAACCCGCACCAAACCAGCGAGACTTGAACACATGGTTCGGGGACTCATACATCAAAGAGCTCCATCAACTTTTGCTGACAAACCTCATGAAAAAGAATGGGAGAATTTCTTTGAGTTAATGTTCGATGAATATTATGGTGGAACTTCGACAAATGCATCAAACCATCATTCTGCTGCACCCGCTCAACATCATCTACATCCATCAACAGAAGATGCATCTACAACGATCGAAACGAATGCACCAACTCCATCAACATCATCTACATCTACTCCAGCAACTCCAGTTCTAGAAACAGTCTTACCAGCAATTGATGAGCAAAACCAAAACATATCATTTCAAGAAGAACCTACTCAAAACCAAAACGATGCAACGTTAGATGAAGAATTATTTGAAAACCCGTTTGCTATGGAATCAGCTGAATCTTCTTCAAGCTTACGAGAACCATCTAACTCGCACTCGTATAATCTACGGTATCCTTCTACTCTGAAGTGGACAAAAGACCATCCGCTTGAACAAATTATTGGTGAACCTTCAAGGCCAATTCAGACGAGACGCCAACTTGCCACCGATTGCGACTTTTGCATTTACCTATGCTCAATTAGCAATATTGAACCGAAAAACATTCGGGAGGCAATGGCAGAACCCGCATGGATAGAAGCGATGCAGGATGAACTTCTCCAATACCATCTTCATGACTCTTGGGAAATGGTTCCAAGACCAATTGACATTCGAGTCATTGATCTCAAACGGTTATGGAAAAACAAAAGGGATGAAGAGATGACTGTAATTCGCAATAAAGCTCGTCTTGTGGCCAAAGGATATAGACAAGAAGAAGGAATAGACTTTGAAGAGTCATTCGCGCCGGTAGCTAGGCTTGAGGCAGTCAGGATATTCTTAGCCTATGCCGCTCACAAAAACATCACGGTTTATCAGATGGACATTAAGACCGCGTTCTTGAATGAAACTCTGAAAGAAGAAGTGTACGTGAGTCCACCAGAAGGCTTCATAGACATGGAACATCCAGACTACGTCTACAAACTCAAAAAGGCAATCTATGGTTTAAAGCAAGCTCCGCGAGCGTGGTATGACGAACTGTCCTCTTTCCTTATCCTTAACAATTTTACCAAAGGAACGGTTGATCCTACCTTGTTTACACAAAAATGCAAAAACGACATTTTGATTGTTCAGATTTACGTGGACGACATCATCTTTGGGTCCACTAATCTGAATCTTTCAAAACATTTTGAAAATCTCATAAAGAGAAAATTTGAAATGTCCATGATGGGGGAGCTAAAATTCTTTCTTGGTTTACAAATACATCAATCCCCACGTGGAATTTTTATTAATCAAGCTAAATATACAAGTGAGATTTTGAAAAATCATGGTATGGATAATTGTGACTCTGTCGGAACACCAATGGTAACTTCACCAAAATTTGGAGCCGATTTATTTGGGAAACCTATTGATCGAAGAAATATCGAACATGATTGGTTCTCTCATGTACCTTACTTGCTAGTCGACCGATATTCATTTTGTTGTTTGCTTATTAGCACGGTTTCAGGCAAAGCCTACTGAACTGCACCTCAAAGAGGTTAAAAGGATCTTTAGGTACTGAAGATATCCATTCATAAGGGTCTTTGGTATCCAAAGGAATCCGAATTTGATCTAATTGCCTTTTCGTGATGCGGACCATGCAGGTGATCAAGTTACTGACAAAAGTACATCGGAGGAGCACAATTTTTGGGTGAAAAGTTAGTCAGCTGGTCTTCAAAGAAACAAGATTGCACTGCACTTTCAACCGCTGAAGCTGAGTATGTGTCTCTATCTGCGTGTTATCTTCAAGTTCTATGGATGAGAACACAACTCACAGATTATGGTTTTACTTTCGATAAAATACCTATGTATTGTGACTCGAAAAGTGCCATAGCCATATCATGCAATCCTGTTCATCACTCAAAGACTAAGCATATCAGAGTCCGCTATCACTTCATAAAAGAACATGTGGAAGAAGGTACTATTGAATTATTCTTCGTGAAGACAGATTACCAACTCGCCGATCTATTAACTAAAGCCCTTCCAAAAGAAAGGTTTGACTATTTAGTTCGACGAATTGGAATGCGAAGCCTAACCCCTGAGGAGTTAGAACGTCTTCTCGAATCTTCTTGAAAATGATTTTCCAAAAAGCTTCGCTGTAAATATTTTTGAAAAACAAAATACAAAATTTGAAAAACCAACAAAAGCAAAATATAAAAATATAAAATTTTCAAAAATACAAAAACATTATAAAATCAAAAATCCAAAAATATTCTTCTCACGACATGTCTCTCATATAATCGATATTCTCAGACGTTTCTAGAAATGTCATTCAACAATGATACGGGTATGTACAGATGCTTGAGCGAGAGTTCTTTAAATGTTTTCCAAAACATGTCGTTCCTCAAAAATTTCTTAAAAAAATGGCTTTCGTATACTTCAGTACGAAACCCGTACCAAAATGATGACTTTTGATTATGTCAGATCAAAACTCGTGTTTTTAAAGAAAAAATCCAGTGTACGCATCAGTGCACTACATTTAAAAATGGTGAGAAATCATCATCATCTTGAGCACCTTTTCAAGATTGTTCAAAAATATTTTCAAAATCTTTCAAAATATTATGTGCTCAAGATAACTCCCTCTAAAACCCTTTAATTGATTATGCTTTATTAAAGGGGGAGTATAAAACAAAAATGTTCTAAATTCATGCTTAAATCAAATCCGTATGTCTTCCCAAAAGTTTATAAATGTTGTTTAATCCGTTGATATCAAAAATATCACAATTATGCTATTTTTGAGGGGGAGGAGACGTGATTAAAATGTGATCAAAAAGATTTTATGATCGGTATTTGAATCTCAAAAGAGCTCGACTCAGTCGGAACCAATGAATTGACGAGTAATCAATGTACCATTTCGAGAAACTCGTGATAGACATAAACTTACATGGGTCTAACCTTCTTTTCAAGAAGAGTGTTTACAACTTCAAGGTAGTTATTAGAGCTAGTTGTCACCTAAAACCTGACAATGGAACTCTCTAACTATGCAACGTAACCGTGTCTCGTGGGGAATTGTCTATCATGAGCTGATCAATTCAAAAGTGCGAACTCTACCCTCTATGTGCAGATTTTTGTCAAAACATATAAGCACATGTGAAGGGGGAGTGTTTCTGAAAATATAAAACTCTCTGAGTGTTCCAAACATGTTTTCATCATAAACACTTTGAGAGATTTTCAAGAAAAATGGTTTTATGGCAACAATAGGACAGTCATGGAGTTATAAGATGACTAAGGATAGGAAATCTGTCCTATGATCCGCCAGAGCCGGAGGGATCTACCCAAGGACATCACCCATAGTTTAGTATTAGAAGTCCTTAGGAATGATTGAAAAAAGGAGTAATGTGAGAAAGGAGAAAGAAGGGGTTGAAGAATTAAAAAGAAAAGTAAAGAAAGGGTGAAAAGAAATAGCCCCCCATAATCAACCTTAGGGCGTAAACGGGTTCAATTCATCTACTCGGGTTGTCACTAAGATGACACTGGTATTGAAGACAAAGACGTCATGGACCCAGTGACGCCCTGCACTAAACCTTCTAGCCACTCAATTCCTCTTAAAAGGATTTTTTTCATTCTCACTGGGAACCCTACATAATCTATTGACTTTCTCTTGGAGATCGTTGGTATTGAAGAAGGAGACCCTCTCCCTAGTCTCCGCTCAGGAAAACCAATATGCACTAATTGAGTCTAGAGCCACGAGATTCATCAAAAGATCTCATAGGAACACATGACATTTCATCGCCTGTTGTTCATCAATAAGAACACAAGTGATACATTCTAGAGTCCTACGCAGATCCTAGCAATCTGCCAGAACATTTATGAGAAGATTCACATTTGTGATCTTCAGTGATTGAATGGAAATTCCTGCCAGGTTCAATATCAAGCAGCCCTGACAGCAGGTCACTTCGGTAACTCCCCGTGGATTACGCTTAGTGTGTCTCAAATGGTCTACAATCGTGGGGTGATGCGGTGTACCTCGGCACTCACCTGATGCTGTAGGTGTATTTCGGTATATCGCGTTATCTCACTTGTGGGACTCAGTTCAGTTGAACGCCTTTGTGAGAATTAGAGTCGTGTTTTCACACTATGCTTTTAACACACCTCGAAAGTTCAAACTTGTAAGTGCCGGATTACGCTTAACCCTTGTTTTATGTTTTCTTCTTATGAATGCTTGCGGGAGGAAGAGATCGTGCAGATTTTCCACATGCTCATACCAACAACACATGAAAGTTCTCATCAAAATCAAAGGCAACTCAAAGTTAAAGATGATTCTTCGTTAATATCAAAGAATCTACAAAGTTCAAAGACTCGAGAACTATATCATTGGTAACCAAAAAGACAAATAGAAGTGTGAGCATGGTGGAGAAAGGCGAGGAGACACCTAACCAACGAAGTTGACAACGGCAGAATACCACATTATCTGATCACAAAGCATGAAGGAACGAAAATCAAGACTATTCTATATCTACACACAAAGTTCAAGCTCAAGGAAAGTAAAGACCTAATCAAGTGGAGCATCTTTTGAATGACCACCCCTTAGGGGGAGATTGTTAGCCTTAATAGTTTTTATTAGAAGTGATGGTCATTCACGTTTAGGAACTTTGTAACATGTGTTAGATATCGTGCTAGAATAGTCAACGGGCTCGTGGATTGGGCTAAGCTAAATGACTAAAAGTTGTGTTAAGCTAGCCTTGTATAAGTTATTGTCCAATCTAACCCAATCCAAGCCCATGGAAAGCCCATTAGGGCATCTAGTAAAGTGTAGTATAAATACACCTGAAATGAGTCATTTGAGGTGTGTGCTTGAGTGTGTTTTGTGTGTGTGTTTTCCTTACAAGTAATAAAGTTTTCTTTCATCATATATCATACGCATAAACATAGATCTTCAAGTCACCAATCTTTCTCATCTTTTCTTCTCATATAACGTTGGTATTTGTTCGTGTTCATCTTGTGATAAGGTGTGTCTGCGTAAGGTTGATGTAAAACAAGGTCCTACAAGAAAAGATCTTTTGGGTAAAACCCAAATTTACAAGAAAGCTTTTTGCGCTTGAATACAGAGAACTCATTACGCTTAAGATTCTTCTTACGGCGTAAGCTCGCCTTACGATAAGGTAATCCTACGCCTAAGTTTTCTACGCGATAACTTTAGTGTTTTCTCATTTCACGCCAGTAAGCTAATCCCTGGCGTAACTATTGTGCATTACCGCATCTTTGGTGTTTTACTGATAAGTGGTACTTTGCTTTTACTGTGATTTCTCGCCTAAGGATACTTCATCAACAACGGTTTATTCGACTACAAAGATCCATTTAACAACACAAGTTTTCAACATGTCACATCCACCATACTCTAGCTATTTTCCTTACACTTATAATCAACAACAACAACAACAACTAAGTCCACAACATCAACAATTTAATCATCAACAACAAATTTATCAACAACAATTTAATCAACAACATACTCCACAACTTGGTGCAATTCCACCACAAATGGTTCAACCACCACCTAGTCTTCAAGTACAACCTTACACAAACTTCTACAATCAACATCCATCCAGGAGTACTATGAAGGAACCAACATGGTTTGGAAAGATGTGTGAAGCCTTAAATAGCCAACAATCAATTCATGAAGCTGGCTCACTTGATAGACCTCCAATGCTCACTTCCGGAAATTATGATCAATGGGTGATAAGGTTCTTTAGGTTTTGTGATCTAAAGAAGCCACATGGAAAGTTCTTAAAGAAGGTCATTATCGAAGGTCCATTTCAGATGCCTCTTTTGTTATCACACCCATGAGATCCTAATGCCAATCCACCAAGAGATGCTTTCATCACCAACATTGCAACTGTCTCGACCTCACGTGATGAACTTCTACATTTTGAAGCCAATGAACTAGCAATGCAATACATCCTTTTGGGATTACCCAATCTGATCCTTCGAAGTTTTGATGCTCAAAAGATGCTAAAGCAATGGGAACATATTCATCTTCTTATGGAAGGCACAACACTCAATCAGGAAGACATGGAATCCAAAATCTACTTGGCTTATGAACACTTCATGATTGAAGCAGGAGAGACATTTGAGTCATATCATCATCGCTTTTCAGACATCATCAATGATTTGGACAAACACAATATCATCATGCCACTAATTGCCAGTAAACACTAAGTTCCTAAGTAGTCTTGGTCCGAATGGGAGAAGTATGTCATTTTTCTTCGCCAAGCTAGAATCTTCATCATGCTACATAGGATGACTGTTGTACGACTATTTGAAGCCTCACCAAAAAGAAGTTGACAAAGAAAGGGCTATCCGTGGACTCCCGGCTCCACAGTCACTTTGGGACAATCAACAACTTGCTTTGTGGGCTCAAACTAGTATTCCTCCTCAACCCGGCCTCAACCAATGCAACAATTACACCATATCATCCATCACAACAACAATCTCAAGAAACTCAATTGGTTCCATACAAAAACAATGATCAAGCACTTACATGAATCCAATGAGGATACCGAAGCTTTTGATGCCCTGCAGCAAGGATTTGTCATGATTGCTAGAGCCTTCGTCCGATATTCAAACAAATCCAACAATCGCCGCATACCTCATCCAACACAAGGAATCAGTTGTGGTTAACAATGGAAGAGTTGAAGTTCTAATCGTGGTAATGTTCGCCATATGGGAGGTGGTCCGTGGTTTAATGCTATGGGAAGGAATAACATAGGTGCTCCGCAACAACAAAGGGCTCAAGTGGTTGAACAAGGGAATGCTCAAAATGGGGTTAATAGTCTTCGCTGTTATAACTGCTGAATGAAAGGGTCATCTGGATAATGCATGCCCTAAGCCGAGGACAAGAGGCGGTGCTTATTTCAAAGAGGCTTTGCTCTTGGCTCTCAAGGATGAAGCGGGTGGAACTCTTACCAACAAGGAACAGAGCTTTTATGGCGGTGATGCAGATTCGATGATGATATGGAGGACTTGCAGCCAATGCAAAGTGATGTTGATGGCACAAATGCAAGCACTACACATGAGTGACACACCCAGTGATGACACCGATGGCATCTCGTCAAAATTTACCCGACAAACCATATTCATCTCGATCTAATATCTCCGCCAACATTCTGAGATCCGGAAGGCTCAAGATATTTCAAAATGAGTCGTCCACATCTCATTCTGACGATTCTCAACTAGACCCAGTAGTTACATTTGACGATCAAGATGATCTAATGGTTACCTTTGATAATCAAATTGACTCCGTAGTTATACTTGAGGATTCAATAATGATCATGTTGTGAATCACGCTGAACACGCGTGAACCTTTGCCTAATCCAGGTATATTGACTGTTACTTAAAGACCAACAATCCGAATGGAAGAATGTCATGCATTAAATCGAAATTACACGGTAAAATGCACTTTCGTTAACTGTGGACATTGAATGCTTAAAACAGCAACTCAATTTTTTCAAAACTCAAGAAAACCGTGAAAAAGGTTTTGAAGCCGCTTTGCTAAATCACATCAAAACGAAAATATTTTAGAGCAACAGTTATTCGTGATCTAGTCATCAAGAATGCTTTGTTGTCTCAAATAGAACAGCTGAAACATGAACATAAAAAACAACTTAACGCTCTTACTTTGGAAACTCAAAAAGCCAAGGCCGAGTTGTTAACTTGTCAAAAATAGCTCGAAAGTACAAAAGCATTCAACGAAAAGAATAGATAACTATCTTGAAGAAATTGTCGACTTACAAAACAAAATCAAAGAGTTTCAAAATGTTGTTTATAAACATGGTGAATCAATCATAACGATTCAAAAGTTTTTTCAAAACCAAATCCAAATGGATATGGACCGAATCTTGCCGACACAAACCTAAGTTTTCAAACGAGAGCATTCAAACCAAATCCACGAAGTTTATAGCGAGTAACATAGAATTGATGATTCAATTATGACTTTGTTGAATATAATCGCATGGAGGAATTAGATGTGATGACGAGTCGGTCAAAAATGGAAAATGTCATTTATTACAAACCATTTAACTATTCAAAAGCCTTAAATTTTGTCACACAACAAGATACTTCTAACAAACCTTTGGTTATCACACGATTTACGCCGGGTTAGTCCCCAACACAATGGTGCACAAATTAATGGTCCTTTACCTTCACTTAGTGAAGTAACAGCTAAAGTCGAAAGTTGTCGGCTATCAAATATTTTGACACTTTCTTATCGACCTCAAAATTTTGGAAGCGTGAGATTGAATTTCATTCAAATAAAAGTTCAACATTTTCAATAAGCCAATGGTAGCGAGAACAAAGAGATATTCTTCAGAAAAGAATTTTACCCAATGTCAAAAATTTGAAAACTTGTGCACTATATTGGGAAAGGGATTTTCACAAGGAACTTGGTCTCATGAAAACAGTTTTCGAGAAAATAGAAACATCGATTTCAAATACTAAACATAAAAAAACTATTGAAAAGATGTTGATCGACTCTTGGAAGATGTTATCGTGTGGCCGATATCAATAATCTTGTGTTATTTCAACTGCTGCATATGCATCCGATCATATCTCTGATTCGATTCTGTTGATATTGTTGTGAATCTTGTCGATTGCATCGATCGAGTCTTTAAAAGTTGAAAACGAACGACTGTTAAACGAGCTTTCAAATTCAAAACATCGTCTTCAATGGTGTCAAAAAGATTGTCAAAATCGTGAACTTGCTTTGCAAAAAAAAATCAATCAGTTGCAATCCAAAACATTTAATCCAAAAATTAAGCAACTGGATGATCAAAACGCGTCTTTGAAATGTCAAATCATAAAATATGAACAAGAACTTGCAAAAGTTAAACAGGAATATGGTGTCATATTTGATTTACTCAAACAGACTCGTGATGAAGCATCAAACGATCTTGATCATTATCTTGCACACACTAAAGAAGTCATGAATTTTGCTGGAAATCTTCGTTATGAGAATCAAGATTTGGTGCACACTATCATTAAGTTATGAGAAATGTTAGGAAAGTATGAACAAGTTCAGCCTAGCATCATTAAGAGAATTACACCAGTAACACTTAGCAGCGTGAACCCAGTTGCTCATGACAAAACACAAGTTACTAATGTGCTTCCCTCTATCTTTGAAACAGACTAGTTGTTTCTTTTTCCAAGCGTCCGCGACTTCACGACCTAGAGCAATACAAGGAAGAATAGGAAGTTGCGACCTAAGAAAAGAACAATAAGGAATGCTGAAGTAGAAGAACACTCTAGGACTTTGAATAAGACTCACGTTGCACCTACTTTAGATATTACCCGATAAATGTAATGGAAAAAGTGTTGTAACGAATGCTAAACCTTTAAGTACTTTTGATATTCAGTTTGATGCTTCTTGTGTTATTTGTCGTAAAAGTATGCTTTCTGATTGTCATGACAAATGTGTTGCTAGAGCTATCTTGTCTCGTTTAAGGAATCCTAAGGATCCGAATACCTCTGACCCACTAATTCTTCTAAGTCTGTGCTTGGTAAACCGCCTCCTTAGATTCTAAGAAACCATTGATGTCCCCTGTAGTTCCAAAGATTACGCCCAAGGAATGTAGTACCACCTAATGCATTCACTAAGACTAGTTGGAGATGGCAGAAATGGATACATAATACACTAAGATTTAAATGGATGCCTAAAATCATTGATGTGTGTATTTCTACTATAACTGCTAAGGAACCCTCTAACTCATCGGGTTCCACATCTACTTTCTATTCCATCCGTGTCGCCTGCGGTGTAATGTAGGTGATACAGATCATCCTTTGGATTGTTGATAGCGGGTGTTCCCGACATATGACAGCAATCTTAAATCATATCAAACTTTATTGCAAAGTTCATTGGCACCGCTGATTGAATGATCACTGCAGCCTATCATGGGCTACGGAGATTATATCAATGGCAATATCGAAATTAAAGGTGGTTTATTATGTGGAAGGCCTTGGTCACAATCTCTTTCGCGGTCAATTCTCGTGATGGCGACTGAAGTGGCTTTTCGAGAAAACTTGTTTCATTCATGATCTACAAGGAAACGATCTTATGTCCTGCTCTCGCATTTAGTCTATAAAATCTCAATGCAAGACATGGTTGCTTCATCTCCCATCTCAGTTTACTCAAAGGCTACATCTACAAAATCTTGGCTATGGCAATCACAGTTCTCACATCTAAACTTTCAAACCATAACCAACCTTGCTCGATACAAACTTGTTGAAGGTCTCCAGATTCCAAGATTCTAAAGATCACCTATGTTCATTTTGTGAACAAGGAAAATCACTGCTCATTTTCCTCAAAGGTGGAACACAACTCTCAAAGATGTGCTTCATCTTTCACATGGATTTATGTGGCCCGGCGCGGCAGACGATTAATGGCAAACGCCATCTTGGTAATTGTTGATGATCACGCAAGATGGACTTGGGTTTATTTTCTTCGAAGTAAAGATCAAGCTCCACAGATGATCATCACCTTTCTACCAAAATTCAAATTCATCCGAACACCGTGAAGACAAATTCAATGCACAAAGGAACTAATTTGTGAATCAAACTCTTCGTGAATATTATGAGAAAGTGGGAATTGAGCATCAAACATCCATAGCACGCACTCCCGAAACAAAACGGATTTGTTGAAAGATGAAACCATACGCTAGTGAAGCCGCTAACGATGTTAATCAATGCTAAACTTCCGTGATACTTATGGGTCAAGTCGCCTCAATCGCATGCTACACCGTAATCGCCAATGATTACAAAACGCCGTAACAAAACACCGCTTGAGCTTATCCACAACAAAAACTGATCTCAAACACTTTCATGTATTTGGATCTCTTTGCTACCCAAATAATGATCGATGACTTTTGAAAGCCTGCCAAAGTCGACATTGAGTTTTTATTGATATCAAGATAATTTAAAGGTTACCGGATCTCGAATCGCCGCATAAAGCAGTTATGGAAACAATTCATGCTAATTTTGATGAGCTTATCGAATGGCTTCGAGCATAACAAATTGGAACCCGCTCAACCGCTTTAAACTTCTCAACCCCATCATCACCGAATCAAGCCCCCGCCTTACTCTCGCCAACAAATGGAAAAGCTATTTGCTCCGATGTTTAGTGATGACATTGTGCTCTAGGTGTATCCAATGTTTCACAAGACAACCCGATCATAATCCAATACGATACACTTGCCACAACAACTAACGGTTGAAGAATCACCACCGCTTGACTCTACAACAATGGGTTGAACAACCGTCAAACGACTTGAACTACCGGGATGATATTCTTAATGTAGTACCCCCACCTTCGATTTTGATCCAAATGCATTCTTTAACCCGCTTGCTAATGAAACCGCCTGGACCGATGTTTGGAATCATCTACAAGCCATTTGAATCCTCAAAATCCCGCACAATGTATACCAACATCAACCTCTACACATCGTTGGACAAAAGACCATCCTCTTGAGAATATTATTGGTAACCCGATCAACCAGAACGAGACAACGCCTTCACACGATGGTGAACATTGCATTTATGCACTCACCGTCAAGCTTAATTCAGCCTAAAACATTAAAGACGAATGACAAAGGACAACCGGATAGAATCCATGCAAAAGAACTCAACCAATTTAAACGCCTTGAAGTATGGGAACTGGTTGAAAGACCAACATGGGTCTTCGTCATTGGTCTTAAATGGATTTGGAAAACAAATTGATGTCAAGGAACCATAATTAGAAACAAGTCACGCTCCTGTGGCTAAGGGTTATAGACAGAAGAAAAGGGTATTGACTTTGAAGAATCATTTGTTCTAAGGCTCATCTTGAGGTCGCTCGATTTTTCGCATTTGCGCTCACATGAACATCACGGTCTTTCGATGGATGTCAAAACTGCTTCTCAATGGACAATCGAAAAGAAACGTCTATGTTAGCCGTACCAAGGATTTGTTGATCCATAGTTCCCTAATCATGTCTACAAACTGAAGAAAGCTCTCTACGGTCTCAAACAAGCTGTTAATACAAATAAGCCGTAAAAATGTTTATTTATATTTTACGATCTTCTAATGTTTTGTCGATAACAAACATAAAATCATATTAACGAAATAAATAAAATACGTAAATGGTTTGAACTAATAGTTTCTAACATATTCACACTTTCACATAAAACACTAAAACAAGTATAAGTGATTTTATGATTTAGTAATACATATGTACAACAACTAGTGTTTACATATTTGGATAAAATATACACATAACTAGTATGTAGTATATTGGGTAATATAAATGGGTAGAAACTTAAGTATCACAAACCATTGGGCAAATACATTAAATGTAGTTGGGTACAACCCAAAGCCATAACCCATGGATCTTGACCCATAACCCATTGCATGACATCATGCTTATATCACATATGGATAATACCCATAACCCATGGATCAACCCATACCCAAGTGACTAAGTGCATTGCACTCAAAGATACATTGTATCTAGCCAAAGATCCATGGTCCAACCCATGACCCATGACCCATAACCAAAATACCCATGGGTAAAGAGGAGCGTTCCACGGATCCCTAGCTTTGTGCTAGCCGTATCCCAAGTGGAAGGGATCCGTGGATCCGGGAACAAGAGGATTTTTCCTCTATAAATAGTGAGCCATTTATTCATTATTGATCATCCCTTTCTAACACACTTTCCCCCTGAGTTAAATCTCACTAACCTTAGATCCAAGAGATCTATGTTTGTAGTTTTGCTTATGTGTGATCTTTTAGGTTCCTCTTAAAGGCAAGATCACCACCTTTGAAGTCAAGCAAGCTCAAGTCCATGAGTTGCCATGCTTCCTTATCATCAAGGCTACTAAAGTCTTCTTGTTGATGATTCCTTTCTTTTCTCAAAAGAAGTGTAGTGTTGAAGACATTAGTGAAAGATGTCTCAAGTGTTAAGATGAAGATATTAGTGAAGGGTATCTATCTTCTATAGCATAAGCACTTGTGGTAGGTGCTTAGAAGTCAAGACAAAGAAGCATTAATGAAAGGTGCTTAGAAGTCAAGACAAAGAAGCATTAGTGAAAGGTGCTTAGAAGTGAAGATACAAGACATTAGTGAAAGGTGTCTTGTAGATCTAGTCAAAGGCATTAGTGAAAGGTGCCTTAGATGTACATTCGATATGATGTGTTTCGATGTACAAGATAGACTAGTATTAGATCCAAGGATATTGATATCCTTGATGATGTTGTAAAGGAGTAGATCTCCTTTGGGATTAGTCGTTGGTGTAGTGTGGTAGTAGTTCCTCCATTGCAATGAAACTAGGTGCTTAGCCTAGTACCTAATAAAGGGTAGGCGACGTTGTGAAGGTGTAGTTCACCTTGGAGTGAAAGAACTAGGTACTTAGCCTAGTACCTTATAAAGGGTAGGCGACATTGTGTAGGTGTGGTTCACCTTGGAGTGAAAGAACCCGGTGGTTAGCCTAGCACAGGAAAAAGGGTAGGCTTAACGTAGAAGGCTTCTCCGCCATAAGGAGATTGGTGTAGTGATTACGAACTCTCGAGTAGGTGACTCGGGAGTGGAGTATGGCAAGGAAGGTGTCCTTGTAGCCGAACCACTATAAATAATCGTGTTGTGGTTTTGTGCTTCTTACTCTTATCTTTTCATTACTTACCTTTATATGCTTGCTTATCAACATCCAACACACACATCTAAATAGATTGTCATAAGACAATCTAAATAGATTAAAAGGAAGTTTTAATTGGCAAAACTATTCAACCCCCACTTCTAGTTTTCCACAATTTGTGTCAGAGCTTCGTTACCAAGTTTCTTGAAGTATATTGTACTTTAAAAACTTGATACCATCCATGATTAATTGAAAACTACAAAGAAGGTTTTTCATAAAAATAAACACCATGTATTTTAAAACTATATGTTTAGATGTTGATTTAATAACAACATTTTTCTTATTTACTTTTTCATTTAATTGCACTAATCTTCTTTGTCATGTTGATTAGTCAAAGCTCATACCCACCAAGCTTTAGGAGTCGTTTGGTAACAAGAATACTTTCCTTAAGAAGGTATCTTAATCAAAGGAGCGGAATCGTCTAAGTGACATTTGTTGTGTCATTTGTAAAGACATTCCTAAGTTCGCTAGAGGTATGATTTTTTATTTTGCTTGATAATTAAGTATGCCTATTTAGGTATTTATATGATTATCTTTTGTGCTTATACATGTTTTACATGAAGCTTCATTAGGAAGCCTTTTTCTCACATACGTGTTTTACTTCTCGTCTAAAGTCATGGTATATAAAACTTATGTTTTGTCTCTTTTAAATCTAATAATAAAACAAAACACAATTTCAAAAAAAATTCCTCCTTCCTATAAATAACCCCAACACGCTTAACCACTCTACCAAACCCCTCACTTTTTCAAATCCTCCAATTTCAAAATTCTCTTATTCAAAAACTTCATCTTCCTCCTCATTTCATCTCAACCGAAACCAAGAAGATTCATCATCAACATGGTTTACATCGCACTCGTGCTCATCGCCCTAACACTCATGGCACTTGTGTTCCCTATGATGAAGTTCACATATGGAGACATTTATTTTGTGTTGTTAATCTACATTGGGATCATATACCCAATCCTTTGTATCATCCTTAGTATTGAAATGCAATATTATTAATAATCTAGTTTATCTAGGTTATTTTTATCATAATGTGTTTGTCACTTATTTTGATTTATATGTTTTATATTCCTTCGTGATACATTAGAAGTCATGTATGCATGCTAAAAGAAAATGTAGGATAAAACATATTTCGTGGTATAAAAACTGTAAAATTTATGTTTTTATCAAATGCTTTTGTTACTACGATCCACGGATCCGGAAGATATACTAGCGGATCCCTTTTGTAAAGAACCGGGATCCGTCCCCATGGAAAACAGATCTTCATGCAAGATTAAAAAGCAATATCTTTCTAAATGTAATAATCCACTAGAAAGTCAAAACCTTAAGTATATTAAAGTGTTAAATACCATTGTTAATAAAAATCTAGTAAAAACATTAGATTGTCATAGGTTGAACACAAACATCTCTTTTTATTAACTTATCATTTTTATAGGTTCAACTATGACGCATGAATATGAGTTTGATTTTTTACTTACTAGCGTCTACACTCGAACATCTCTCGAACCCAACACACCGCAATCATGTCCATGGGTTCAATAATCTCAAAACCGCACTTCCATGAAGGACGTATTGTAGACACCTTCTACATTCAAGAAGGTATCAATACCTCCTTCAGAGCCATAGGACTAGAATGCCTTCTTGAAATCAACGAGAAGATATGTCCAAGGTTCATAATGGAATTCTTCCGTCAAGTCGAACTCGTTCAGAACGAGGATCGCTCTCTATCTCTTTGGTTTTATATCTAAAACCAAAAGTTCACTCTAACCCTTGGGCATTTTGCTCACATCCTCCTGATTCCAAATCATGGACAATGTGCCTTCACCGAAGATTGGTCTCTTGATTCTCTCTTCAACTTTCGTGAAGAAAATAGTCCATATTGTTCACACATACCCTCTCCTGAAGATTTAAATCGCATAATATGCAAACCTCGACCATATTACTCCGATCCAAACATTATCTTTACAAGGATATCCGAGAAGAGTACAAGCCTCTTGCACTCATCCTACGTGAAAATGTTTGGAGTCTTAGGGAAATCGAGAAATTCTTCCCGCTTGTTGTGCTCACATGTTGTACTGCTTGCTAACACAACAACCATACAATCTTCCTACTTCTTCAAGAAGGCGAATTGCAAATCTTCAAGGCTCCAAGAATAAACTCATCCCTTATGGAATGTTTTTGACACGCCTATATCAAAGTTATGCACTTCCATCCTCAATTTCAAAGTCCGCTGTAATGCATTTTGTGAATAAGATGATGGAACCGCTAAACATATCTCTCATGAAGACTTTCTTCATTCTTGATTCCACCAACACTCATCAATCACATAATGATCCTCCTAGCTAAAACACTCAAGGAAACTAATAGTATTCCAAAATAGGATCAAATCTCTTATACTCGTGCTTTGTCAATGTAATCCAATTTCCTTCATGAAATAAAACATTTTACATTTGATATCTTAGTATTAGAACTCTTTTAGACTATCCTTGAGATATAATGCATTGTCAAGATCATTGCATACCTTTAGTAAAAGGTCCTGCTGAGCGATAGGCGATCCCAAAGATTGCACTTGACGGATCCCTACTCTTAGGGAACCGTGGGATCCCAAGAAACGAAAATGCAATTGCAAGCATTATATTTCAAACATATCCTTAGAACACCTCACACACTAAGCTATACATAGTGTCTTAAGGCAAAATTAAGTCCTTATCAAGATAGGTTGATCCTTCCTACTCATACATAACTCACCTAGATCACACTCTAAGACGATTATAGATCTACCGTTTCTTTCTTAATCCATTACTCTTCTGCTCTCAAACTCACACTTCATTTTTTTTCTTAATATCTCACTTTTAGTCTTAGAAATCTTTCGATTATGGCAAAATTGATCATAATTCATCCTTACCTCAAAATTGATCAAAGTTGATCAAACTCTAGTTTTCCCATCTCAAAGCTTCTAGGATATTTTCCAAATCACAACCTGATCTCTAGGATCATTTAGCTTCAATTGACACACCAAATCTTTAGTGTCATCCTTGCTCATCCATTGGCACTCTTAAAAGTCTCAAATCCTTCCATAAAAGGCAATCATTAGCTACATCACTCATTACCTTCAAATACTTAAGCACCCCTTCATTTAAAACACTTAGGAGAACTGAAACACTCAAAATGTTATAGGTTTTAGATCTTT
Organism: Chrysanthemum makinoi; assembly: GCA_910596185.1. Lineage (NCBI taxonomy): Eukaryota > Viridiplantae > Streptophyta > Magnoliopsida > Asterales > Asteraceae > Chrysanthemum > Chrysanthemum makinoi. Next base: position 208,215,874 of record OU343218.1, on the reverse strand, counting down.
GAAACATCATTTCCACTCTTTCATAACTGCTGAAAGCCGGATCCCTAGGATTAGCCTAGACGGATCCCTCTGAGGAAGGAACCGTGGGATCCGGATGTCAGTTTATGTTAAATCTTTCAAAAACAATCATTTCAACTCATCTTCCTAACTCAAACACTCCATCTCATCTTAAATGAGTTCTTAGATCAGTGCAACCTCTGAAGTGGAGTCTTGTGTATGTCAATCATCACATTCCAATGAATCCTAGTGGCTTAAGGCTTAAATGCACTTGCCAAATCTCTTAGTTTATAAACCACCTTGTTAGAACCTCCATAGTCATAACTCTCATCCTAACTTTCAGCTCTTGCAACCTCTTGAAATCATCTCATCATGAGGAAAACCCCAAGTAGTAACTTATCCACCAAAGAACCACCCATGAAAAGAGCTCGTGTTATACACGAAATTTATTCAACCGAATCATCTCCCATCAAACCAACAAATGATAGAATTCTTCATCATCCAATCAAACCAATTCCTAAAAGGATAGTACCCATAAAACTACCTATGCCAAACACCACTATACCTCCTAGGCCAAACAATATCATCTCCACTAAACAATCACCATTGGTTCCTAGAGCTATTTCATTTACATCCCCACTATCATCACCACACCTCTACAATTTAGAGGACTTGCCTCCTAGGCCGTCTCATCCGCCTCCGCCGACAACATTCTCCTCATTAGGAGGAATAATGGTTCAAAATCAAGGTGTTGAGTCAACACTTGCTCCAGCTTCCTTTTCGCCGTTTCCAACATATAATCCCATTTGGATGATGAGAAATCATCAAAGTCAACCACCCGACCATATGGAAGTTGACACTTCTCTTCCACCACCATCATTTTTGGTTGAGTCATTTTCAAATGCACCTCCACCAATCCCTCCATCGTTTGAAGCTCCACGAGCCGCTTCACTTGATCCTTTGCATCAAGCCATTTCACTTCTTCCACCACCACTACCTAGCCATGACAAAGATTGCTATCATTGTCAACATGTTGAAAGTTTGATACATGAAGTACGAGAAGACCAACGTTTCATGTTTTATCATCTCCTCGAGCGTTTTGACGAGATCAAACCTAAACAAAACTTGAGCTAGAAGATTTTAGTGGTGTCCTAGCATCGCGTTTATAGTTGGTTTAGAAATTCCTAGTCATGTATTTTCTTATTTTCTTAGCTTTTAGAGTCATGTATATCATAACTCTAGTTTTATTAAATAGAATTACATGCTACTTGTTATTTTGTTGAGCATATGATTTTTGTGATAACATTACTTGTTTTATCACCTTGGCTGTAATTGAACGCCTAATACGGATCCCTCAGAATTGCCTAGACGGATCCCTACTAGGAGGGAATCGTGGGATCCGTGAAGACGTAAAGTTTTCTACTAACTTGAATCAAATTTGCGGAAATTGTCAATCATACTTGCTTTCTAACCTTTTTTTGTAGTTATTCAATTTACATATGAAGACTTTGACATCCTAAAGCTAGGGGAGCTTTATGTCAAAGCAATACATTGCAAATTACTTGCAATACTAGGTTTACATTTCGTGACATCCTTTTGCAAAAATTGCAATCATCAAGGGGGAGCACATTCGCCTCTTAGACGATATCTTTTGCAAACTTATTTGCAAACAAACTAGATTAGTATCATTTACTTGACGCCCTTACATAGGGATGGACTCGTCAAGGGGGAGTAAAGACGAGATCCTTTCCTGTTATTTGCTCTCTATTTCTTTTTACATTTAAAATAATAATAATAATAATGTGTTGCCTTCCTTCAAACACTTTTTGTTTCGACAAAAAAGGGGAGAAGAAAGTAAAAACTACAAATTCAAACTTTTACGAATTTTAGCTTTTCCTTAAAATAATTTTATGTTTTGTCATCAACAAAAAGGGGGAGATTGTTAATACAAATAAGCCGTAAAAACGTTTATTTATATTTTACGATCTTCTAATGTTTTGTCAATAACAAACGTAAAATCATATTAACGAAACAAATAAAATACGTAAATGGTTTGAACTAATAGTTTCTAACATATTCACACTTTCACATAAAACACTAAAACAAGTATAAGTGATTTTATGATTTAGTAATACATATGTACAACAACTAGTGTTTACATATTTGGATAAAATATACACATAACTAGTATGTAGTATATTGGGTAATATAAATGGGTAGAAACTTAAGTATCACAACCTATTGGGCAAATACTTTGAATGTAGTTGGGTACAAGCCAAAGCCCATAACCTATGGATCTTGACCCATAACCCATTGCATGACATCATGCTTATATCACATATGGATAATACCCATAACCCATGGATCAACCCATACCCAAGTGACTAAGTGCATTGCACTCAAAGATACATTGTATCTAGCCAAAGATCCATGGTCCAACCCATGACCCATGACCAATAACCAAAATACCCATGGGTAAAGAGGAGCGTTTCACGGATCCCTAGCTTTGTGCTAGCCGGATCCCAAGTGGAAGGGATCCGTGGGATCCGGGGAACAGTAGGACTTTTCCTCTATAAATAGTGAGCCATTTCTTCATTATTGATCATCCCTTTCTAACACACTTTCCCCCCTGAGTTAAATCTCACTAACCTTAGATCCAAGAGATCTATGTTTGTAGTTTTGTTTTTGTGTGATTTTTTAGGTTCCTCTTAAAGGCAAGATCACCATCTTTGAAGTCAAGCAAGCTCAAGTCCATGAGTTGCCATGCTTCCTCATCATCAAGGCTACTGAAGTCTTCTTTTTGATGATTCCTTTCTTTTCTCAAAATAAGTGTAGTGTTGAAGACATTAGTGAAAGATGTCTCAAGTGTTAAGACGAAGATATTAGTGAAGGGTATCTATCTTATATAGCATAAGCACTTGTGGTAGGTGCTTAGAAGTCAAGACAAAGAAGCATTAGTGAAAGGTGTTTAGAAGTCAAGACAAAGAAGCATTAGTGAAAGGTGCTTAGAAGTGAAGATACAAGACATTAGTGAAAGGTTTCTTGTAGATCTAGTCAAAGGCATTAGTGAAAGGTGCCTTAGATGTACATTCGATATGGTGTGTTTCGATGTACAAGATAGACTAGTATTAGATCCAAGGATATTGATATCCTTGATGATGTTGTAAAGGAGTAGATCTCCTTTGGGATTAGTCGTTGGTGTAGTGTGATAGTAGTTCCTCCATTGCAATGGAACTAGGTGCTTAGCCTAGTACCTAATAAAGGGTAGGCGACGTTGTGAAGGTGTAGTTCACCTTGGAGTGAAAGAACTAGGTACTTATACTAGTACCTTATAAAGGGTAGTATGCATTGTGTAGGTGTGGTTCACCTTGGAGTGAAAGAACCCGGTGGTTAGCCTAGCACCGAAAAAGGGTAGGCGACGTTGTGAAGGCTTCTCCGCCATAAGGAGATTGGTGTAGTGATTTTGAACTCTCGAGTAGGTGACTCGGGGAGTGGAGTAGGGCAAGGAAGGTGTCCTTGTAGCCGAACCACTATAAATACTCGTGTTGTGGTTTCAACCCCCCCTTCTAGTTTTCCACACAAGCCCCTCGGGCGTGGTATGATAAGTTATCATCCTTCCTTATTGCCAATAATTTTACCAAAGGTTCGGTCGACTGATTCGTTTGAAAGTGAGTGGTGAAAAACACAATATCAACGTATATCAAAATAACCGTTAAATTCGACAAATTAACCCTTTAGGAAAAAGGTTAACGCATTCAAACCTTACGGTGTGATAAAGTGATACCGAAAAGTGATTTCCGGTCGGTCCCAACGAGGTGTGAATGGAAGGATTCGTTGAGTTTCGTGATTTGAACTTGAATTGGTTTTGATGATTTGTTTGATTAGAATTATGTTTTCTACAATTTAATTAACGGGAAAGTAATTAAGGCAAGGGAACCCTAATAAACTACAAAATAACTACTACTAAGCCTAAGAAATGATAAAACGAGGCTAAACTAAGTCCTAGGGTGCTAAACGAAAAACGTGAAAACCTGAAACAACCCGAGCCATAAACGTGAAAAATTTTGCAATTTAAGCGCTTACGGTGTGAAATTAATTTTCCTACGTCCTAATTGACTAAAAATAATTTTAGAAAAAGACCGGGTATTTTTTTGACTTTTAAAATAATTACTACGAATTAAAAACTAATTTAATCTAATTAATTAATTAAAAATATTAAACTAATTAAGAAAAATCTGGAAAAATCACAAAAACTATTTTGATCTATGCTTAATCTAAGAAAAATAAGAAAACACTACTTTGTTTGGGAGAATAAGCTGTAAATAAGCCAAAAAGTGTTTATATTGAAAACTGAGTACAAGTCTTTAAAGGAATTGATTCTGTAAAACTTGTGAGACAAGTCCCAAGGGCGCAGATGGTTTAGGTGTTGTGTTTGTGGTCGTGTGCTTTGAGCTGAGAGACCAGGGTTCGAATCCCTTGGCTCTCTTTTTGAAAATTTATTTATTTTTATTTTAAAATCCCAAAATCAGATCAAAGCTAAGGTTTTTTTGAAAAGATTTTTTCTGTGAATCTTTCTAATTAAGACAAGGATGTACTTATTGCAAAAGAAGAGACTTTTATGAAAATTTTTTCAAAGAAAACCTTTTTAATAAGCTGTGTGAAGGCTTATTGTGGTGACAACTTAACCAAGTTCACCCAAACACTCATTTAGCACTCCTTTACACCAACTTGACCAAGATAAGCAGTTTGATAGCACGTACAAATGACAAGGAAACAATGCGGATTAGAATTAAGCTAAATGCAACTAACTAGGGAATCCTAATCTAAAGGTAATGGATAAATAAGCAAGGAAAGGATCTAATTATCACTATTAAGCTAACAATATCTAAACTAATCTAAACACACTAATTGAGTAATTAACTACTGAAATAAGCTAAGTTAAGCTACCAAAAAGCTAAGTGGTAAAAACAAAGTGACCTGTGGTGCAGCAGATGTAAAACAGCCTGAGGGGGCTCTTTGGAGCTTATTTATAAGCTGAGAGGTGAGATGTAAATCCAGGAACAAGCGTTTTAAATGAAGTTTGACTTTGAAGGTCAAACTGGTAGAAAAGTGATTTTTGACTACTTAAGAGACTGACCCAAACACCCCTTAATGTTTGTTCTTTTTCTCACTAAAACAGATTTAGAAAACCTTAGAGCTTGGACTTTTATGAAAACTGAAATGATAATCTTAACAAAGACTCTTTTTAAAACTTGATAACTAGTAACTAGTAGATAAGAACTAAATGCTTTTAGTAGGCAAAACAAGATAAGAAAAACTGAAACTGATTCATTAATTTAAAAAAACACTACAAGAGATTAAAAGAAAATGGAAATCTAAATTTTAACACTAAAACTAGGGGTGCCTTATAACTTGGCATACAACATCTATTTATACTACAACTAGAAAGCTAGGGTCTTCAATCTCCTGAGGTCTTGTGTTTCTCCTGTGAGGGCAGCAAGCCAAAACAACCTTTGTGCTTTCTTGGACTAATCTCATCCATCCAAGAGTTAGGTATATCTTAGAAGCAATCTGAGCCGTTTGGATGGTTTCTTGTAGCCAAGATTGATGACTTGGACATCTTGGGAGAAGGAGAGGATGAGTGAGTGGGTTTGGGATTTGGGGTAGATCAAGAAAGGGGTGAAGGTGGTTTTGGGGTATGGTGAAGCTGGGTAAAAGGGTGTAATGGAGGTGGAGTGTTTTGATATTAGAGAAAGGGGATTAGGGTTTGTGGGGAATGGTAAAAGGGGAGAGGCGCAGGGTATTTGGGAGGGAAAAAGGAAGACTGGTGAGAGGGAAGGGCAAGGGTGTTGGGTCGGGTTATATGGCTGGGTTGGGTATTTTAAAATGGGTCGTGGGATATTGGGCTTGAGATATTAATTTGGACTTAGGATTAGTTTTGTGATCCAAGGCAACATAGGGACCAAAACTACAACTCCACAAAAACCAAGGGACCGAAACTGTAAATTTCTCAAAGTTAATCAAGAGGACCAATTTTGACAAGTTTAATTTTCCCAAGGACCAAAAATAATAATTTCCAAATTAAAAATGTCTCGGGGTAATTTCTGTCAATCTTTGAAATTTCAGGGACTAAAGTTGCCATTTTGCAAAATTGAATTTTATAAGGCTAATTTTGACAACTTGAAAATCCCTGAGGACCTTTTATGAAAAATTATCATGTTTTGAATAACCAGGGACTAGATTTTGACAATTATTGAATAAAATACAGTCTAAATATTTTTTTCTGCCTTTTGAGACTTTTCAAAGTGTTTTGACTGTTTTTGCAGTGTAGAAGGAACAAAAATGATGAGTATTTACACACTCATCAATCCCCCACACTAAACTATTGCTAGTCCCTAGCAATCTTTTGAGAAAACTTAATGGATTTGAATCTCTTTACCAAAAGCCATTACTTCTGGAGTAGCCAAATGTTTTAGTTCAAGTAAGAACCTTGGTACAATGATAACCAAATGATTTTGAGCAAATCACCATCTTTCAACGGTGTTGATTTGTCTTTACCGAAGCCGCTTGCTTCGACTAGCCAACTCTTAGATAAAATATCTTTGGTTAGTGAGTCGATTACCAATTATGGTTTTCCAACCGCTTTACCACAAGCCATAAACTTGCGGGCTAGCCAACTCTTCACTAATTAAAGATATGGTGAGGTGAACACCATACAATTTTGGGCAAATTGCAAGCCGTCAACGGATTTGAGATATCTTTACCAAGAGCCGTTTGCTCGTAGATTAGCCAATCCTTTTGTTTATTAGACATGGTGGATGATAACCGTAACTGAGTAAGTCCAAAACACTTACTCCAAAAAAAAAAAAAATTGGCCAAAAATGGGGGAATAGGGTGGTAAAACATATGATAAAATTCGTGAGAATTCCCCCCCACACTAGAAATGAATATTGCCCTCAATATTCAAAGTACCGGCCGTTATGCCGAAACATAGAACGTAAAAGGGAAATACTACGGCCATTATTTTTGAATTTTTTTTTAGAAAACTTTATATACAACAAATGGGGCAACTCCCCACACTAGGGTGGTAGAAAGTAGAAAGAAGTCAGAAATACGGGTGAAAACCCATATAGTGTGCTATTGTTTTTTATTCCCGAGTCGCTAGCCCGACTCGACCGTATTCATTTGTTCTTGGGGAAGCAACGTGGAAAACCAATCTCGATCGGGCTTTCGTTCACGTTGTTAATAAACATATGAACATCAGAAAGTTCCACACCGACGAGATACAACCGCGGTATTATTAATAGTAGAAACTATAAAGGATGATACCGGGGTCAAAGATGGTGTCCTCATTCCTGAAAGAGAAGGGAAAGAGCAACCACACCATCTGTGAAGAATGGAATAAAGATGTGCATGAGAATGCAAGTCCATTCCTTATCAGTAAAAAGCAAATCACCATTTTTGACATTTTTAAGCTTAGTCTTGAAGTTCGTATGGTGATTGTCAACGAATTACCGTAGGGAGGGTTGGAAACGGTTCTTCAATCAACATGATTTTCCGAAAAAGGATGTCCCCTCCTAATCAAAGTAAGTATTATCAATTCCTGTTGGAATCGACTCATCACTAAGAAAGGCATCGACTTCATTCCAAAAGTTGTCATCTTCCTCATCCGGAGTGAGAGAAGGGATGGAGAGTGAGAGAAGGGATGGAAGAGTCGGAAATAATAAGACTAGTGGATGATGGATCATTTTTGAGCAATTCTTCAATGGGAAGAATGTCTCCCATTGGATCACAAACATCATCATCCAATCCAGATGAAACTTAAGAGAGTTTGGTTTCATTCACAGAGTTAACAAACTCAATACGATAAACCGATTCTGAGGTGGTACAAGTGGTGTGCTCTTAGAGCTAGCAATTTCCACCACTTTCGATAAAGTCTCCGATTCTAGATCATCATCATCAAGAACACTCTTGACTTCCTTGGGACAACTTTCAAACCATTTGTTTGAACCGGGGTTGATTTTCAAAGCTTTTAGCTCAAAGACGCTTTTGGTGACTCCTCTCAACCGTGAAATTTGAGAGTGTTGCATTGATTCTTTCGGATTTTTGATCAATTGTGGCAACACTATGTTTGTATAGAGGTTTGGAGTTCTGGTTGATATGAAACGTGAGTTCTTCGTTGTCAACCCGTATGGTCAACTCTTCAGCAAATACATCAATTAGAGCACGGCTCGTTCTCAAGAAAGCTCTCCCTAAGATGAGAGGAACTCTAGGATCTCGTGATCAAAGTCTACTACAACAAAGTCGTAAGAGGAAAGTGAAACTTTCCTACTTTCACCACGACATCCCGGCTATCCTAAGTGGACGAGTTTTGTACGGTCCGCTAGCTCGAGTGTCATACAAGTGGATGTAAGTTTAGGAAGAGACAGTTTCTTCCATACCGAGAGTGGCATGAGGTTAATGCTTGCACCAAGATCGCCGGCGGAGCATTGAACCATCCCCAAGAAATCACACGGATTAAAACCGCCGGGGTCTTCAAGCTTTTTGGGAAGCTTCTTGAGAAGGACCACTGAGCATTGCTCATTGAGAGGGGTTTTAGCCATCTCAGATAACTTATCTTTGTTTCTCAGTAAGCTTTTAAGCGTGGATGCAAATTTGGGCATTAGAACGAGAGCATCAACGAAGCTTATATCAAAGTGCAGTTCATTGAAAATTTGGAAAATTTTTTCCATTTGCTTTTTGGTTTTGTCTTTGAGCTTCTCATCATGCAATCTTGATGGGTAAGGAAGCCGACTAGACTTTTGAGCCGGGACGGAAGTCATTTCGCTCGAATTTATCTTTGGAACTTCGGTTCCGGACTTAAAGCTTGACTACCAAGGTGGGACGTGCGGTACTTCGTGGGCTTGAGAAATGCACCTTGTCCGTTGTATCCTTGGTAACTTGACTCATTGCTCCCGGTGGAGGAGGCATTGGAGTCGAAGGTCCATTGTGCGACTTACCACTACGAGTGGTGACGGCTTTTAACTCGGCATTTGGATTTGGAACTGTATTGCTTGGGAGTCCCCGAAGATGACTAAGCTTTGTTCATATTCATGTTCATGAAACCGCTCATCATATTCTTTCAACTCATCCGTCCGCCGAGACATTGTGGTATCAATTTCCTTTTTAGCTCAACTCTCATGTTATTGATCTGAGTTTGCATTGAACGTATGCTTGACTCCAAGAATTTTCATGAAGTCATTTGGTAGGGAGCTTGAGAAGGTTGTTGATAACTTTGTGCGATTTGGAGCTTGATATGGTTGGTTGAAATTGTTCCTTCGGGATTGAAATTTTGAGAATTATTGAAGTTTTGTCCTTGATTTGGAACAAAGCGATTTTGATTGCCATGGTTTTGTACCGAGAAAACCAGTGGTGTCATACTGCTAGGTGCACGGTGAGTAGGATCACCTTGTGGTCGGTATTGATTGTGGTTTACGAAGCTACGGAGCTTGGTAAACGAAGCATCGGTTGCTTGACAATCATAATACGCATTTGGACCACTACAAGTTTCACACACCTTGTTTACGGCTTTGATTGGTTCCCGCTTATGAATTTCGCTTTTGATTTCCTTTACCTCTTTCATCATACAACGGATGACGTCCGTTAGAGCGGCTAACGGAGCGGCTAACTCGGAAGAGTTACCGGATGAAGAAGAAGGAGTGTTCGGAATATTGACTTTGTTGCAAGAAATAGGAACTTTTGATTTTTTCTCGCAAATCTCAATCACATCTTTAGGCTTACGATTCAAGCTATTGCCACCGGCGGCTGTTCAAAGAATCTTGATCGTTACCGTTCAACCCATTATAAAAGATATTAACTTGCTGAAGTCTGAATTCATGATGGGGGCATTTCCTGAGGAGATCTTTGAATCTCTCCCATGCCTCCAAAGTTTTCATCGAAATTTTGACGAAATACAGAAATTTCATTTTTAAGATTAGTCGTCTTTGATGGAGGAAAGAAATAACTGACAAACTTTTGAACAAGATCCTCCCAAGTTTCGATGGTTCGAGGGGGTTCTTTTTCCACCAAATCCGGCCGCCTCAAGTGAGAATGGAAATAGCATCAGTTTGATCACTTTTTGTGGTACATCCTTGTAATTGATAGTTGAGGTCAACTTGTTAAACCAACGGATATGTGCATACGGTCTTCTCGATCAAACCCGTGGAATTGATTCGTAGACACAAGTTGGATCAAATGCGTCTTCAATTCAAAGTGATCAGAATTGATTGGTGGTAAAACGATGGCATCTCCATAACCTTCGTGGGTGTCCGAGCATTTCCGCCATAGTTCGCTCGTCTGCCATATTGTTGTTTGGAATAGTACGAATCTCGGGTTCGACTATTCGGCAGCACGCCTATGAGAACGACTTAGGAATTTCAGCTAGATCACGAAAAGGGCTCAATGATCTAGAAGAACGAAACCAGCGCATGCACTTCCAAAACAACACTTTCAATTAAAACAAGACCGAGGCAAAACACAGTGAACTTAAACCAATAATCCCGCGTAAAATGATCACTTCTATAAGATAAACGCACAAAGGAGCAGAGAAGCTTATTAGGTCGTCACGAAGCTTATTAAAACCCGCCTCTTTTAAGCCGCAATTTAATGTCGCCGCCCTTATACCCCTCACACAGTTTGTTTATCCGATAGAAATAAACCAAATCACGCGCGACACAAAGGCAAGTTTTAAATCTTTTGTTCGGGAACTTATAATGATAACACCTCGGTTGAGAATGTTATATTGATTGTGTCTTCTATATTATTTAAAACAACAAGGAAAATCTTTTTGTATTTTTAATCTTTTACATATATATACAAAGAAAAGAAAATATTTTTGTATTTTTGTATTTTATAAAAACAATAACTTCACGAGGAAGGTTCTTCAAGTCACTAATCGCAAAATCACGATATTGTCACAACACACCTCCCCGCAGGGCGCCATAAAATTTGATTCGTTTGAAAGTGAGTGGTGAAAAACACAATATCAACGTATATCAATATAACCGTTAAATTCGACAAATTAACCCTTTAGGAAAAAGGTTAACGCACCAAACCTTACGGGTGTGATAAAAGTGATACCGGAAAAGTGATTTCCCGGGTCGTGTCCCAACGAGGTGTGAATGGAAGGATTCGTTGAGTTTCGTTATTTGAACTTGAATTGGTTTTGATGATTTGTTTGATTAGAATTATGTTTTCTACAATTTAATTAACGGGAAAGTAATTAAGGCAAGGGAACCCTAATAAACTACAAACTAACTACTACTAAGCCTAAGAAATGATAAAACGAGGCTAAACTAAGTCCTAGGGTGCTAAAACGTAAAAACGTAAAAACCGGGAAACAACCCGAGCCATAAACGTAAAAATTTTGCAATTTAAGCGCTACGGGTGTGAAATTAATTTTCCTACGTCCTAATTGACTAAAAATAATTTTAGAAAAAGACCGGGTATTTTTTTGACTTTTAAAATAATTACTACGAATTAAAAACTAATTTAATCTAATTAATTAATTAAAAATATTAAACTAATTAAGAAAAATCTGGAAAAATCACAAAAACTATTTTGATCTATGCTTAATCTAAGAAAAATAAGAAAACACTACTTTGTTTGGGAGAATAAGTCAAATAAGCCAAAAAGTGTTTATATTGAAAACTGAGTACAAGTCTTTAAAGGAATTGATTCTGTAAAACTTGTGAGACAAGTCCCAAGGGCGCAGATGGTTTAGGTGTTGTGTTTGTGGTCGTGTGCTTTGAGCTGAGAGACCAGGGTTCGAATCCCTTGGCTCTCTTTTTGAAAATTTATTTATTTTTATTTTAAAATCCCAAAATCAGATCAAAGCTAAGGTTTTTTTGAAAAGATTTTTTCTGTGAATCTTTCTAATTAAGACAGTGACAGCTTATTGCAAAAAGAAGAGACTTTTTATGAAAATTTTTTCAAAGAAAACCTTTTTAATAAGCTGTGTGAAGGCTTATTGTGGTGACAACTTAACCAAGTTCACCCAAACACTCATTTAGCACTCCTTTACACCAACTTGACCAAGATAAGCAGTTTGATAGCACGTACAAATGACAAGGAAACAGTGGGGATTAGAATTAAGCTAAATGCAACTAACTAGGGAATCCTAATCTAAAGGTAATGGATAAATAAGCAAGGAAAGGATCTAATTATCACTATTAAGCTAACAATATCTAAACTAATCTAAACACACTAATTGAGTAATTAACTACTGAAATAAGCTAAGTTAAGCTACCAAAAAGCTAAGTGGTAAAAACAAAGTGACCTGTGGTGCAGCAGATGTAAAACAGCCTGAGGGGGCTCTTTGGAGCTTATTTATAAGCTGAGAGGTGAGATGTAAATCCAGGAACAAGCGTTTTAAATGAAGTTTGACTTTGAAGGTCAAACTGGTAGAAAAGTGATTTTTGACTACTTAAGAGACTGACCCAAACACCCCTTAATGTTTGTTCTTTTTCTCACTAAAACAGATTTAGAAAACCTTAGAGCTTGGACTTTTATGAAAACTGAAATGATAATCTTAACAAAGACTCTTTTTAAAACTTGATAACTAGTAACTAGTAGATAAGAACTAAATGCTTTTAGTAGGCAAAACAAGATAAGAAAAACTGAAACTGATTCATTAATTTAAAAAAACACTACAAGAGATTAAAAGAAAATGGAAATCTAAATTTTAATACTAAAACTAGGGGTGCCTTATAACTTGGCATACAACATCTATTTATACTACAACTAGAAAGCTAGGGTCTTCAATCTCCTGAGGTCTTGTGTTTCTCCTGTGAGGGCAGCAAGCCAAAACAACCTTTGTGCTTTCTTGGACTAATCTCATCCATCCAAGAGTTAGGTATATCTTAGAAGCAATCTGAGCCGTTTGGATGGTTTCTTGTAGCCAAGATTGATGACTTGGACATCTTGGGAGAAGGAGAGGATGAGTGAGTGGGTTTGGGATTTGGGGTAGACTGGGTGAAAGGGGTGAAGGTGGTTTTGGGGTATGGTGAAGCTGGGTAAAAGGGCGTAATGGAGGTGGAGGTTTGATATTAGAGAAAGGGGATTAGGGTTTGTGGGGAATGGTAAAAGGGGAGAGGCGCAGGGTATTCAAAACAACCTTTGTGCTTTCTTGGACTAATCTCATCCATCCAAGAGTTAGGTATATCTTAGAAGCAATCCAGCCGCTTGATGGTTTTTGTAGCCAAGATGATGACTGACATCTAGAAGGAGAGGATGAGTGGGTTTGGGATTTGGGTAACCGGGTGAAAGGGGTAAGGTGGTTTTGGGTATGTAAGTGAAGCCGGGTAAAAGGGTGTAATGGAGGTGGAGTGTTTTGATATTAGAGAAAGGGATTAGGGAATGGTAAAGGAGGCAGGTATTGAGAGGAAAAGGAAGATGCAGAGGGAAGGCAAAGGTGTTGGGTCGGGTTATATGGTCGGGTTGGGTATTTTAAAATGGGTCGGGATATTGGGCTAGAGATATTAATTTGGACTTAGGATTAGTTTTGTGATCCAAGGCAACATAGGGACCAAAACTGCAACTCCACAAAAACCAAGGGACCAAAATCAAATTTCTCAAAGTTAATCAAGAGGACCAATTTTGACAAGTTTAATTTTCCCAAGGACCAAAAATAATAATTTCCAAATTAAAAATGTCTCGGGGTAATTTCTGTCAATCTTTGAAATTTCAGGGACTAAAGTTGCCATTTTGCAAAATTGAATTTTATAAGGCTAATTTTGACAACTTGAAAATCCCTGAGGACCTTTTATGAAAAATTATCATGTTTTGAATAACCAGGGACTAGATTTTGACAATTATTGCATAAAATACAGTCTAAATATTTTTTTCTGTCTTTTTGAGACTTTTCAAAGTGTTTTTGACTGTTTTTGCAGTGTAGAAGGAACAAAAATGATGAGTATTTACACACTCATCATCGACCCTACACTCTTTATACAATATCACGGGGCTCACATCTTAATCGTTCAAATATATGTGGATGACATCATTTTTGGGTCAACACATTTAAAATACTCAAATGCTTTTGCAGAACTTATGACAAAACATTTTGAAATGTCAATGATGGGTGAACTCACATTCTTCCTTGGAATGCAAGTTCATCAATCACCCCATGGTATTTTCTTGAGTCAGTCCAAATATGCCCTTGAATTGTTAAACAAATTTGGAATGCAAAACTGTGACACCTATGCCACACCAATGGCTCATACCAAGAAGCTAGATGCCGATTTACATGGGAAATTGGTGGACCCTACAAAATACCGTAGTATTATTGGGTCTCTCATGTATCTACAACTAGCGGCCCGATATTGTTTTGCCGTCTATCTTTGCTCCCGTATCACGAGACCAATGAAACCCACCTCTCCGAGGCTAAAAGAATCCTCCGATACATAAAGGGAGCCATTAACTTGGAGATCCGTATCCGGGATTCGGTTTTGAACTAATAGCTTTTCGACGCGATAACGCATGATGCTTATATTCACGCAAAAGTACTTCGTGAGTATTACAATTTCTTGGTGATAAACCGTGTCATGGCAATCGAAGAAGCAAGATTGTACATCGCTGCCCCTCAACAAGAATATGTAGCCATGTCGGCGAGTTGTGCTCAAGTCATTTGGATGAGAACACAACTCAAAGACTATGGTTATGTATTTGATGAATCCCGATGTATCATGCGACAATCGGAGTGCTATTGCATATCGCAACTAAGTACAACATTCGAAGTCAAAGCACATCGATCTTCGATATCATTTCATCAAGGACCACGTGGAACATGGTACTGTTGAATTATATTTTGTGGGTACAGAATACCAATTGGCAGATCTTCTCACCAAATCCTTAGCTCCTGCTAGGTTTAATGAGTTGGTCCACCGGATCGGTATGCGGTGTTTGACTCAAAAGGAACTGGATGAACTTTTAAAACATTCTTAAAAATTAGTCAAACACCAAAACCTCCTTTTGTAAATATTTTTCAAAAACAAAATACAAAATTATAAAATCCGATAAAACATCAAAAATATTCTTCTATCTATAATTCTTTTAACATTGCAAGTACAATTCTTCCGTCAACACTCAAATCTTTCAAAATTCAGTATTTTTTCGATCAAGTGTTGAGGGGGAGAAAGCTAATATTTTTCAGTTTAATAAAACCCTATACTTGCATGTTACCTTATCCCGGTTGTTTCTTTAATAATGGTGGTCACTTTTCTGGTTTACTGACACTCCTCGGACTAAAATTTATAAAATTTAATTATTTCTAAAGTCGAGGGGGAGTGTAGTCAAATTTCTTTCCAAATATCCTTCGTTTGGTAACCAAAATGGAAGTTATGGACATGGGATGCAAATGGTAAAGGTGGAGGGACTAATTGTGTCACAACATCAAAGTTATTTTTAATAAAACACCTCCACCAAACTTACACTTCTCATTTATTATCACATTTAATTTTCCACTAACCCTAATCTACGCCTAAAAATCAACCTTCAAATCTGGTTACTTGATCATCAATTTGTAAGTGTTCTTGTGTTTTTAACATGATTACAAACAAGGGTTTTAAATCGTTTCAAAAACCAACGGTTAGATTGTTAGATATGAGTGATTTTGTGTTCTACGCATAAGCGTATGAACACATAATAAATGGTGTGTATTTTGGTTAAAATGATAGAGTCAAAACGTTTATCTAACATCATTGAAACCATTTTTATCATTAAACATCACCCAGATACACGAATTGATTGATTTTGAAAACTAGGGTTTATGCGTGGAATTGGGTACTTTCTTGTGAGAATGTTTCTGGTTAAAAAGATTGTTGTGTGATGTTATTTACATGATGAATTGATCATATCCATGTTTAGAATCAACCCAGAAACACTAATTGATTAATAATTAGAGATTAGGGTTTATGTTCTTAATATTTGGGTATTTTTGATTCGTTGAGAATTTGATGTTAAAACTTGGACATAACAACTCACTTAACTTCTTAGAACTACCGTAACAAATTTTGTACAAATCCTATGGCTAGATAACTTAGGAGTAATTCTTGAAACTTAGGGTTTAAGTTTACGCATAAGTCTTCTTACGCAGAATGTTTAATGTGTATTCATGCCATGATCCAAAATAACTGAATGTATGTGTTAATATTGGTGCTACGATGTAAATATTTCAGGTTTATTACGCGTGAAAATTCAGAATCAAGGTTGTTTGACATCTACGCATAAGGATCACCTTACGTGTAGCATGTTATGCGAAGAGAAATACGTAACGCTTACGCCGTGAAGGTTCTACATAAGGGACTACGCGTATCCGTGAAGGATATGCGTAAAAAGGACTTCTACGCATAAGGTTGACTCTACGAGTAAGCCTTACGCGTAAGGTTCCATATACGCCACGTAAGCTCTAGGCATAAGGTCCCCTTTTCCTACGCATAATATTTCTTACGCGTAAGTCAAGAACCTACGATAAGCTTGCTTACGCCGTATACCATTCTTTTACGCATAAGCTTGCCATTTCTACGCTTAAGCCTTGTTTAACCTTAATTATGAATTGTTACGCGTGCAAACTTGTAAATAAATAAATCATAACACCACGAAACCAATAATGTCACTATAAGCTTAAATGTTTAAACAAGTTGTGAATAATAAGTGATAATATAAACTTTAAAATTTGAAGTTAATCAACTCACGAAACTTATCACGACATCTTTGGACAATTAGACAAACAAATGACATTGGACTCGTAACAATCATCGACATATCACATTCAATAATTAGACAATAAAACCATATGTTGACTAACACAATGTCTTTCGATATGTTGGTTCTTTTGGCTAAATATCTTTCAGATCACGACATGGACACTCAAATGCAGAATGTGGATGCACCAAATGTTCTCACCATTGCTGATATCTTCCCTAATGGCTATCCGATGAAGATTGGAAAGAACAACCTCCGTGTTGATTTTGATTCCCTCACATGCTCAGAGTCTTCTTGATTGATAGCAGTGGACATTCTGAAGAACCATTCTTATCAGAATATGCTCACCAACTCGCCACGCCCGGAGATCTACATACGCAATTCCGCACACAATGAAGCAGATCAAAGGGCAAAATGCCTGGATCATGGACTCTCAATCACAAGCAAGTCACCATCACACCGCCAGACTTGCGGGCTATTCTCCTCATTCCTCGTCATTGAACCAACCGAGTACAACGCTACAACTCTCAAGAGGTCGCTCAATTCATGATCAACATCGGTTATGACGGGCTACGTGGGTAATCACCAAGCACTCTTACGTTGATCAAGAATATCCTCACTCGAGAACCTCTTCATCATCATCACAAAATCTGTTTCTCGACGGGATAGTGGTTATGAGCATCCCAAGCTCATGGAACTACAGATTTTTGGGCTTTGGTCAACATGAAACATATCGAAGTTGAAGCTCTGATATGGGATGATATGATGTCTTTCCTCAAAAGTTTAAGCACCAAGATCCCATACATCGATACACAAAGTCTGCTGATCCAGAGAGCTCTTGGGTTAAATCCCGACATTCCCTTGAGACTCGAAGACCCAAACAATCACTCCATGTTGTATGAACCTACTCTAACAAATGATTTAAGGAATCAACAACAAAGAAACAAGGTGTCAGATACGGATCACCTCTCTCGATGCAATCAAACAACAGTATTCATACAAAAGGTATCCGTAGCGCTTGATGAAGGTAAAGTTGGTTTTCTCGATGACAAGTCTTCCGCACACCTACTAGGAAAACCGTAAGAGGCAAGTAGAAATGTTGCAAGCACTGAGAGTCAAAGAAAGTTCCCTAAGAGGAAACCTCCACTCAAAAGGAAAGTTCCCTCTAATGAAGCTGTTCCTAATCCCATTCCCAAGTCTGAACCGCAAAGAAAGCTAGTGGATGAAAGCTCGAGGAAACCGAATCAAGAAGAGGTTATCTACTCGAATCGCAACCGTTGTCACTCCAACAAGTAGCTAAACCTCCACCCAAAAGCACCAAGGCAAAGGGAAGACTCCAGGCTTGAGCAAGAAGAAGAAAGCTCGATGATGAGCCACCGACACCGACTACGAAGAAGTTCAAAATCATAAGACTCCAACACGCTTGCAAAGAATTTGAAAAGGAAAAAATGCGTGGCCCCGGAGGGTCAACTGGTGGTGTCCAATCCACACCAATTCCTGATGTGGTTAATCAACCCGATAAGGGAATTGGTGCCACCACTCTTGAGCAACAACAGAAGCGCATGGAAGATTCTATTGATTACAACTTTGAGGAACCTGAAAAGGATAAGACTGAGAAAGAAAAGGTTGATGAAGAGGCTGCAACTCAAGCCAAAGCCGAGGAAGAAGCCCAAATTCAGGTGGAAGAAAAGGATAAATCTGGACAAGATGACGAAGTGAATTATGATGACTTCCTTCTCCACAGTCCAATTCATTCTAAAGAAACTTCTGAATCGCCAAAAGACCCTGAGTCACCTCATATCTCATCATCATCAGATTCATCCTCTCATTCATCTCCACCACCATCCAGAAGATCAACCAAATCCACATCTAAATCTGTGAAGAAAACAACAGATTCTTGGTTATCCCGGGCTAAAACAAGGATTGTTCAAGCTGTCAAGCAAGTATGGAAGAAGGATGTAACCAACAAAAGTGAATCAACTCACGACAATCAACTTTCTTCAAGACGGATAAACGAGTTGTTGAAAGAAAGGAACACATCCGTAAGTTTATCCGTGGAGATATCCAAAAGGAATTGGAGAAGACGGCAAGAGAAGACACTCACAAATTCCTTCTCGACACCATTCCTAAAGTGACAAAGGAGTTATATTCCGAATACTTACTCCAAATATCGCTACATTGGTCAAACATACAATGGCCAAAGAATCGATCTCTCAAGCTGAATTGATTACTAAATTAGTGATGCAAATGTCAAAAAGTCGGAACCTTCACTTCGGATGAAGCTAAATTTTTTGAGACTCTATTAGACTATCAACTCAGGTCTTCATGCAAAGAATCAGCAAGTCAACCAAAACGACCAAGAGATGTCGATGATAAGGACAAGGATTCTATACCTGAACGTCCAAAGAAGTCTGGTGAATCTTCCTCAATGCCACCTCCACCCCGAAGGACTTCACCACCAAGACTATATCCTCCTCGCTCTTCTGCTGACAAACCTCAGGACTCTAAGTTACCACCCCAGACAGAGAAAACCGGTGATCACTTTGAGTACACTGGTGGTGACGATGAGGAAGTCCCTGAGCCCCAACAACAACCCACCTCTCCAGCTTCAACAAAGAAACCATCATCCTCATCAAGGCCAAAGAAGAAGAAGAAGTCTCCTAAGGCTAATGTCGTCTCATGGCTAGATGAAGATAACACCGAGTTTGAATGGTTTTCTAAACTTGTTGATGCCACCTACCTAAGTAATGATCCAGATATGGTAGAAGGTCGTACTTTGGAGCATGCTAAGCTACTGCAAGAAAAGTTCCGTGTGAATAAGATGACAAAATTAGAGTTGAAACGAATCAAGAATGAAGCATTTCAACTACTCAAAGACAGATCGAAAAGTGCTATTGAAGTTGAATATCACCTTGAAAATATAGCACGAGCCATGTCTAACAACATTGATTGGCTCAACCCTGAAGCAAAGATCGACTTCACCAAAAGAGACAACCCTCCATACTACACCGACTGGTCTAGACCTCTACCAACGATTGGCCAACCAGATCAACCTAGGATTCCATTTCGCTACTTCTTCAACAAAGATTTGGAATTTCTTCTACACGGTAGCGATGGTACAAAGAAATACGCTACATCACTTACACTTCCGTTCCCGGCAACCATATACTCCAACCGCATAGCCATCGAAGAAAAGGCTACCCCACATGTTTTCCAACAGCGTGGAACGGTATTACATTGATGAAATATACGGGATTCATCATTGGCCGTAACGCCACGAATCTACTACAAGAGTCCAGTTCGAAAGTCTCAACATGAAGTGTTTAGTGATAAAGGGATCGTGGCCGTTAAGCATGTCGCCCTTTCGTCTAAATGGGATTACACCTTCCTCAAGTCTATCGTGGTCAAAAGACAAGACGAAAGGGACTATGAATTCTGTGAAGCGGACTTTCAGAACTTGTCTATCAACGACATTGAAGATATGTATCTTGCTAAAGTACAGGGAAGAATGAGACATTTCTCGACTGAAATTCAACGTGAATACATCAAGTCCGTACTCACCTTCATCAGAAGCATAGTGATCCAGGAACGTGTAGAAGATTTACAACTTGTTTTTGAATCGTATCAGATTTGTGTCCACTTCACCGCACCTCACCGAACTTCCCGATATCAACCATCTTTCCACAATACACTCTTGTCAGAAACCGTTTGGAGTAGTTTACCAAAGTGAACTACATCGCAATCGCTGATGGCGTGTAGAGATCTTCATAAGTTTGGAGATCACACATCGAAGAGTGTCGTGGACGGCTTGGCTTATAGGTTGAAGGCGATACATGAAGGCATTGGGTCTTTAAAGCGATGGAATTCTCGTGACAGACGGATGTTAAGAGGATCATCACTAGAATTGATGAAAGGTTGTACGTAGGGACCGCGTTCGAACACCGAGAGCTTTGTAGGTGGTCGCCCCAGATTTCTCTCACCGCTATCAACGCTCGATCGCATTCCCGGAAAGATTGATGGACTACCTGGTACCCCTTAAACTGTTTCAATTTCATTATTAATTTGGATGTGTGATTTTATAATGACTATGGCTTGTGCACAAATAACAGTGTACAACCCGTTCTTGTAATGAAAGGACCCTGTGGTACGCTTCAGTGCCACAATCCTTATAAAAGGAGCGAAAGCTTCTTACTTTTGAGTAAAACTTATCAAACCTTTCATTTTTTAAAGGTTTTACTCAAAAGAACAAGTACTTCTCCTTATAATTTTCAAAACCTCAACCGTTTATATCACTTGTTGAGGGGGAGTATTTGACTTAAAACCTTTGTTCACATATTGTTCTTTGGTGTAATCTTCCCACAAAACTCAAAATGGTCATATTTATTCTCAACATTTCTTCAAAAATAACATATTTATATGCCATTTTTAAGGGAAGAAAAATCATGTGATAAGAAATATGTTGTATTTTGCTATTGAATCCTCGTGTGAAAAGACTTCAACCCATGAATTGACGGGAACTGAACAGTCATACATTGAAAAGATTTGTCTTCCAAGACTTATCCAAGTAAATTGTACCTATTCGAGAAGCTCTTGATAGACATGACCTAAAAGCTGACAATGTATCTCTTTAACTACGCAACGTAATCGTGTCTCGCAAGGAATTGTCTATCTTGAGTCGATCAATTCAAAAGTGGGCGCTCTTCTCTCACGTATTTCCGTCAAAACTCTTAAGCACATGTTGATGGGGAGTATTTCTGAAAATCTAAAACTCTTGAAGTGTTCAAACATGTTTTTCATTCACAAACACTTCGAGAGATTTTCATGAAAATGGTTTTATGGCAATGGAGTTATAAAGTGATTAAGGTTAGGAATAACCGTCCTATGATCCGCCAGAGCCGGAGGTATCTACCCAAGGACACTACCAATAGTTAGAATTAGAAGTCCTTAGGTATGATTATAAAAAGGAGAAAATCAGAATCGGAGAAAGAAGGAGTTGAAGAATTAAAAAGAAAAGCAAAGAAAATGGTGAAAGGAAATAGCCCTCCAGATTATTCAACATAGGGCAGACACCGGGTTTAATTCATATGCTACTGGTTGTCATATGATGACACCGGTATTGAAGATCAAAGTCGTCATGGACCCAGTGACGCATGCACTAAACCTTCTTAGCCACTCAAGTTTCTCTCAAAAAAGAAGCTTGTTTCATTCTCACAGGGAACCCTACGTAAACTATCGGCTCTCTCTTAAAGATTGCTGGTATTGAAGAAGGAGACCCTCTCCTAGTCTCCGCCTGAAAACCAAAACGCACTATTGAGTCTAGAGCCACGAGATTCATCAAAAGATCTCATAGGTACACTTGACATTTCATCACTTGTTGTTCAACAATAAGAACAACAATGGTATGTTATCGAGTCCTACACGATCCTAGCAATCTTCGAGAACATTTATGAGAGGTTCACAATTGAGATCCTCGATTGATGGAAACTCCTCGCCAGGTCAACTTCAAACGTCCCCGACAAGAGGTCACTTCGTAACTCCCCGTGGATTACGCTTAGTGTGTTTCAAACGGTCTACACGTGAGGTGATGCTTCGTGTACCTCAGCGACTCATCTCAATCGTAGGTGTACTTCGGACATCGCGTTATCTCACTTGTGGGACTCCAGCTCAGGAACGGCCTTTGTGAGAATTAGAGTTGTGTTTTCACACTATGCCGTTAACACTCTCGAAGTTCAAACTTGTAAGTGCCGGAATCCGCTTATTACTAACCTTTGTTATGTTTTCTTCTTATGGAAGCCTCGAGCGGACGATCATGCGATTCTTCACATGCTCATACCAACAATATCACTAATGGAAGTTCTATCAAAAGGCAACACAAAAGTCCGAAAGATTCTTCATCAAGTCAAAGAATCTACAAAGTTAAAGACTAAGAGAACTTCATCGATTGTAATCCAACGTTAAAAAGCTTGTGAGCATGTTGAAGAATGACGTGGAGACACTGGAGCAACGAAGCAAACCTGATGCAGACAACAACAACATACTATCACTACTATCACAAAGAACAAAGATCAAAGAACAAAGACGACGTCAAAGCATAATCCTTCAAATGAAACAATTTCTCTACACTGGGGAGATTGTTCGAATTAAGACACCTCTTCTCACAAGAAAGAAGAATATCAGAAGACGTCAAAGCTACTATTACATCAGCACCTACATCGTTTATCACTCTTTCATTCATCACCAACACTTAGGGGGAGATTGTTGGAATAACTCTTGAACATTAATTCAAGTGTTAGTGATTCATATGTAATAGTTAGCTTAATATGGCTTTTATGTTAGTAATCATGTCAAGGCTTATGTAGAAAGCCCATGAGCCTTGGCCCACGTCCAATAAGGAAAGGAAGGGACTAGGAGTGTTGCCCTAGCTCCCTCTCCTATAAATAGTCTTGTAATACCCTCACTTGAGGGTTGGTTGTTCAATTCATTCACTCTTGCACCTTACGCCTAACTCTTATTATATTCATCTCGTGTGTGTGTGTGTAGTTGTTCAACCGATCTCTCTTCTCTATATTTCTACATATTGTTGCTTGTGTTACTAATATGGGAACCTAACACAACAAGTTAAGTTTTGAATTAAACAAGTGTAGGGATGAACTGCTTCTTTTAAAACAAGCCAAGCTTGAGGCTGTCACACTGCAAATTCAAAACACTGAACTAGTTAAAAGAAATCAAGATCTTCAGGAAGACCTTAAAAAGGAAAAAGATATCATTGAAAGCTAGGATGCTAAGAATCCCAGGGTCTTTGATACTGTTGGATCCCCCAGTAGCAAAAAGAGAATCATATGTGAAGATCATCTCCCTGATTCTCACAATAGAGACCAAGGTCCAAAACCATTTGTACCTGTTGGCATGCTCTCCAATATGGAGTCAATTCCCAAGTCCAGTGATTGGTTTGAAAGGGTAAACCCTGAGAGTAAGCTTCCAAATTTTGATTCTGCAAGAATACTAGAGCCTGAAAGCCAAGCTCTAAAGAGCATGCTTGGACTCCCTGATGTGACCAGAGTATCAACACATCTCTAAGTCTCAATCCGAATCTCAAGCACCGCTTCCACCCCTGAAACCTCTTCGGGTGCTCGCACCTAGCTCGAGCTTACTCCCTTGTAATTCAACCCTCACTCACCAAAAGAAAGATCCGACTTGGTAGAACCATCCCGAAAAGACCAAAACCAACCCAATAAGACTCTGTTCCCACTGAGACTTCCACATCTTCGCCCACTGAAGCACCAAATCCAAAGAATCCTGAACTTGTGAGGAAGTTGACTGACAAAATGAACTCTATTGAGAAAGCTCCTGATTCAACAATCAAGGAAACTAAGTTAGCCTCCTCTAATTCATCAAGGTCAAAATCCAACACCAAACCCAGGCAAAAGTGTGATTTATGCCATTATACCAGTCATACCACTGATAATTGCTACGTAATCCTTTTTGTATGATCTGCAAAAAGGATGATCACAGAACTTCTGATCACTTACAGTATGTAAGTTCATTCAGTGAAGCAAGACATACCAATTTTAGTCATCAACATGCTTCAACCTCTAAACAAGCTCACAGGCATAGAGCAAAACCCTTTCCTTCTTGTCCACACTGTGGCTTCAATGATCATCATCCTGATGATTGTCTCATGAACACCTGCTGTGATATTTGCGGAAATCCAGCTCATGAGATAACCCAAAGATGACAGTGTCATCGAAGCAAGGAGAAGTTCAAAGCAACCCCGCATCACTGAGTCATCCTCAGTTAGCAAATGTAAAACCCGTGGTAGTACAATGCATTCTACCACTGACCATGAGTCAATTGCCAAATTCAAGCAGACCTTTAGACCCAAGCCCACGAGCATGTGGGTTAGCAAGAGAAAGTAATTCAGTTTACTATTTGTGTAGAGACACGCCAGGGAGCCTATTTGGCATCTAGATAGTGGATGTTCAAGAAGCATGACTGGTGTAAAGGAGTATATGCACAAGTATGTAAAGGAACCAGGACCCAAGGTAGTATTTGGTGATAACTCATCATGTCCCACTGAAGGTTATCGTTCAGTAAACTACAATGGAATAGTTTTCTCTAGAATAGCTTATGTCAATGGTCTGAAATACAATCTCATCAGTGTTAGTCAGTTATGTGATGCTAAGTACATAGTACAGTTCAATGATAAACAAGGCACTATTTTCAATGCCAACAAAGAAGTTGTTTTGATAGCTCCTAGGAGAGATGATGTATACGTGTTAGACATGACAACTCTCTCTCAGAATGGAACTTGTCTCTTTGCCAAAGCCACTGAAATTGTCAACTGGCTGTGGCACAAGAGATTCTCTCTCAGCCTTCCTGATTCAAAACAAGTTTGTCAAAGGAAAGATAGACAACACACTGTTTATCTATAGGACAAAACAATATGTAATACTAGTCCAAGTATATGTTGATGACATCATCTTTGACTCAACAAATTATACTCTTTGCAAACAGTTTGAAAAATTGATGACAAAGAAATTTGAAATGAGCATGATGGGGGAACTCACTTACTTCCTTGGAATACAAATCAGGAAAACTGATAAAGGAATCTCCATCAGTCAAGAAAATATACCATAAATCTCTTGAAGAAATATGAGATCTCTGACTGTGCTTCAGTGAAGACACCAATGGTTCCTCCTAACAACCTTGGACCTGATCTCACTGGCAAGCCAGTCAATCAAACTCATTTCAGGGGGATTGTAGGATCACTTATGTATCTAACTACTTCCAGACCTGACATACAATTCTCAATATGTCTAATAGCAAGATATCAGTCCAATCCTAAAGAATCCCATCTCACTGCAGCCAAAAGAATTCTCAGATATCTGAAGGGAACTCCAAGCCTTGGACTTTACTATCCAAAATGTTCAGGGTTTGAACTCAAAGGGTATTCTGACTCTAATTATGCAGGCTGCAACATGGACAAAAAAGGTACCTCAGGGTCCTGTCAATTTCTTGGAGGAAAGCTGGTTTGTTGGAGTGCTAAAAAGCAACAATCAATGGCTATGTATTCACCGCTGAATATGTGGTAGCCGCAGGATGTCTGTGCCAATGTTTTATGGATGAAAAGTCAACTCCGTGACTATGACATCCATTACAAAATGGTACCCATCTTCTGTGATAACACCAATGCTATTGCAATCTCCAACAACCCTGTCCTTCACCAAAGAACCAAACACATTGATATTGGATATCATTTCATCAGGGACCACATCATGAAAGGAGACATTGAACTCCATTTCATCCCTACTGAGTATCAACTTGCTGATATCTACACCAAACCTTTGGATGAACCTACCTTCAGGAGACAGAAAGCTGAATTAGGAATGCTCGGCATTGAAAGTCAGTAACCTGATAATCAATCCTAACCTCAGTAAGTGTTCCCTGATATGGTCTCTGATCCCTGAACAAAACCCCTAAATCATCTTCTCACTAAATGAGTAAGACTCATTCAGGGTCCCTGACACTGGATATTGAGCATTGAATGAGTAACTAAATGCTATAAGTATTTCAGTTACTTAATGTCCTAGGTTGGTAAATATACCAATTTAATATAGGAATATATGTCTCTTTATCATTCTGTCATCCATGTCAAGGGTCCCTCACAACCTTACCTCATCCCACTTGGCATATAATGCCTCCTCTCACAAAGAAATATCCTTGGGATATTTTAATCCTGCAAAATGCACTTTTACTGTGTACTGCAACTGTTCCCTGGAAAACCGTGAGAAAAACTGCGGGTAGTGGAGTGGTCGCATTAAATGAGGTAAATAAAATGTTTTAAAAAACGACTTTACAAATTGCAAAATATACCCTTCTCACCACTCTATTAATACCCCACTCAAAACATATTAAAACACACACAAACTGTTTCTGCATCAAAAAACTCTGTCAAAATCTTTTCTCAAACCCAGAAAACTTTGTGTGTTCTTTAAATCTTCAACCAGTTTTAAAACAAAGAATCTTCTCTTTAATCAATTTACAAAAGGTTTTTCATCAACAAACTCAAAAGACTTTCACTTCTTTGATTGTTCTTGTCAAAAAATTATTATCCAAAACCCTAAAACTTTTTCTGAATGGAAATGAAAAGAACACAAAGTCTTCAGTTTGCACCTCAGTGGGTAGGCGGTCTTGAAAACGTTGAATTCAAAACAAATGTTAGAGGAAACTTTGAATACCCTCATGATGTCCCAGCCTATAAGGGAATCATGAATTTTTTACTGAACTGCCCACTAAAACAGGCCTTTATTCAGTCCCCATCTATACTGTACCACAACTTCCTCAGGGAGTTTTGGGCAACTGCAGTGGCCTGTGACCCGACACCCTCAACTGATGAGAACATACCAAGACCCCTCAGGGAGTTTCTCATCAGGTTCTTGATAACATCAAATTAGCCTGATCTTTTATATATCAAATTCCCGTGTTTATGGCCTCATTTGCATTAATATGGTACTTAATTCGTTCATAATTGCATTTCAGGATAAATGAGGTGTTGGAGCGGAAAAGATGTGATATAACTGTTTAATAATGTTACGGCGTAAATATGAGCTTTGAAGGATACGGCATAACCATTTAATATGGTTACGTCGTAATTATTTTTGTGAGGGTTGCGGCGTAACATGGAAATTTAGTTACGCTGTAATTAATTACTTGGGCACAAAGTTTTGAAGTCCAAGGACTGGAAGCGGCAAGTTAATATTTATTTTATTCACTTCGAGGACCAAGTATAAATATATCAAGAACGACGAGGGGTTGAAACCGTAAGTATTATTAAGGCTTTTGGACTTAATTTGAATCAACGCACTACTTCAGGGGCCAAAAGCAACTTCTAGTGCAAATAAGTTTCATGATATAGAAAGGATGAAGAAAAGTACGAAATTCTATTTAAGGCGTAATAACATTGTTTAGTTACGGCGTAACTTAGTTACGATGTAACTAAATAATTTAGTTGCGACGTAATTGTTCGAAAGCGATTTTATTTTGCGCCGACATTGGTTAAGGCGTAATTTGCACTTAAGGTTACGTCGTAACCATGTCGGGGCCTATAAATACAGCCCTAAATTTGCATTTTTGAGTATCTCTCTTCACCCCTCTCCTAGGGGTCGATTAGGGCACCACTTGTGGCATTTTCCAAAGAAGCCAGTTTTGAAGGAAGAATTCACTCACAATCATAATCATTATTAGCTCTACATCAAGTAATTTTTATCAAATATTTTGTTCAATTCAATTTATGATTTATTCATTTTTGTTGGTATAATTTATTATATGTTTGGCTAAGCACCCTGGTGCTGGCTTAGTTATGATTCCTTAATTGTTTTGTTTACATTTATATTACTTCCGTATAATTATTTCTAGGTGTATGCATGCATAGTTTATTGGTAGCCACCCTTGGTTCGGTAGTTTTGAATGGCGGTAGAGGCCAATTGCCTAGGAGATATGACCAAATGACCCTAGGTGAGCGGACCGGAGACGGAAGGGTAAGATATGACCAACTGAAGACCCTTTCTACTTGTGCGATTTGACCAACTGATCACCTATCGTTTGGATGAACTTAAGAATTAGGGGGTGATTGTCTAAGTTCCTAACGGACGGGCACTCACTATTATTAATCTAGCATGTAGCGGTACTTAATGACTCGGCTTAGGGGACCAGGAACAACAGGGCTTATGACGGTGCACCTGATTTCTCCTGTGGTGGCATCTTTGCTGATAGGTTAGGGCGAATTGACCAAATGTTTTCCTCTCGACTTTGACCCTACCTGAAGTAATTGGAAGTAAGTAGACGTAGACATAACTAGCTAGGAGGATTAACTAGGTTAGCGCCACTCTCCTTCATTGATCACATCTCTTGCCTTTATCTGCGTTCTTTTATTTCCTTGTTTTATTAGTTAATTTAATTATTTCAATCTTATAAGCAATTAAAATCGTGACATAGACTTAAGTTAATTTCCATTCCATGTAGCTCTTGGGACGACCTCGGTTTTACCAAATACTACACTACACACGACCGGGTACACTGCCCATTAGTGCATTAGGGTAGACCATAGGTATAGCGAGTTATTATAAATATTAAAACCTGGTCAGTAAAACCTGCATCAAGTTTTTCCGCGGAGCTATTTAGGATTTTAATTTAAGTTTTTCTTTTATTTTCTTTTATTTTTGTTTTTAGTTTTCTTTTTTTTTTCTTCTTTTTTGCTTTTTGTTTGTTTTTGATATTTCAGTATATGGAAGATTCAGATTTTGACATGCTCACTATGGAAGAATATATTGCGTTGACTCGAGATAACCAAAGATCGGGCGTGGTATGCTCTGAATTGAATGATGACATCGACTTTGAGATCACCGCCACTCATGAGGGAACTTAGACAAAAGCTTTTCAGGAACTAATGATGAAAACGCCCACCTGCATGTACGAAGAGTATTGGAGATCGCAGATCTTTTCCACACTCCAGGAGTCACTCCAGATGCATTAATGCTTAGAGTGTTCCCAATTACACTCACTGGTGCAGCCAAAAGATGGATGAAGATGCTTCCTGATGGGTCGATCAATACATGAAATCTTTTGGAGCAAGCATTTATTAGAAGATATTATCCTCCTTCAAAGATTGCCAAGAAGATGGAAGAAATAAGGAGTTTCAGACAGAAGATGGATGAAACGCTTGATGAAGCTTGGGAAAGATATAATGACCTTGTTTACAGATGCCCAACGATGATATCGCAACCATCAGATGGTCCTAATTTTCTACAAAGGTTTAAACATCTCGTCCCGCCAAATGCTCGACTCTCAAGGACCTATTCCTACAATGCCACCTGCATAAGCCCTTAGATCAATTGAAATAATGGCTGACCATTCACGAAATTGGTATGATGGAGCAACCACTTGGGCCATAAATAGCAACAGCTTGGATGACATTGGCGACATCACCAAGCAGCTGGATAGACTTGGATGTGATATGAATATGGTTAAAGAAGACATTCATGCTATACAAGAGCATTCTCTTCAAGACGAACGCAAAGAATATGAGCAGGTCAGGTATGTGGAATCATTGGAGGAAGCCGTAAAGAAATTCTCGAATAATTTAAAAGAGATGCACGAGTCGAATGAAGAATGGATTAGGAAATTCAAGGAGGATGCGGACTTAAATTTAAAAAATCTTGAAGCTAAGAGGAAAAGCTTGGAGGCTAAGCTTGAAGAGTTAAACCAAAAGGTCCTGGAAAGTAAAAAGAATGCAGTTGGAACTATCAAAGCAACAGTGGGAAAGATGAAAGAAGTCAACAAGGAGCCGGTTCCTCGTGATTTACCTTATATTAGACCCTATGTACCACATATCCCATTTCCAGGACGTTTGATGACTGTGAGAAAAGAAGAAACAAGCAACGATCAATTGAAGAAAATGGAAGCAAAAAACTTACATAGTGATGAAGAAACGCCACAAGCTAATGAGGAATCAACCACAACACAAAACGGTATTACTTCTAACTCTTCTTTTATTCCTAACAATCTTGCTTGTTTTTCTATTCAGGATGCTGAAATTATGGATGAAATCATGCAACCTATCACATCACCCGATACTGGTGATGTAGCTTCGGCTACTGAATCAATTCTAGTTGATCTTGCAAAGGAATTAGAAGACAAAATCTTGGACACCTCAGTGATAAACAAGGAGACATATGAGCCAATTAATCAGCCACGTCATGAGGTGAACCAATCATCAATACCATCAACTAAAACGGGTAAGGTATGGAGGGAAATGTCATCTCCTTTCAGGTATGATCATTATTTATCATTTCCCCATCCCGTAGCAAATTCACACCCTCATGGTGTTTATTGCTATTTTAACCCACACTTGATTTCAAGTGAGGGGATGAACACCCTTTTACGTAGTAAATAAGGGTGGAGTCAAGCTCGTGACTCGAACAAAAACAAGCGCTTCATGGGAGGCACCCTATGCTTATCTTTTCTTTTTCATTTTATTAGTATAGTTGGGTTTTGTGTTTTCTAACCAATGTTGCAGGATACGAGGAAGTAATTGCTGTTGTAGTTTGCTGATCAGACCAGAGTTACGGCGTAACTCATCTTAGTGATTACTACCAGAACCAACTTTTTAGCAAAGATAATTAATGACGATTAATAATTACGGCATAATACCATATCCGTGGTTACGCCAGAACCATTCGCTTTGGTACTTATGTCGGTTTTGCTAGTTACGCGTAACTCTCTCATAAGAGTTATGACGTAACTTTCCTCTGCTTTAATTCTTTCATTTTAAAACACAATAACCTTGTATTAGTATTTTAAATGAACTTTGTTGGTGTGTTCCCTTTAAACCCTCACGAGACTTCACTCGTCCACTTGGGACACCAAGTGGTTTAAAAGGCTTGTTGCATACGCTAAATGCAACCGTGATTCCTACGAAAGTGAGTTAGGTTTTTCATTTTCTTTTTATACTTGTTGTTTTTCTAGTATGATGCATTTGGTTGTCTTAAGTGAATTCAGGTTATTAAAGTTTGCTCATGAATCTCAAAGGGGACACGTTTGTTCGTGTGTCTTCGATCATGCCGAGCAAATCCAGGGGAGTTTTCTGTTCCAATTCTAACCCTTCTTATCTTTCATTTATATGATTAAGTATGACCCAAGTGGGGGGAAGGGATTAGACATAGACACCGGCTTGATTTTACTTGCCCTTATTTTTCTAGTTTTTGATGAAAAGTGTTTCATTAATTATTTTTTGACATGTTTTTCATTACTTAACTATATTAGTCTAGACTGAGCACACCTACCCTATATTTCCATTGTGTGAGGATAAGCCTTTCCGTTTTCCCCTTATACATAAATCCATAAAAATGAGTGTCCCGGTGGCTGTAGTAGACTTTAGAACTTGGCCTTGTATATCTTTTCGAGACCATTATAATGAGCATTACACTTAGGTAACTTGGTGTGATCGGTGCAGCTAGGATATAAGGCAATTTTTGGATTAAACCCAGATAGCCCATATATGTATTGTGTATATTGACTTTTCACATCGATTAGTCAACCCCCCTGTTAAACCTTTTTTGTTGCACTCACCTTTAGTGCAAGATTACCCTAGATACACCCCTCAGAGCCTTTCCTTTCATTTTGTTCACCCAATATATGTTTCGTTACACCCATCGCCTAGCCTACCCTGTAGTTTCCTTATGTCCATGGTTCGGGGGCACTATTGGTTAATTTTAGTTCCACTAGTGAAAGTCGCGAGTTTTGAATAAAGGGTTTTGGAAGAAAATCGAGTTTAGTTGATAGTTGATCTCAAGTGGGAGGATACTTTTTATGTTCGTATCATTTATATCCATGTATACCTTGTCTTGCATCAATTAAAAAAAATAATAAAATAAAATAAAAATAAAAACATGCAAGCAAGTGTTTAGTCTATAATTAGTGTTTTCACCTTGTTCAACTGGCGCAAATTTTTACAAATCCGTTTTGTCTTACGGATAAAATTAGAAACCCGAACATTCCTATCTCGCCTTTCAAATTTTAATCAATATTCGTACAATGGGGACATTGTACATTTCAAGTGGGGGGATTTTCAAATTCTAATCAATATTCGTACAATGGGGACATTGTACATTTCAAGTGGGGGGATTGGAGATAGAAATGGTTGATTTTGATAGAAATATGTGCTAAATTGACCCAAATTAAATTTTTTTTTATATATAGCACATTCTTTTTTTCATTGATGATGAAGGCCGAGTTAATGCATTTGTTTGCCTAGTTTATGGAGATTATGAGGCACTACACTACATTTCTTATGCATTGACTCGTGTTTTGAAGACCCCTTGACTCTTGACCCTCGATGTTTGCCATGGGATTGAATGCGACTAGTGGTGGGGCGACTGTGGACTTAGGAATCTATTTGTTTCGTGTCTTTTATTTACACCCATTAAAATTTTCCCATGCCTTATCCTACCCTTAGTCATGAATCGAGCTTAGGTGAGGAAGCGAGTAATCATTGGTGTCTTGGCCATGGATTTGGTCATGTATCATTGGTTTTGTCCCCTTCGCCGTAACTCGTTAGTAATGACATAATATCCCCATAAGCCTTTGTTGTGACAACCCATTGCCTTTTAGAATAGCTGCATCTATAGACTCTAGTGGTGGAGATTAGTATCTTTTCCAAGCTTATGATAGAATACTCGCCATGACTGAGGGATTGAGTGATCACCTAAAAAATAAACACGTGAATTATGAGGGAGAGTGTGATTTCAATTCCTTTTTCGTGAGGTGCTCGGTTTGGAATTTTCTAGCTTAGGTGATTTTTAAACTCATATCTTCCAATTAATCTTGGGAGACATCTTTTTAAGAATTATTTAAGGGGTCTACCTGAGAACAAGTAGAATTCAAGTGGGGGATATTTGATAACATCAAATTAGCTTGATCTTTTATATATCAAATTCCCGTGTTTATGGCCTCATTTGCATTAATATGGTACTTAATTCGTTCATTTTCGTTCATAATTGCATTTCAGGATAAATGAGGCGTTGGAGCGAAAAAGATGTGATATAAGGCCAAAGATATGTCCTGAAGATTGATTTACGAGGGCCTATGAATTATTTGTGAAGGTTACGTCGTAACTGCTTAATAATGTTACGGCGTAAATATGAGCTTTGATGGATACGGCATAACCATTTAATATGGTTACGTCGTAATTATTTTTGGGAAGGTTACGGCGTAACATGGACATTTAGTTACGCTGTAATTAATTACTTGGGCACAAAGTTTTGAAGTCCAAGGACTGGAAGCGGCAAGTTAATATTTATTTTATTCACTTCGAGGACCAAGTATAAATATATCAAGAACGACGAGGGGCTGAAACCGTAAGTAATATTAAGGCTTTTGGACTTAATTTGAATCAACGCGCTACTTCAGGGGCCAAAAGTAACTTCTAGTGCAAATAAGTTTCATGATATAGAAAGGATGAAGAAAAGTACGAAATTCTATTTAAGGCGTAATTTATGATTTATTCAATTCAATTTATGATTTATTCATTTTTGTTGGTATAATTTATTATATGTTTGGCTAAGCACCCTGGTGCTGGCTTAGTTATGATTCCTTAATTGTTTTGTTTACATTTATATTACTTCCGTATATTATTTCTAAGTGTATGCATGCATAGTTTATTGGTAGCCACCCGTGGTTCGGTAGTTTTGAATGGCGGTAGAGGTCAATTGCCTAGGAGATATGACCAACAGACCCTAGGTGAGCGGACTGAGACGGGAAGGGTAAGATATGACCAACTAACGACCCTTTCTACTTGTACGATTTGACCAACTGATCACCTATCGTTTGGATGAACTTAAGAATTAGGGGTGTAGTGTCTAAGTTCCTAACGACGGGGCACTCACTATTATGAATCTAGCATGTAGCGGTACTTAATGACTTGGCTTAGGGGACCGGAACAAAGACTTATGATGGTGCTGATTTCTCCGTGGTGGCATCTTTGCTGATAGGTTAGGGCGAATTGACCAAATGCCGTCCTCTCGACTTTGACCCCACCTGAAGTAATTGGAAGTAAGTAGACGTAGACATAACTAGCTAGGAGGATTAACTAGGTTAGCACCACTCTCCTTCATTGATCACATCTCTTGCCTTTATATGTGTTCCTTTATTTCCTTGTTTTATTAGTTAATTTTATTATTTCAATCTTATAAGCAATTAAAATCGTGACATAGACTTAAGTTAATTTCCATTCCACGTAGCTCTTGGGACGACCTCGGTTTTACCAAATACTACACTACACACGATCGGGTACACTGCCCGTTAGTGCATTAGGGTAGACCATAGGTATAACGAGTTATTATAAATATTAAAACCTGGTCAGTAAAACCTACACCAGTTCTATTTTAAATGGGCAACAAATTGTCACCCTGGACTTCAAAACTTTTTGCTCATCAACAGGGCTTGACTACAACAAAGGAAATTATGTTGCACTCCCTGACCCAGCCATTGTAAAGGTTGAGTTAGAAAAAATTGCTCTTGATCCAAAACTTTTAGACAAAACCCCAGTCACCAAGAACTCCTTTCCCGTGGCTTGGAGGATACTGTTCACATTTGTGATTCAGGTTCTCGGCGGGAACCACTCATCCACTGAATAGATCAATTCTATTCAGTTGATGATGGCCTACTGCTTGATGACTGGTACTAATGTCGACATGGGGGAGATCATTTACAGTGATCGCGTAACCAAGCTACAAAACAAAACTAAGGTGAAATACGTTTCATACCCTAGATTTGTTTCTTGTGCTTTGCAAGTGTTACTGGGTTGCAACTACATTCAGAATTTTGTACATGGTGCTTTACCAACCACCCTGAGTGCATTAAACTTTCAAAAGAACCCATCCCTGGTCACTGATATCGAATTGAGGGCGCATATGGTTGTTGTAAACAACCAGGCGGATTCCGTGTCTCCAAACCCTGCTCCTAAAAAGAGAAAGGGGAAGTCTCAGACTGGGACTAAGACAAAACCCAAGTCTCAGGGCCCTGAGACTTCTGAAGCACAACCTAGAAGGCATAAAAAGCCCCAATCTGATAAGACACCCAAGGGCGACCAAGCAACAACCACCCTGGTGACATTGAAGGACACTAATACATCACAGTCAGTTCCCTTGGTCCCACAGACTACTCCCCAAGATCCAGAGGGAAACAAACAACCCGTTGGTAGGGGAGTGCCTTCCACTCAGCTCGAGGAGGACACTCGCAAAACATAACTTTTGTCCGAGGGCACAACTATCAATCCCAAAGACTCAGGGGGAAACAAACAACCCACTGATAGGGATATCACTGCCACCGCTTCTAAGGATGGCACAGGGAATCACCCACCAGTGCTTGAAGAAGCACAGGGGGACAAAGACTCAGAGGGACAAAAACCACCTACAGATACGGAACCCATCACCACCACTGGTTTACTGATTGTTGCTGAGGTAAATGACATACTGTTCTCTGATGAAGAGCTTGCTGATAGTGAAGAAGAAATACTTTTAGCTGGAGAAGAAATGGACGCTGATGTTCAATCACAGGAACAAGAGCATCAGCCTGATCCACAAGAGACTGAAGAGTCACCTATCCAGCCTGATGATAATGACTCTGACTCCTCTTCCTCCTCCTGTCCTGAGGAACTGAAAAAGTATGACAACATTCTTCCACGTACTAAAAGGCAACTGGATATGTGGATAACAAGAGCTTTAAGGAAGCTATACTCTGGTGTTACTAATACTCTCTTGGATCAGCATGTTGAAGCTGCTGCCAGTTATGCTGATCTGAAAGCTGAAGTGCTCACTGCCAATACCAACAATGACGAGCACATGGAGCTTATGTATCAACATCTGCACAGACTTGATGAAAACCTGGTTAAATTTCTCAAGTACTTTCAGGAGTCTTACACCAAACTGGATGAAATCAGGGATTCTGTTAAAGAAGACCCAACACTTAACTCCAAAGTGCTGGAGGCTACTGAGGTCTACATGAAGAATTCCTTCAGTCTCACTGAACTGATCACCATGCTCAACTCTGCAAATGTTCAAGGTCTTCAGTCTTCAATCCAGTCTCTTCAATCAACCCTGGGTTCACTAGATGCTAAAGTTACTGATCTGGCTAAATCATCGTCTTCTATGGCCTGGAATCTTGGACCTAGAATGACCGCACTGTAATTATCTCAGGCCAATCTTGCTGACAAGGTCACAAGTCTTCAACAAGATACATCTGACATCAAGACCATGGTCTCGGAGATATATCAAGCCTTTAAAGGTCAAGAAACTCCTTCTCCCTTAGTATCCCAAACAACTCTTGCTCTCACTGGCGTTGCAGCAACAATTGAGGGGGAGAGAGCTACTGAAGAGACTCCTTCTCACACTGAGGGGGAGCCAGCTCAACCTGTATCAACAACACCTATCTCATCCATCCCACCATCAGGAACACCAACCTCAGTGACAATGTCTACAACAACAACAACTCCAATTATCACAACACCACCCCCACTAGTATCCTCTTCTTCATCAGCTCAGGATAAAGGCAAAGCAATCATGATCACACCTGAGCCTGAAAAAATCCTATACGAAATACAAGGCAAAAAGTACAAGCTCAGTCCTGAACAGCTAACTGCATCTCTTGAAAAAGAAGAAAGACTCAAGAAACATGTTGAGGAAGAGCAAAGAAGTAAAGATGCCTTGATTAAAGTAGTGGCTGAAGAAGCTGAAAAGATTGGGATTAATCCTAAAAAGCTTGAAAAAGGACAGGCAGGCCAACAGTTCAAAGATGCTCAGAATGCTAAAATGGCTGCTATGAGAAAGAAGCTAGATGAAAAGAACAAGAAGGCTGCTGCTATCAGGCCAGAAAGGATCAATCACTACAACTGGACCATGACAAGCAGAATGCTACCTGAGAAAATCACTGATGTGAAAATCATCCTCAACTCCAAACCACTGGCAATGAATGTCTACAGGGGGGATGATAAAAGGCATTTTGAGGTTCATGATCCCTTGAAGTTCAATGACTTTGGGATCACTGAACTTGATAAGCTTGGTCCTATTATCGAGAAGAAGCAAAATTCAGTGGTCAAGGAACTGATGAAATCCCTCAGCAAGAATTATGAAAGAATCAGGGATGCACCAGCACTGCTAGGGACACAACCAGCTCTTACTGCAGTTCAAGGATCTCAGTCTCAGCCATCCCAAGGTAAGAGGAAAAGGGTTGAATCGGAACCCGAAGCCAAGGTGCCTAGCTTTGACTGCAATAGGGAGCTGTCTGAAGGGGTTAAGTTTGTGAATTGTTTAGTTATAGAAAAGCCTGAGAGAGGACTTTTCTTTATTGATGTATATGGGAACCCAAAGATTCCAAAGGTGGAGTGACATTGATCAGGCAGGTGTGGCTACAATGGCAAGCTACCTACCAGTGGTCTCTCAAATCCAAACTCCTGAAAACATCATGTTCTCGTGACTTGAATGCCAAGATAAGAGAGCACCTTGACAAAGAAACCCTCCTAAAAAAGAAACCAAAGCTAGAAGCACTAGGAATCCATCTTGATTGACCTCATATGCTTTATCATTTATCTTTTGTACTAGTGATAGGAACTATGTAATCTGATCAATAAACGATGTATGTTTTGTTAAAATATTCAGTGTTCCTTAGTATGTTCACTAGTACATTGATAACATCAAATTATCCTAAATATTTAGTGTCAATTTCCCCCGATAATACTTGTAATTTATATCATTTATATGGATTTACGCTTGTTTTCCATTATATTCCACTTTCAGGTAAATTACGAGCATTTAAAGAGATGCGAAATTGGAGAGTTTATTGAAGATTTATCATAGAATGCTCACTTTGAAGAAGTTAGGGCGTAACTCCTCTCTCACATTACGCCGTAACTAAAGCATGACTCAGAAAACCAACTTATCAGAAGATTACGGCATAACTCTCCCAAAAATTACGATGTAACCGTATTAGGTCAAATGAGGTTCCGCGCCGCTGATAATTACGCCGTAACTCATGCATCAACTACGGCGTAACCAAGATTTATTGAATAATACGGCGTAACCCCTTCTAAGGTTACGCCGTAACCTGCAGATCTAGTGCAATTTACGAAGAATTAGATGATTACGGCGTAAATCTTTTTATAATTACGCCAGAACCAAGATCCGCCTATAAATACCCCACGATTTCCAAAGATTTCAAATCATCCCCATTTCACACACAACAATCAGAGAACGTGACAAGAAGCCAAAGGCAGATCTAGAGGAGCATACGGAGCTCTCTCCAAGGGAGAAATCACTCCCCTACGATAAGCATTAGCTTTTTATCTTTTCTTTACTTTCGATTCATGTATTTTGTAACATTAAACATTGAATTGATTTGTATGGTTAATATGAGCGTCTAAGCACCTCTTGGTGCTGGCCTAGATATGATTCCTTAATTGGTTTATTTGCATTTACATTACTTCCGTATAATTATTTCTAAGTGTATGCATGCATAGTTTATTGGTAGCTACCCTTGTTTCGGTAGTTTTGAATGGAGGTAGAGGCTAGTTGCTTAGGATATATGACCAACTGACCCTAAGTGAGTAGACTAAGATGGGAAGGGTAAGATATGACCAACTGATGACCCTTTCTACTTATGCGATTTGACCAACTGATCACCTACCGTTTGGATGAACTTAAGAATTAGGGGGTGAATGTCTAAGATGCTAGCGCCCGGTCACTCACTATTATAAGTCTAGCCTCAGAGCGGAACTTAATGACTTGCCTTAGGGGATCAGGAACAACTGGACTTATGAGGGGACACCTGACTTCTCCAGTGGTGGCATCTTTGCTGATAGGTTAGGGCAAACTGACCAAATGTTGTCCTCTCGACTTTGACCCCACCCGAAGTAATTAGACGTAGACATTACTAGCTAGGATGAATAACTAGGTTAGCACCACTCTCCTCTATTGATCACATCCTTTGCCTTTATTTTCTTTAGTATTTAATTAGTTAATTCGATATCAAAACCATCTTAAAATCTGTGACACCTAGACTTAGTATTAATCCACACACATAGCTTTTAGGACGACCTCGGTTTTACCGAATACTACACTACACACGATCGGGTACACTGCCCGTTAGTGCATTAGGGTAGACCATAGGTATAACGAGACATTATAAATATTAAAACCTAGTCATTAAAACTGCAACAAGTTTTTGGCGCTGCTGCCGGGGAGTTATATTAGGATTGCTATTAAGTCTTTCATTTTTGTTTTGTTTTAAAAATTTTCAAATTCTCACGATCACTTTTCAAGTTTTCAGGTACCATGGAAGTTGTTAACATTGATGACCTCACTCTTGAGGAATATTTGGTGTTGACAAGAGCAAAACAAGGGTCGGGGCTCGTAAGACCGGCAATTGGAGCTGATGTCCGTTTTAAAATTAAAGACCAATTTATGAGGGAGCTTCGTGCTAACCCTTTTTCAGGAAACAGGGACGAAGATGCGTATGAGCACGTTGAAAATGTCTTATACATTGCAAGCCTTTTCAACATTCTGCGTGTGTCTCATGACGTTGTTATGCTTAGGGTGTTCCCCATGACTCTTACTGGGGCTGCCAGAAGATGGATCGAAAGATTGCCAGCCAGGGCTGCCAGAAGATGGATCGAAAGATTGCCCGCCGGGGTAGTTAATACTTGGGCTCTACTAAAGAAGCACTTCATCCAGAGGTATTTCCCTCCGTCGAAGATTTCTAACCAGCTCTTAGAGATCCATAATTTCAAGCAAGAAGACGATGAAACGTTGTATCAAGCCTGGGATAGATACAACGATCTCCTTTACAAGTGTCCTACACATGATCTGAACAACCAGCAAAAGGTCAACATCTGTTAGCCTTAATATTTTTTATTAGAAGTGGTGGTCATTCACATTTAGGAACTTTATATCGTGTGTTAGATATCGTGATAGAATAGTCAACTGGCTCGTGGATTGGGCTAAGCTAAATGGCTATAAGTTAAGATAAGCTAGCCTTATATCAAATCCAAGTCCAATCCAATCCCACGAAGCCCACATACGGCCCATGGCCAAGCCTTAGGGCATCCTTTGTCTTGTACTATATAAACCCCTCAAAGTCTCATTTGAGGGGTGTGCTTGAAAGTGTGTGTGTGCGTGTTTTCCTTTGAAGCAATATAACATCTTATTGTTTTCATCTTCTTTCCTTTATCTCTCTAAATACATACACGATCTATACATCAAGTCACCACGTTCTTTACTTAATATTTCTTATACGCGTATGTGTTAGTGCTTTGTATTCTACGCATAACTGTTACGTGTTTGATAAGTGGGTTTGATGATAAGGTTGATATATATAAGGTCACAACAATTGGTATCAATCGCCTAACAATGGTTTAGGAGTGTTTGTGTTTGTTTTGACGGGTTACGCGTAAAAGCTCTAGTTTTACATATTTGAAACGCTTAAAGCTTTAATTTTTGCACTTAAAAATTCAAGATTCTTGTGGTTTAAGGTTTATTTGGTGCTAAAGTCTCAGTTTTTTGCAAAAAGTTCGAAGCTTTATGTGTTTTTCTTCATTTTTGAACTCGTATTTGGTTCGTTGGTCATTTCTACTCGAAACTTTTCTAAGCACTTTGGGTGAAAAAGGTCAACATTTTTGGGTTATTCGAGTGTTTTTAAGGCTATCCGTGCAAAAGAAATCATTTGAATCGTTGGAAATTTCTTACGCGTAGAAGTCAAAAAGTCAAAACCCTAGTTTTCTACGCATAACATTTTGGTGAAGAATCTTCGAGCTATAATGGTTACTCTGCTTCCTCACTTGGATAAGTGTGTGGAACACTTTGACTTGTGGATATCCCTTACGCTGTGACAATGTAAAGGATTTTGGTTCTTAACCATAGTTTACGCATAAGCTAAAAGCTTACGAGTAACTCTACGCATAACTTCAAAATTACGTGTAAGGTTTACGAGTAACTTTTTGTCTACGCATAAGCTTAAGGTTACGCGTTAGAAGCTGATTACGCATAAGAGCCTACGCCTAAGATCCTACGCATAAGATCCTACGCATAAGCACAATCTCTACGCCTAAGCCTCGTCTACTCGTAACTTCTGTTTCTACGCCTAAGCTCTTTCTACGCATAAAGGTTTAAAAAAAAAAAAAAAAAAAAAAATTGGCAGGAAAACTTGAGTAAAATTTAAATTTTTGGGGAGACTAAACATTCAATTTTTACGCGAAATTCAAATTTTGGTTTAACTGTGCAAATTTTGGTCAAAAATTCAAATTTTTGGGCCTAAATTCAAATTTTTCGGGTCAAATTTGGCGTCAAAATTGTCATAACTCAAATTTTTCTTACGACCTTAGAATTGTGTTTTATTGTGAATTTCAAATTTTGGGAGAAAATTTTTTACGACCAAGGTTACGAGTACGACTTTCAGAAAAACCTCAACCGAGCTTAATCTTCATCAACCACAACTCCTTTATCATTGAATCGATCCTACATCAACTTTATCATACATACCTTCATCAATGGCAACCCAGGAAGATCGTCTCATAACTGTTTTCTTAAAAGGATTCTTCAATGAAGAAAACATTAGTCCCACTACACCAAATAACAACAACTAATGGATTTCATCAGTATAATCCGCCCGCCAACCGAGTATGCATATGGGTCAAGAAGGACAAATGGTTGATGTTATTGGGAATCAGAATGGATTTGATACGGTATAAAATGGGGAATAAGATGCAATATGCAGGCGTTTGTTGGACATCAAGGGGGTCGATTGTGAATCGAATATGAGATATCAAAATGGGAATAATGTTTTATGACTTCGGTTCGAATGCTACCTCCGAACCTCAAAGCCAAAACTCGGCATCGTCGGTTCAAGTATGCTACCTCGAAACTCAAGTACGGGTCTGTTAGCAAAGAAAGAAAAATTGGGAATAGAGTTGACTGCTGAGGAATACGAATCTCTGTATCCTGGACGGGCAGAGAAAGCAAATGATAATGCAAGCTACTGTCATACAGCCAACCAGCAGGACACAACATCAAGTGGTACTTTTGATACACCTCCCGTCTACGACACAGATCCACTCAATGAGGTACCAAATTATTGTAATGTTGCTAATTCGTTTACTCATGAGAAGCCACATTCTGTGTCTCCTGCACCTTATTATGACACATATATAGGAGAGCAAGTTAATAGCAATGTTAACTCTGAAACTCCATATATGGATCCTAATGGAGGTCTAGTTGAACAGAATGGTGCTAATGATGAGGAAACTCGTGCTTATTTTGAATCATTAATCAATAATTGTGGTATTGAAATTGAGAAAGTGAGTAAGGTCAATCGCGAAGTTAAGGCCGCGAATCTAAATTGACCCGAGCTTGAGAGTTACAAAGAGAATGCAAGAGCCTATGAATTTCATACAAACAAAATATCGAATTAGAAATTGGTTATCGAGATTCTGTTTTAAGAGAAAAACAATTGCAAATCAAGTATGATACACTTGATCGAATCAACTTGAAAATAAAATCTTTAAACAAGGAAATTTCTGAACTAAATGACCAACTTTCTAAACAAAAAGCACTATTTTCTGATCTTGAAAAAGAGAAGAAACAGTTGATTGCTGATTTTTCAAAACGAGAAGATTCTCTTCTAGATGAAATTCTGGACAAAAATGAAACAATAAAAAAATTGGATAATTTGCTTCTTACAATGGGTCATTCCGCTAAGACAAACAAGATGCTTTCTAATCAAGTAAATCCGATTTTTCATACTTCTCATAAAATGGCTCTTGGTAACTCACCTCCTTTTTTTCTCAAGAAAGCTCGAAATCTCGAATGTGTTGAACAATGGAAAACCTTTGCATGAACCCATAATTGTGCATGATTCTCTTGAAACGTTGGAACTATCTGAGGAGAGTAGATCAAAAATGAAACAAAAGAATCCGGATCTTAAACCGATTGATTATAACAAATGGAACAAAATTAATGGAATTACTTTTGTTAATCTAAAAGAACAATCAACGTTTTCCACCACACCAAGTGTTTCAAACAAAGTGTCAACACTAGTTTCAAAACCAGTTGCAACTCATGTAGTTGTCTCAAAATCCTTTTCGAAAATCGAACAAATGTCTTCAAACAATCCTTTTACCACAAGTGATGCAAGAAGCATTTTAGATGACGTTAAAACTAGAATTGGGTATCTTCAAGAGACTGTCAAATCTAAAATTAATATTACTACTAACATCTGGTTTACTCGTCATGATACGAAACGAATTTTTGAAACTCAAATTGAACCTCCGTTAACTGGCATCAGTGCGAGGGTAATTCATTTCGAACAATCGTTTTTGAAAGAAAAAAAGCGGTGACTTTGTCA
Organism: Chrysanthemum makinoi; assembly: GCA_910596185.1. Classification (NCBI taxonomy): domain Eukaryota; kingdom Viridiplantae; phylum Streptophyta; class Magnoliopsida; order Asterales; family Asteraceae; genus Chrysanthemum; species Chrysanthemum makinoi. The sequence continues at coordinate 208,172,194 of OU343218.1, read as the reverse complement.
AGGACCATAAATCACTGGTAAAGCAAGCTAATGAAAGTGTTGAACACATCAAAGTTTTGGAAATTTTGAATGATTCTCTCTTCGAAGATGTTATGACTACCGATATCATGTCCATCATTTTGCAAACATATTCTGTTGAAGATCATGAAAGACTCCAATCTGAGACCTCCGCAATTGTTTCAAAATATGAAAAAGCTCTTGAAAAACTTGGAAAAGAAAACGTGTCCTATTTTAAACAACTTGATCGAAAATCTGAGGAATGCAAGTATGACAAACTGTCGTATGAGCGTGCCTACAAGGACATGAAAGAGCAAAATGATCTTTTGAGAGCTCAGCTAGGATGTCAAAAAGGAAAGGCTGTGGATACTAAGTTTGCAAAACCATTGACTGAGGAGAAAACAAATGTTCCCAAACCGGTTTCCAAACCAAAAATGTCAATCTCTCAGCCTCCTCCAAAAGTCAATGAGAAAAATGATTTGTCAAAAACAGTCACTCCACAGTCTTTGCCTATTAAAAAGAGAATTATCAAAGGTTTTGAAAAAGAAAAAGCAGTTGCTGAAAAACCTAAAGTGATTACACCTGGCATTTCTAGGACTAGTACACGGAATGTGACCAAAAATCCAGTTAAAGAATCTGTCGGTTCTAACGACATGGTCAACAATCACTATCTAGAAGAAGCTAGAAAAAAGGCACAGACTCGAAAAGACGAAATTTTAGGTGCAACATCTAGGGTGATGAATTCTACAAGATTTCAAGGCACTGCTAGTAGTAGTAAACCATTACCTAGGAACACTCTACAAAAGACTAGAGATTGGCTTGCATCTAAGAGTAGTTGCGCAAAAGAAAATGCTATGCCCCTAGAAAACAACACTAGGAATTCTAAGTCTTTTTCGAACAAGAATCAATGTCCACAAGACTGTAGTGACAAAGTTAAAGCTGCTGTTTTAAACAAGAATATTGAATTTGTCTATACTACATGTAAAAAATGTGTCTTTTCACCTAATCATGATGCATGTGTCTCACAATATCTCAAGAAAGATAATTCTCGTGCCAAGGCACAATCCACTAAGACTCCAAATCGAAACAAACCCGTTGACAAGATGAACATCAAAAGGAAACCTAATAGGTGGATCTCTTCAGGACGTAGTTTTTCAAAAAATGAGTCTTCCGCTGCATCTGAAAAGAAAACAACTCCTAGATCTTACCTTAGGTGGATACCCACGGGCAAAGTTTTCAACAAAGTAGGTCTTAGATGGATTCCCACAGGAAAGATTTTTGATACTTGCACCAACACAGATAATAGTGACAATCATTCGGATAAGGAAGTCAGATCCACTACAACCGTTGATAGTGATCACCCTCACCGTGAGGAATCATGTACTTCTAACACTGTTATTTGTGAAAATTCTTCTTCTGTGGATGCAGGTACTTGTAAAAGTGTTGAAGGTTCATATACCCCGTGTGGTAAAGAAGAACTTTATGCCAATTTCGCATGTGGAAATCCTTTTCTAGTTCCACTCTTAACTCCACTTTTACTTGTCCCAACTTAATTTCTCTTTCTTAAAATCTTCTTCGTAAATATTTTCAAAAAACCAAATACAAAATTTGAAAAACCATCAAAAGCAAAATACAAAAATAGAAAATTTTCAAAAAACACAAAAACAATATAAAATCAAAAATCCAAAAATATTCTTCTCACGACATGTCTCACGTATAATCGATATTCTCAGACGTTTCTAGAAATGTCATTCAACAATGATACGGGTATGTACAGATGCTTGAGCGAGAGTTCTTTTATGTTTTTCAAAACATGTCGTTTCTCAAAAAATTCCTAAAAACATAATGGCTTTCGTATACTTCAGTACGAAACCCGGACTTCAAAATAATGGCTTCTGGACACATCAGTTCAGGACCCGCGCTTCAAAGAAAGGAAAGTGCTTAACCAAAACAATGGTTTTAAATATTTTTTCAAGCGCTATTCCTAAAAACATAATGGCTTGCAGTTACTTCAGACTGTAACCCGATCTTTAAAGAAAGGAAAGTGCTACGCAAAATCGATTTTCATATATATCGAGCACTTATCCTAAAACAAATGAAGATAATTTTTCTCTAAATATCTTCAAAAGATTTTCAAAATCTTCATCTTGCGTACCATTGATTCGAAATTTTTCAAAAAGATTTTTCAAAATCTCTTACATTTGGTACCAAGATAACTCCCTCTAAACCCTTAATTGATTCTAAATTTTCTATATGAAAAATATGTTTTCGTTAAGGGGGAGTATTAAACCAAAGTTGTTCCAAAATTCATGCTAAATCAGTTTCTCTCCAAATGCTTTCCGAAAAACATATCTTTTAATCATTTTGTTTCAAAAACATCATGGATATGCTATTTTTGAGGGGGAGAAACGTGATTAAAAGGTGATCAAAAATGTTTAATGATCGGTGTTTGAATCTCACGATGAGCTCGACTCAGACGGAACCAATGAATTGACGGGAATCTAAGTCAGTAAATGTACCATCTCGAGAAACTTGTGATACATATGAACCTTCATGGAACTCTTTAACTAGGCAACGTAACCGTGTCTCGTGGGGAATTGTCTATCATGAGCCGATCAATTCAAAAGTGCAAACTCTACCCTCTATGTGCAGATTTCTGTTAAAACTCATAAGCACATGTGAAGGGGGAGTGTTTCTGAAAATATAAAACTCGCGGAGTGTCTCAAACATGTTTTCTATCATAAACACTCTGTGAGATTTTCAAGAAAAATGGTTTTATGGCAACATGGGACAGTCATGGAGTTATAAGGTGACTAAGGATAGGAAATTCGTCCTATGATCCGCCAGAGCCGGAGGGATCTACCCAAGGACATCACCAATAGTTTAGTATTAGAAGTCCTTAGGTATGATTGAAAAAAGGAGTAATGTGAGAAAGGAGAAAGAATGGGTTGAATAATTAAAAAGAAAAGTAAAAGAAAGGGTGAAAAGAAATAGCCCTCCATATTCAACCTTAGGGCAGCAACCGGGTTCAATTCATGCACTCTTGGTTGTCACTAAGATGACACTGGTATTGAAGACAAAGACGTCATGGACCCAGTGACGCACTGCACTAAACCTTCTAACCACTCAATTCCTCTTAAAAGGATTTGTTTCATTCTCACTGGGAACCCTACATAATCTATCGACTTTCTCTTAGAGATTGTTGATATTGAAGAAGGAGACCCTCTCCCTAGTCTCCGCTCAGGAAAACCAAAACGCACTAATCGAGTCTAGAGCCACGAGATTCATCAAAAGATCTCATAGGAACACATGACATTTCATCGCTTGTTGTTCATCATTAAGGACACAAGTGATATATTCTAGAGTCCTATGCAGGTCTTAGCAATCTGCCAGAACATTTATGAGAAGTTTCACATCTGTGATCTTCAGTGATTGAATGGAAACTCCTGTTAGGGTCAACATCAAAGTACCGACACGGCAGGTCACCGGTAATTCTCCGTGGATTACGCTTAGGTGTGTCTCAAACGGTCTGATCGTGAGGTGATACTTCGGTGTACCTCGGCGACTCATCTGAACTGTAGATGTACTTTGGTATATCGCGTTATCTCACTTGTGGGACTCCAGTTGAGGCGGCGGCTCTGTGAGAATAAGAGACATGTTTTCACACTATGATGTTAACACCCTCGAAATTCAAACTTGTAAATGCCGGAATCCGCTTATTACTAACCTGTTTTTATGTTTTCTTCTTATGGAAGCTCCGGAGCGGATTGATCGTGCAGACTCTCCACATGCTCATACCAACAACACATGAAAGTTCTCATCAAAATCAAAGGCTACTAAAAGTTAAAGATGATTCTTCGTCAATGTCAAAGAATCTACAAAGTGTAAAGACTCGAGAACTTCATCATTGGAAACTCAAAGTAAAATAGAAGTGTGAGCATGGTGGAGAAAGACGTGGAGATACCTAACCAACGAAGTTGACAACGGCAGACAACCACATTAACTGATCACAAAGCATGAAGGAACAAAGAATCAAGACTATTCTATATCTACACACAAAGTTCAAGCTCGAGAAAAGTAAAGACCTAATCAAGTGGAGCATCTTTTGAATGACCACCCCTTAGGGGGAGATTGTTAGCCTTAATAGTTTTTTTAGAAGTGATGGTCATTCACATTTAGGAACTTTATATCGTGTGTTAGATATCGTGATAGAATAGTCAACGGGCTCGTGGATTGGGCTAAGCTAAATGGCTATAAGTTAAGATAAGCTAGCCTTATATCAAATCCAAGTCCAATCCAATACCACGAGGCCCACATACGGCCCATGGCCAAGCCTTAGGGAATCCTTTGTCTTGTACTATATAAACCCCTCAAAGTCTCATTTGAGGGGTGTGCTTGAAAGTGTGTGTGTGTGTGTTTTCCTTTGAAGCAATATAACATCTTATTGTTTTCATCTTCTTTCCTTTATCTCTCTAAATACATACACGATCTATACATCAAGTCACCACGTTCTTTACTTAATCTTTCTTATACGCGTATGTGTTAGTGCTTTGTATTCTACGCATAACTATTACGTGTTCGATAAGTGGGTTTGATGATAAGGTTGATATATATAAGGTCACAACAACATCTTCTACAAAGGAATCAACGTGACTACAAGACAGATGTTGGACTATCAAGGACCGATCCCGAACATGACTCTTACTTTAGCAATTGAAGCCATTCAAAAAATGGCTGATCACTCCCAAAAATGGCACGATAGAGGAAACAAAAGAAACCAAGGCGGAAGTTTTGACGGAATTGCAGCCATCGCTAGCAAAATTGAAAATCTAAGTCGAGATATGCTCAAAATCAGAGAAACCGTTCATGCTATCCAAGTGGGTTTTGAAAGTTGTGGGGGAGGACATCTCACCAAGAATTATCCTCACAACAACGATGAAAGTATAATCGAAGAAGCTAAATATGGAGAAAATCGACCATTTTACGGAGATAATCGTAATAGTAATGGTTTTCGTGGAAGATCTACTGGAAACTACAATCGTGGGCCTTATGGAGTGATGAGTGTGTAAATACTCATCATTTTTGTACAAAATAAACTGCAAAATCATCTGAAAACACTCAGAAACACATCAAAATGATCAAAATATCACAAATCAGTGTTTTATGTGTTTTAAATTCAAAAATATCAAAATCAGATGAAAAACATATCAATTTTGCAAAAATTGCAGTTTCAGTCCCCCAAGTTCCATAAATTGTCAAAAATAGTCCCTGAGCCAAAATTTCAAAAGAAAAATCACCAAAGGTCTTTTTTTAAAATCATAAAATGTCATATTTAGTCCTTTGGTGAGAAACCTACAAGTTTTGAGAAAATTACATTTTAGTCCTTAAAAATCCAAATTGTTCAAAATTAGTCCTTGGGATTTTCAAAAAGTCAAAAATCAACCCTTGGACTATTTTAAGTTGGCAACAACACCCCTTTGGCTACTTTTCATAATGTGCATGTTTGGTCCTTGGGAATTGAAATATTACATCTTTGGTCCTTGTATTAATAATCTATCAAACCAAACGGACCTAATAAACACCCCAAGCCCAAAATAACCACCCCTGGCCCAAATCCCTTACCCGGCCACTTTACCCGGTCCTTTACCCACAACCCGACCCAACCCAGTGTTTAAATAATATAAACAAATCCACCCTTTCCCCGTTTTCCCTCCCCTGTATGCCCACCATGCCCACCACCACCCACCTATTAACCCACTCTACCTCACCATTGTCCCCCCTCACCTCACCAACCATCCCACCACAATTAATGCTCCTTGTCCCTGTCCCAATTGCCCTGTACAGTTTTGCGCCAAAACTAGTTAAGCGGTCAAGATGGGTCAATATCAATCAATGGCTATTATTGTTGCTGGGATTTGACCGAAAAGAGAGAGACAAAGACTTCTGAGCATAAAAGAGACCAAGTGGAAGCATGAAGGGAGAGTAGTCTTAGTTTTTTAAAAGTTGTATGTCGTTTTAATATCAAGAGGTCCTAATTAGCTTCTGATTTGTAATTTTAAGTTATTTTGTACTCAAGTTAATCATTTAAGTGTATTGGAACTCAATTTCAGTATCAATTCAAGTTTAAGTTCTATTTCCATATTTTAGTGTCTTGTTGAAATTCTCAATATCAAAACCATTGGTAAAAATTAGCAAGTCTTTTCAAGCTTAAACAAGCTCAAATAAGCTTGTTAAAACTTTATATAAACTTACATTCACATTTCACTCACTCTTAAACACTGGTCAACAAAAGTCAAAGTTGGAGCTAAAATGGGTACAGAAGTGATATGGGTTGATTCAGGAATTGGAATGGGTTGAAATGGAAGCTTGGGGTTGAATTTGATAGGTTAGGGTTCCTTGTTTCATGTGTGGCAGGCCATAGTGGTCTTGGACCTCTTGTAAGTTGTTTCAAGTTATTTTGCTAAAATCTGTATTTGTGGTGATAATAAGCATCAATTCAGTTTAAGTAGCTGTAATTAGGGTAAGTGAATGTGAATTGATCATTGTTACAAGGCTGCAAAGTGTTTGTCTCATTTAAGAGTTAAAACAGTTAGGCTAAGGGGTGTTTGGTTTATCAGTTAAACCTGTTTTAGAGGTGTGTTTGTGAGTTAGTTTCTGGTTGTTCATGCTTGTTAGACTCATTTGAGTCTCTAGCTGTCTTACTTTTGTGTTTATTACTCAAAAAAGTCAAAATCCAATTTAAACAATCTCAACAGTCCACTGTTGAGATTTTTAAAAGAGCAAATCATCATTTTGTGTTTTAAAGTCAATAACAAAGGTTGTCAAAGCTTCATTACATCATTTAACAACATTATCAGTCCTCAAATTGGATCTAAACTTCACAAAAGTCAACTTTCCATGTTCTTTCAAAAAGTCAAAAATGGTGAAAAACTTGTTTTGTGCAGAAAATGCAGCAGTTGCATAGGTCTCATTAAAGGGTTTCAAGGTCTGATTTTTGGAATATAAGTAGTCCTCTTGGTTGTCTTTAAGCTTCCATATCTGTTTTTGCTTTAAGCTCTCTGGGTGAGCTTGTGCAGAGGTTTAAAGTAAGCTCCATTTGCACCAAACTCGGTATAGTGAGTATTTGCTCGGCTTTGTGCAGCTTGCACAGGATTCATTTTGGCTTGTTAGAAGCTGGTATTTTGGTTACAAGTAGTCACTCAGGTCTAATTGAGATTTCAATAATTGGTTTTCAGTTTAGAGCTTATTTGTGTGCTTATTCTTGGTCTGCAAGCTAGTACCCAAAACTGTGTTTAGCTTAATAACATAAAACACCAAATCTGTGTTAGTTGGCTAATCAGTGGTTATAGCTTGTTGATTTCTGGTTCATTTGATCACTTTTAGCTTATTATAACTTCTTTTAACAGTTGGTAGCTTGTTTGGCTCATTTAGCTTACTTTAGTGCTTATTCATAAGCACTTGAATCATCAATTTCATAATCTTGTACACAAGCACCTGTTTTTCTAATTTTAATAGCTTCTTCATATTATTTTAGAATTTTCCTGAAATTTTCAGATTTTTATAAGCTGTTTTGCTATTTTTCCTATTTTTAATTAGTTTTTAATACTTTTTAAATAGCATTTAATACAAAAAATTAGAAAAAGCTTCAAAAAAATAAGTTTTCATTTTTCTTAGACTTAGATAAATATAAAAAGTAAAAAAAGTAATTTTCTAGATTTTTCATAGTTCATTTGGTAATTTTTAGTAATTTAATTAGTTTTTAATAGTTTAAAATTCATAGAAAATAGATAATTAATCATAAAAATACAAAAATAGTTTTGGAAAGTCTATTTTGATATTTTAGACTTTTCCAAGTCTTAATCTTATTTTTCTAGCTTAATTTCCTAATATTTTGTATTTTAGATAATTATTAAATAGTTACAATTAGTTTTTAATTAATAATAATTAATTAAATAGTTATAAAAATCATTTTCTTTTTCTAAAAAAGTTTCTTTTATCATTAGGTTTATAAAAACATCATTTTCATATTTTTAGGGCTAATATTGGTTTAGTTTCACTTTTTATTTTGTATGCGTTCACGTTATTTTTAATTTAAGCGTCGTTTTGGGTTTTAAACGTTCATCACTTTAAAAATAGTGATAGCGTTTATTTAATAGGTTTTATCTTTTAATTTTCTTTAATTTGCATTTAAGGCGTTTTTAATTTGTTTGATATTTCTGTAGTCATAATAATCTCTCAATTCCCTTTATCATTCAAATTTCTCGATCACTAGAGCGATTTATCCATTGCACGGCTCATTTGGGACATAACGACCGGGGAGACCCTATACTCCTCAGATCTTCATTGATTTCGTGCTTAAGCTGTTTTAAGTTTTCTTACGCTGCGTGAGGGAACTTGACGGTTTTTGGCGCATCAAAATTTTTGGCGCTTGGAGCTGTCATTTGATTTATCTCGTTTTAGCAGATTAGTTGTTTGAATCCTCACTCTTTGTTTATATCATCCATCTCTGTATATATATATATCCATATTTTATTCTAAAAAATCCAAAAACCCCAAAACATCCAAAAACTTATAAAACACAAAAATATTTTCTCTTTTGTTTCTATATATGTATCAAAAATAAAAAATACAAAAAGAATCGTCGTTTTCTTTAATAATTAACAACTTAAAAGATTACCACCGAAAACCAAGGCAGTGCACTACCTAAGCGGGGTGCGACCATAATAAGTTCACGAACTAAAGATATAAAACTTGCCTTTGTGTCCATTGTGATTGGTGTACCTTTTTCAAAGAAGCCATTCATCTTGGATTATTGGTTAAGTTCACTGTTGTTTTGCCTCGATTTTGTGTTAATTGATTTTGTTGTGATATCGACGTTTCAGAGCCAGAAAACCCAAAAGATTCTTCTCACCACCATTTTTACAAAACGTCTTCATAATTCTCATTCTCATCTGAAAGAATTTCATAATTCCCATTTCTCTTCTTAACTCTGAGATCCCTTAGAGTTATCTCTAGTGCATCTTTTCGTTCTTCTAGATCATTGAGTCCTTTGCGTGATCTAGCGAAATTCCAAGAAGACGCTCTCAGTAGGCGTCTTTGCCCAAATAGTCGAACCCGAGATTCGTACTTTTTGAGCAACAAGATGGCGAGCGAGCGTACCATGGCGAAATGCTCGGCACCCACCGAGGGTTATGGAGATGCCATCGTCTTACCGTAATCAATTCGATCACCTGAATTGAAGACACATTTAATCCAACTTGTGTCTACGAATCAATTCCGCGGGTCTGATCGAGAAGACCCATATGCACACATCCGTTGGTTCAACCATTTGACATCAACTCTCAATTACAAGGATGTGCCACAAAAGGTGATCAAATTGATGCTATTTCCGTTCTCACTTGCGGGGGCAGCCAGGATTTGGCTAGAAAAAGAACCCCCTCGATCCATCGAAACTTGGGAGGATCTTGTTCAAAAGTTTGTGAATTATTTCTTTCCTCCATCAAAGACGACTAATCTTAAAAATGAAATTTCTGGATTTCGTCAAAATTTCGATGAAAATTTTGGAGAGGCATGGGAGAGATTCAAAGATCTCCTCAGGAAATGCCCCCATCATGAATTCACGGAGCTTCAACAAGTCAATATCTTTTACAATGGGTTGAACGGTAATGATCAAGATTCTTTGAACGCATCCGCGGGTGGCAATATCTTGAATCGTAAACCTAAAGATGTGCTTGAAATTTGCGAGAGTAAATCAAAAGTTCCTTTTTCTCGCAACAAAGTCAATGTTCCGAACACTCCTGCTTCTTCATCCGGTAACTCTTCCGAGTTAGCCGCTCCGTTAGCCGCTCTAACGGATCTCATCGGTTGTATGATTAAAGAGGTGAAGGAAATCAAAAGCGAAATTCATAAGCCGGAACCAATCAAAGCCATAAACAAGGTGTGTGAAATTTGTAGTGGTCCACACGCGTATTATGATTGTCAAGCAACCGATGCGTCCTTTTACCAAGCTCCGTAGCCCCGGTAAACCACAATCAATACCGACCACAGGCTGATACTCACTACCGTGCACCTAGCGGTATGACACCACCTGGTTTTCCTCCTGTGCAAAACCATGGCAATCAAAATCGCTTTGTTCCGAATCAAGGACAAAATTTCAATCAAAACCGGAACAATTTCAACCAACCTCAACCATATCAAGCTCCTAATCATCAAAGTTATCAACCACCTCCTCAAGCTCCCATGCCAAATGACTTCATGAAAATGACTGAGGCAAACATGCGTTCAATGCAAACTCAGATCAATAACATGAGAGGTGAGCTAAAAAGGGAAATTGATACCACATTGTCTCGGCAGACAAATGAGTTAAAGAATATGATGAGCAGTTTTATGAACATGAATATGAACAAAGCTTCACCATCTTCTGGAGGACTCCCAAGCAATACTATTCCCAATCCTAATGCCGAGTTGAAAGCCGTCACCACTCGTAGTGGTAAGACGCACAATGGACCCTCGACTCAATGCCCCTCCTCCTGTGGCATTTAGTCAAGTTACCAAGGAGACAACGGACAAGGTGAATTATTCAAGCCCACGGTACCACACGTCCACCTTCGGTAGTCAAGCTTTAAGTCCGGAACCCGATGTTCGAGGAAAAATCTGAGCAGAAAACACTTCCATTCCGGCTCAAAAATCTAGTCGACTTCCTACCCATCAAGAATGAATGATGAGAAGCTCAAAGACAAAAACAAAGAGCAAATGGAAAAATTTTTCCAAATCTTCAATGAGCTTCACTTTGATATAAGCTTCGTTGATGCTCTCGTTCTAATGCCTAAATTTGCATCCACGCTTAAAGGCTTACTCACCAACAAAGACAAGCTATCAGAGATGGCGAAAACCCTCTAAATGAGCAATGCTCAGCGGCCATTCTTAATAAGCTTCCCGAAAAGCTTGAAGACCCTGGCCGGTTCTTAATCCCGTGTGATTTCTTGGGGATGTTTCAATGCTCCGCCTTGGCCGATCTTGGCGCTAGCATTAACCTCATGCCACTCTCAGTATGGAAGAAATTGTCTCTTCCTGAACTTTCATCCACTCGTATGACACTCGAGCTAGCGGACCGTACCGTAACTCGTCCACTTGGGATAGCCGAGGATGTCGTGATGAAAGTGGGAAAGTTTCACTTTCATGCTGACTTTGTTGTAGTAGACTTCGATGCAGATCCTAGAGTTCCCCTTATCTTAGGGAGAGCTTTCTTGAGAACGAGTCGTGCTTTCGATTGATGTGTTTGTCAAGAGTTGACCATACGGGTTGACAACGAAGAGCTCACGTTGAATATCAACCAGAACTCCAAACCTCTGACCAAACAGAGTGTTGCCACAATTGATCAAAGATCTGAAAGATTCAATGCAACACTCTCAAATTTCACAGTTAAGAGGAGTCATGAAAAGCGTCTTTGAGCTCAAAGCTTTGAAAATTACCCTGGTTCAAACAAATGGTTTGAAAGCTGTGGAAGTCAAGAGTATTCTTGATGATGATGATGATCTAGATTCGGAGACTTCATGGAAGTGGTGGAAACTGCTAGCTCTAAGAGCACACCACTTGTCCCACCTCCGGAATCAGTTTGTTGCATCGAGTTTGTTAAATCGTGGATGAAACCAAACTCTCTTCAGTTTCATCTGAGTTGGATGATGATGTTTGTGATCCAATGGGAGACATTCTGCCCATTGATGAATTGCTCAAAAATGATCCATCATCCTCTAGTCTTATTCCCGACTCTTCCATTCCTTCTCTCACTCTTGATGAGGAAGATGACAACTTTGGAATGAAGTCGATGCATTTCTTAGTGATGAGTCAATTCCAACGGGAATTGATAACACTTACCTTGATCCGGAGGGAGACATCCTTTTTCTGGAAAGTCTGTTGATTGAAGAACCATTTCCCCCCCTCCCTCCCGGACATCTTCTTGACAATCACCATATAAGCTTCAAGTTTAAGCTTAAAATGTCAAAGCGGTGATTTGCTTCTCTCTGTGAGGAATGGACATGCATTCTCATGTATGCGTCTTTATTCCATTCTTCACAGATGGTGTGGTTGCTCTTTCCCTTTTCTCTTTCGGGAATGAGGACACCATCTTTGACCCCGGTATCATTCTTTATAGTTTCTACTATTAACAATACCGCGGTTATATCTCGTCGGTGTGGAACTTTCTGATGTTCATATGTTTCTTAACACTGTGAGCGAAAGTCCGGATTGAGATTGGTTTTCCACGTTACTTTCCCCATGAACAAATGAATGCGGGGATCGAGTCAAGCTAGCGACTCGGTAATCAAAAACAATAGCACACTGTATGGGTTTTCACCCATATTTCTGACTTCTTTCTATTTTCTACCACCCTAGTGTGGGGGATTGCCCACATGTTGTGTATATAAGTATTTCCAAAAAATCTTCTTTCTAAATAATGGCCGTAGTATTTCCTTTTACGTTCTTTGTTTCTAAGATAACCGCGGTACTTTGAATATTGAGGGCAATATTCATTTCTAAGTGTGGGGGGGAATTCTCACGAATCTCATCATGTAATTATCCCCTAATTCCCCGTTTTGGCCAAAATTTTTTTTGGAGTAAGTGTTTTGCACTTACTCATTTGGTTATCAGTCCGCCATGTCTGTAAAACAAAAGGATTGGCTAATCCAGGAGCAAACGGCTCTTGGTAAAGATTTCTCAAATCCGTTTATATGGCTTGCAATTTGCCCAAAATTGTATGGTTCTCAACTCACCATATCCTAAAAAGTGAAGAGTTGGCTAGCCCGCAAGATTATGGCTTGTGGTAAAGGCAGTGGAAAAACCATAATTGGTATTCAGCTCACCAAAGATAATGTTGATAATTTATCTAAGAGTTGGCTAGTCCGTAAAGGGTACGGCTTACGGTAAAGACACATCAAATCCGTTATATGGTTTATGATTTGCCAATAAATCAGATGGTTATCGGTGTACCATGGTTCTTACTTGAAATGAAACATTTGGCTACTCCAGAAGTAATGGCTTTTGGTAAAGAGATGCAAATCCATTATGTTTTTCTCAAAAGATTGCTAGGGACTAGCAATAGTTTAGTGTGGGGATTGATGAGTGTGTAAATACTCATCATTTTTGTACAAAATAAACTGCAAAATCATCCGAAAACACTCAGAAACACATCAAAATGATCAAAATATCACAAATCAGTGTTTTATGTGTTTTAAATTCAAAAATATCAAAATCAGATGAAAAACATATCAAATTTGCAAAATTGCAGTTTGATCCCAAGTTCCATAAATTGTCAAAAATAGTCCCTGAGCCAAAATTTCAAAAGAAAAATCACCAAAGGTCTTTTTTTAAAATCATAAAATGTCATATTTAGTCCTTTGGTGAGAAACCTACAAGTTTTGAGAAAATTACATTTTAGTCCTTAAAAATCCAAATTGTTCAAAATTAGTCCTTGGGATTTTCAAAAAGTCAAAAATCAACCCTTGGACTATTTTAAGTTGGCAACAACACCCCTTTGGCTACTTTTCATAATGTGCATGTTTGGTCCTTGGGAATTGAAATATTACATCTTTGGTCCTTGTATTAATAATCTATCAAACCAAACGGACCTAATAAACACCCCCCCAATCCAATTACCGGTCCTTTACCCACAACCCGACCCAAACCGGTGTTTAAACAAATAAACAAATCCACCCTTTCCCCGTTTTCCTCCCCTTGTCCGCCCACCATGCCCACCACCACCACCTATCAACCCACTCTACCTCACCATTGTCCCCCCTCACCTCACCAACCATCCCACCACAATTAATGCTCCTTGTCCCTCGTCCCAATTGCCTGTACCAGTTTGGCGCCAAAACTAGTTAAACGGTCAAGATGGGTCAATATCAATCCAATGGCTATTATTGTTGTGGGATTTGACGAAGAGAGAGACAAAGACTTCTGAGCATAAAAGAGACCAAGTGGAAGCATGAAAGGAGAGTAGTCTTAGTTTTTTTAAAAGTTGTATGTCGTTTTAATATCAAGAGGTCCTAATTAGCTTCTGATTTGTAATTTTAAGTTATTTTGTACTCAAGTTAATCATTTAAGTGTATTGGAACTCAATTTCAGTATCAATTCAAGTTTAAGTTCTATTTCCATATTTTAGTGTACTGTTGAAATTCTCAATATCAAAACCATTGGTAAAACTGTTAGCAAGTCTGTTTCAAGCTTAAACAAGCTCAAATAAGCTTGTTAAAACTTTATATAAACTTACATTCACATTTCACTCACTCTTAAACACTGGTCAACAAAAGTCAAAGTTGGAGCTAAAATGGGTACAGAAGTGATATGGGTTGATTCAGAATGGAATGGGTTGAAATGGAAGCTTGGGGTTGAATTTGATAGGTTAGGGTTCCTTGTTTCATGTGTGGGGGCCATAGTGGTCTTGGACCTCTTGTAAGTTGTTTCAAGTTATTTTGCTAAAATCTGTATTTGTGGTGATAATAAGCATCAATTCAGTTTAAGTAGCTGTAATTAGGGTAAGTGAATGTGAATTGATCATTGTTACAAGGCTGCAAAGTGTTTGTCTCATTTAAGAGTTAAAACAGTTAGGCTAAGGGGTGTTTGGTTTATCAGTTAAACCTGTTTTAGAGGTGTGTTTGTGAGTTAGTTTCTGGTTGTTCATGCTTGTTAGACTCATTTGAGTCTCTAGCTGTCTTACTTTTGTGTTTATTACTCAAAAAAGTCAAAATCCAATTTAAACAATCTCAACAGCACTTTGTTGAGATTTTAAAAGAGCAAATCATCATTTTGTGTTTTAAAGTCAATAACAAAGGTTGTCAAAGCTTCATTACATCATTTAACAACATTATCAGTCCTCAAATTGGATCTAAACTTCACAAAAGTCAACTTTCCATGTTCTTTCAAAAAGTCAAAAATGGTGAAAAAACTTGTTTTGTGAGAAAATGCAGCAGATTGCATAGGTCTCATTAAAGGGTTTCAAGGTCTGATTTTTGGAATATAAGTAGTCCTCTTGGTTGTCTTTAAGCTTCCATATCTGTTTTTGCTTTAAGCTCTCTGGGTGAGCTTGTGCAGGGGCTTAAAGTAAGCTCCATTTGCCCTGCACCAAACTCAGTATTAGCTGAGTATTTGCTCAGCTTTTGTGCAGCTTGCACAGGATTCATTTTGGCTTGTTAGAAGCTGGTATTTTGGTTACAAGTAGTCACTCAGGTCTAATTGAGATTTCAATAATTGGTTTTCAGTTTAGAGCTTATTTGTGTGCTTATTCTTGGTCTGCAAGCTAGTACCCAAAACTGTGTTTAGCTTAATAACATAAAACACCAAATCTGTGTTAGTTGGCTAATCAGTGGTTATAGCTTGTTGATTTCTGGTTCATTTGATCACTTTTAGCTTATTATAACTTCTTTTAACAGTTGGTAGCTTGTTTGGCTCATTTAGCTTACTTTAGTGCTTATTCATAAGCACTTGAATCATCAATTTCATAATCTTGTACACAAGCACCTGTTTTTCTAATTTTAATAGCTTCTTCATATTATTTTAGAATTTTCCTGAAATTTTCAGATTTTTATAAGCTGTTTTGCTATTTTTCCTATTTTTAATTAGTTTTTAATACTTTTTAAATAGCATTTAATACAAAAAATTAGAAAAAGCTTCAAAAAAATAAGTTTTCATTTTTCTTAGACTTAGATAAATATAAAAAGTAAAAAAAGTAATTTTCTAGATTTTTCATAGTTCATTTGGTAATTTTTAGTAATTTAATTAGTTTTTAATAGTTTAAAATTCATAGAAAATAGATAATTAATCATAAAAATACAAAAATAGTTTTGGAAAGTCTATTTTGATATTTTAGACTTTTCCAAGTCTTAATCTTATTTTTCTAGCTTAATTTCCTAATATTTTGTATTTTAGATAATTATTAAATAGTTACAATTAGTTTTTAATTAATAATAATTAATTAAATAGTTATAAAAATCATTTTCTTTTTCTAAAAAAGTTTCTTTTATCATTAGGTTTATAAAAACATCATTTTCATATTTTTAGGGCTAATATTGGTTTAGTTTCACTTTTTATTTTGTACGTTTACGTTATTTTTAATTTAAACGTACGTTTTGGGTTTTAAACGTTCATCACTTTAAATATAGTGATAGCGTTTATTTAATAGGTTTTATCTTTTTAATTTTCTTTAATTTGCATTTAAGGCGTTTTTAATTTGTTTGATATTTCTGTAGTCATAATAATCTCTCAATTCCCTTTATCATTCAAATTTTCGATCACTAGATCACGATTTATCCATTGCATTACCGGGACATAACGACCGGGAGACCCTATACTCCTCTGATCTTCATTGATTTCGTGCTTGAGCAGTTTTAAGTTTTCTTACGCTTGCGTGAGGGAACTTGACGGTTTTGCGCGCATCATGGAGAAAGAAAGCCCAACCTTGAAGAAACAATAAACAAATTCCTGGAAAGTTCAGCCCAAAGACAAAAGGAACAAGATGAATGGCTAAAAGAATTTCAGGAAAACACTGACAGAAGTCTTTCCAATCACGACACAACCCTAAAAAACCTTGAAACCATGGTGGAAAAGCTTAGTGAGAAGGTAAGGATGAATAACAATAAACCGGAAGGATTAAAACCCACAATGGAATGTAAAGTCATTTTTGTTGATAATGACTCGAAGATACAAGCCAATTCCCACACCGAAGATTCGGATTCTAGTGAAAATTCCGGCGACAGATTGGAGTTACGCCGTAACATGTCTGAAGAGTTACAGCGTAACTATATTTTTGACAGCGATCGAGGGATTATGAAAGATGTCAATAAGAATGACTCATGCGAGTTACGCCGTAACCAAACATCACAGTTTTGGCGTAAATGGGATACATGGGCAGACAGATTTCTCGAAGTGGATGAATCAGGAACACATGTAATTAACGGATGGTTCCATGACATTAATTTATGCCCTATGTCCCCATTTAAAAAGAAATATCGCTGGTGCAAGAAGATACCCATTGCTAAGGGGACTGGTAT
This sequence comes from Chrysanthemum makinoi, assembly GCA_910596185.1. Lineage (NCBI taxonomy): Eukaryota > Viridiplantae > Streptophyta > Magnoliopsida > Asterales > Asteraceae > Chrysanthemum > Chrysanthemum makinoi. The sequence continues at coordinate 208,155,155 of OU343218.1, read as the reverse complement.
GATCTATGGGCTTCGTACGACCCTAGAAATGAAATTTGCGACGGAGGGACCGATAAGGATAGGGTCAAAAATAACAAATTCATGTGGGCTGCATATACTGATGAAGAAAGATTGGAAAAGCTCTCATTCGAGGAAGAAGAATAGCCGCCTATCACTCACTGGTGCACTCCGATAATAATAACTAACGATGAATCCACACGAGCATTGCCTACGTGTGACCTAGGGGTGAGCAAACGACCCGAACGGACCGGACTGACCGACGGACCGACCGAGACCGGACCGACCACATTCGGTCCAGTCCTTGGTCTATGCATTTGGGCTAATTCGGTCCTCGGTCCGGTCCGGACCACAAACCGACTATTTAGGCCTTAGTAGACTCCAAACGGTCCGGTCCGACCGACGGACCGACCGAGACCGGACCGGACCAGACTGGACCGACCACATTCGGTCTCGGTCTCGGTCCCGGTTTTTACCTTAATTCGGTCTTTGGTCTTGTCGGTCCGGTCTGGTCCGGTCCTAAACCGATGCTCACCCTTAGTGTGACCCTTTCCGCGAGTATTGCAACGGTGGTGGTAGCTTAAAAGAAGAAGAATAGACGTGTCCTCACGAGCTTGAAATATTTGATGTCAAGTTCGGAGATTTGACATTTGATGATTAGTACGCGGTACAATTCGGGAATGCTAAAATTAACCCGAATCTTCTGAAGAAGCTCAAGATTGACTACAAAGATCATCATCAGAAAAAGGAATTGGTTAATAATGACATATATTGCGTGGAAAATCCTTTAAGCAGCACTGATGACAAAGAAGCTCGAAGTCATTGGTGTGAAAAGGTAAAATCTCCTGGGGAAGTTTTCTGGGCATCATGCAACCTTTATGACGATAAATGTAATGGGGGAAGCAACTTAATGAGAGTGGGAGAGGATGAATTCTTTTGTACCTCAACCAACGATACGGAAAGAACAAGATTGCCTTGGTTAGACAACTTGGGATTTGACAGTTGGGTAAAGATCAAGTATGGACAAGTAGATGCATTAACAAAGGAAAAGATTTGGAAAGAATACATGAGTAAAGAAAATCCGAACGACGAGAGTCCTAAAAACTTAAGTGAAATAACAATTGAGGATGCCAAAGAGTCGGTAAGAAATGAGAAGGAAGAATGCAAACGTGTACTGGTGGAAAATTTGCTCGACGAGGAATGGTTTAAAGGCACAGAGTCTGAAGATGATGACATAGTGGGGATTTTAGATTACCTTGAGTTGCAAGGAAATGAGAAATTTACTGACCCCGATGATGAAGCATATGAGCAAAGGAGGTGCAAACTCCTTGGGATTCCATATAAGAGGCCACCGCCAATTATTGCTGAAAAATATGAATTTACTAGATACCACTTGGGGCCGGATGAAAATTTTTGCAAAATTCGGAAGATCGAGACTAAAGAGTACCTCCGCACTGCCACAAATGTTGCTTGGTTCAGGCATAACTTGATGAAACACATGGAGGAAGTTGGCTAAGTCCAAAGGCCACCATAAAGCCCCGAGGCTCTGAGTCTAACTTAAAGACTCATAAATAAAAAAAAGTGGTCTTTCGGGAGATAACCCGAATTATCCCTTTCTTTTGTTTTATTTCCATTTCTGTTGGGATTTGTGTTTTTAACCATTTTTGTAGGAAACGAAGAAAACGTTGCTGCTGTAGCTTGGTGATCTGACCAGAGTTACGGCGTAATTCATTCTCATGGTTACGCCGTAACAGGCCCCTTGCAGCAGAACTTCTGATGCACTACCAATTACGGCGTAATCCCATCTCAGTGGTTACGCCGTAGCTACACTTTTGCAGCGTATGCCAGGTTTTGCCTAGTTACGGCGTAACCCCTTATAGAGTTACGACGTAACTATCCTCTATACTTCTTTCATTTTAAACACAATAACCTTGTATTAGTACTTTAAATGAACTTTGTGGGTGTGTTCCCTGTAAACCCTCACGAGACTTCACTCGTCCACTTGGGACACCAAGTGGTTTAAAAGGCTTGTTGCACATGCAAAATGCAACCGTGATTCCTATGAAAGTGAGTTAGGTTTGTTTTTCATTTTTCATTTTTCTTTTTTTAGAATTATGCTTGTCGGTAGTGTGATTTCAGGGACTGGAGCTTGCTCGTGGATGCTTATACGAAGGCATGACTCTTTTTCGTGAGCCTTCTTTCTTTTTGGAGCAAATTTCAGGAAAGTTCTCGCTTTAATTATACTTTTCTCTTCACCTTTATTTAACGCTTAGTACAAAAGGGACTTTGTACAATTCAAGTGGGGGGACGGGAGTAGAATTGTCTCTTGAACTTTATTTTGCCCTCGTTTTTCTAGTTTATTTTGAAAAATTATGCCATTTTTCAAATTTTGACATATTTTTCTTAACCTAACTAGATTAGACCTTAGCTGAGCACATACAACCCTTGATATTATATTGTGAGATTAGCCTTATCCGTTTCCAATATTTTACCCCAAATCCACCTAATTATAAGTGTGTCGGTAGCTTGTAAACTTTAGAACTTGGCCATTGCATCATTTCGAGACCATAGACGAGGTATGTTGAGTTAGCTCGATGTATTTGGACTTTTCAGTTTAAGAAGGAAGTATTATAGGATTATCACCCCAAATAGCCTACCATTGTGTGTCTATCGATTAGTTACTTCGACTTCTTGACCCCCATTTGAAACCCTTTTGTTGCACTCTCCTTTAGTGCAAGATACCCCTGGATACACCCATCTGAGCCATTCATTTCATTTTGTTAACCCAATATATTGTTTCGTTACACCCTTACACCTTAGCCTATCCTGTAGTCTTTATTTGTGATTGGGAAGTCGTCATTTACCTAAGTTCAAGGTTCAAGTGGAAAGGTTCGGGAATCATGCTTTCATCGACGACATATTCTTAAAGATCATTGAAGACCCCTGAATTCCTATTGTTCATCTCAAGTGGGGGATGTTATGTTTAGTTGTGATGTTTATGTTGAGAAAAAATAAATTGTGATTCAAAATATATATATATATATATATATATATATATATATATATATATATATATATATATATATATATGTGTGTGTGTGTGTGTGTGTGTGTTATTCAGTTTATTGTAAAGTGCGATGTTATAAGCACTATGTTATGAGCTTTATATAGATTTAGTATCGAGGAGGCCACCTCGGTCACATTTGAAGATTAGAGTTGGTAATTGCGCCAATAGTTGAAGAAAATGTGGTGTGCCCATCATGACGTCCTCTAATGACACATCTACCTAGTATTATGATCCGGTTTCTTAACTTCGAAGCTTGAACTTTGGGCGAACGGTAAGTGGTGATGACTTGGTCATAGATTTCGACTATCTGCTTGATTTTTATTTTACACCATTTATATATCCCATGTCTTATCCTACCCTTTAGTCATGAAGCATGTCTAGGTGATGCAACGAGCAATCTTTGGTGTCTTGGCCATGGATTTGGTCATGTACCATTGAATTTTTCCACTTCACCGTGACATGTTAGTAATGACAAATCACCCTTAACCTTGTCGTGTCAACCCATATTGCCTTCGAGAATTGTTTAGCCCTTAACTCTAGTGGTGGAGATTTGTGGAACCGCCAAGCTTATGATAGAATACATGCTATGACTGTGTGATTGAGTGATCACCCCGAAATTGACACTTAGAATAGTTGAGAGATTTAAGTGTTTCGTTCCCATTTCGTGAGGTGTTCGGCTTTGTTTTATTCTAGCATAAGGGATTTGTAAACTTATATTTTGCAGGTAATGGGAGATATCTTTTTAGGAATTTATCTAATAAGGTCTACTTGAGGGCAAGTAGAGTTCAAGTGGGGGGGGGGGGTATTTGATAACATCAAATTATCCTGAGTATTTAGTGTCGATTTCCCCCGATAATGCTTGTAATTTATATCATTTATATGGATTTACGCTTGTTTTCCATTATATTCCACTTTCAGGTAAATTACGAGCATTGGAGCTAAAGAGACGCGGAATTGGAGAGTTTATTGAAGATTTATCATAGTATGCCCACTTTGAAGAAGTTACGGCGTATTTCCTCTCTCACATTACGCCGTAACTAAAGCGTGACTCGGAAAACCATCTTATCAGAAGATTACGGCGTAACTCTCCCAAAAATTACGACGTAACCATATTAGGTCAAATGAGGTTCCGCGTCACTGATAATTACGCCGTAACTCATGCATCAACTACGGCGTAACCAAGATTTATTGAAGAATACGGCGTAACCCCTTCTAAGGTTACGCCGTAACCAGCATATCTAGTGCAATTTACGAAGAATTAGATGATTACGGTGTAACCCTTTTTATAATTACGCCGTAACCAAGATCTGGCCTATAAATACCCCATGATTTCCAGCATTTCAAATCATCCCCATTTCACACACAACAATCAGAGAACGTGAGAACAAGCCAAAGGCAGATCTAGAGGAGCATACCGAGCTATCTCCAAGGGAGAAATCACTCCCCTACGATAAGCATTAGCTTTTTATCTTTTCTTTACTTTCGATTCATGTGTTTCGTAACATTAAACATTGAATTGATTTGTATGGTTAATATGAGCGGCTAAGCACCTCTTGGTGTTGGCCTAGTTATGATTCCTTAATTGTTTTATTTGCGTTTACATTACTTCAGTATAATTATTTCTAAGTGTATGCATACATAGTTTATTGGTAGCTACCCTTGTTTCGGTAGTTTTGAATGGCGGTAGAGGCTAGTTGCTTAGGAGATATGACCAACTGACCCAAAGTGAGTAGACTGAGACGGGAAGGGTAAGATATGACCAACTGACGACCCTTTCTACTTGTGCGATTTGACCAACTGATCACCTACCGTTTGGATGAACTTAAGAATTAGGGGGTGAGTGTCTAAGATGCTAGCGCCCGGGCACTCACTATTATAAGTTTAACATGTAGCGGAACTTAATGACTCGGCTTAGGGGACCAGGAACAACTGGACTTATGAGGGGACACCTGACTTCTCCAGTGGTGGTATCTTTGCTGATAGGTTAGGGCAAACTGACCAAATGATGTCCTCTCGACTTTGACCCCACCTGAAGTAATTAGAAGTAATTAGACGTAGACATTACTAGCTAGGATGAATAACAAGGTTAGCACCACTCTCCTCTATTGATCACATCCTTTGCCTTTATTTGCTTTAGTAGTTAATTAGTTAATTCGATATCAAAACCATCTTAAAATCTGTGACACCTAGACTTAGTATTAATCCACACACATAGCTCTTGGGATGACCTCGGTTTTACCGAATACTACACTACACACGACCGGGTATACTGCCCGTTAGTGCATTAGGGTAGACCATAGGTATAACGAGACATTATAAATATTAAAACCTGGTCAGTAAAACCTGCATCATACATTCAGTGTAAGAAGAAGCCATTTGCTCACTTGCATTGATCAAACACTTAGGCTATTTGTATATCCAAATAGGGGGAGACTGTTGGGTTCAGTGAATACCCAAACCCCTTAAGTCTAGGATTTGAATAGAAAATACCCTAAGTGTTTAGTCCCTTAAACATTAACAAGTCACTGAGCGTATAGCCACTCAGTGAGCTGTCTTCGAGATACTCAGTAAGAGACAAAGAAGAAGTCTCTCCACTCAGTAAGGCGGAACTTAAGGGGTGAAGACTGAGTCAAGAAGAAGATAGTGGATTCAGTGAGTGATGACAATAACTCACTGAATCCCAAAACTCCTCACCAACTACTACCACTGAAGACAAACTGATTATGAAGACTGGAGGCTAAGAAGACTGAAGAATGAGCGGGACAAGGCGGGAGAAGTTTGAAACAGATAAGATGAAGTCCTTATCAACCAAAGTCAAACTTTCCCTGAATCAGTAACTACCAGGCTCAGTGTCATCACTGACTAAGAGAAAGTAGCCTTGTCACTTACTCTAAATAGCCAATGTAAACAGAGACAAAATACATCAGTGTTTTGTCTTCTGTAACCTGTCAGTTTGTCCTCTAGGATACAGTTAAAATCCATACTTGTATAAATAGCATAAGAGTTGGAGTGGAAGATTTTTAAGCTTGTGCATAAATTGTAAAACACACACAAGCCATCTTTCACTCCTCCAAATACAACTCTGTCCCTGAGATAGCTCAGTGGTACCTTTGTAGTTGTGCTCAGACTTTGCCTGAGCTTAGTGAGGAGATACCATACTTGTCATTTCAATCCCAAGTACTATTCCGCAAGTACTTGGGTAATGTATTCTTTCTGATTCATTTCTAATAAAGAATATAAACGTTGAAAATTAATCAGTGTGTTTTTACTTGCATTATTTCAGTCATTATTCACAATTAGTTATTTTAAATCATTTTATACAATTGTGAAACGGGAACAACATATAGGTAAGGCTAGACTTGTTGCTAAGGGGTGTAATCAAAGGTAAGGTATAGACTATGAGGAAAATTTTAGCCCTGTTGTTAAAATGGTTATTGTGAGGTGTATTATTAGTATTGTTGTGCATAATGGTTCGTCTTTGTAGCAAATAGATGTTAATAATGTTTTCCTTTATGGTGATCTTAATGAGGATGTGTATATGGAATTACCACCTGGGTTTTGTGATAAAAATGAGACCAGAGTCTGCAAACTTGTCAAGTCTTTCTATGGACTTAAACAAGCTCCAAGAAAATGGAATGAGAAATTGACCAATGATTTAAAAGAAAACAGTTTTAAACAAAGTATGTTTGACTATTCTTTCTTCACAAAAAGATAAGGATGGGATTTTTCTAGCATTTTTAGTATATGTTGATGACATTGTCATCACTGGTAATAGTAATGAAGAAGTTTCAAAGTTCAAACAGTTTTTGTCTTCTAAATTTCAAATTAAAGACTTGGGTACTTTAAAATATTTCTTGGGTATTGAGGTTTTAGAAAACAAAAGGGGCCTTTGTTTGACACAAAGGAAATACTGTCTTGAATTATTGTGTGACTATGGTCTTTTGGCTTATAAGCATGCTGCAACACCAATGCAGCAAAATCATGCTTAATCATGTTGAAACTGAAAAGGATAAAAAATTGGCTAGTTTAACAAAGTATTAGAAACTTGTTCGTAAACTTATTTACTTATATGTGACTAGACCTGATATTTCATATGTTTTGCATTGCTTGAGTCAGCATATGCATTCACCTTTACAGTCACATTTTGCTGCTGCATTGAGAGTCTTAAGATATCTTAAGGCTGCTCCTGGGTGTGGTATTAAGTATAGTAAAAATGGTTGGCTTAGTCTGCATGCTTTTTCATATGCAGATTGGGCTAAGCGTTTAGTTACCAGAAAATCTGTTTCTGGTTTTTGTGTATTTTTTTGGTGGAAATCTGGTGTCTTGGAAAAGTAAGAAACAAGCTACTATTTCCAGGTCATCAGCTGAGGCTGAGTATAGGTGTATGGTTTCTACCACTTGTGAAATTGTTTGGCTTGTGAATTTGTTCAAAGATTTAATAAGTTGAAGGCTTGTTGCATGTGCCTATATATTGTGATAGTACATCTGCAATTCAAATTACTTCTAATCATGTCTTCAATGAAAAGACTAAGAATTTTGAAATAGATGTACATCTGGTAAGGGAAAAGGTAGCATCTGGTGCTATTAAAACTTTAAGGTTGATTCTGCTAGTCAAGTAGTAGATGTGTTTACCAAAAGGTTGAGCATAGCTCCACATAAGCAGTTTTGTTCTAAGTTGAATCTGGTGAATATGTTCACTGTATGAGTTTGAGGAGGGGTGTTGAAATAACTAGTTTGACTTTGTTGATTTAGCAAACTCATACTTGTTATAACTACAAGGGCTAGTTATGACAAGTTTTATTCCTCTAACATGTTTTGTCTATATATGTCAAGTTTGTGGTTTTGCAGGGTTAGAAGTGGAATTAATATAAGCAAAAGACGGATCTAGAGTTTGATTATTCAATCTCTCACTTTCACCCACATAGTTTGTTATTCTCTCAAGTTTGGTGTTTGATTGATCATTTTGATCATTGTTAGCTAGTTTCTGATTGATTGTAGTGAGATCTTTTGTATTGATCTTTGTAGTGAGATAGATAGAATCCTTTTGAAGGGGGCTATATGATTTCTTTTGTATTTATTTGGTAAGCATACATTTGTGGACTTATCTTCTTGAATCTTTGAGTAATAAAAAAATATCATTAATATAAGGTTTGGCCGGATGATTTATACGTGGTATTGTTGTGTTATGTGTTCGAGATTGATAGTTTTTACACTTATCAAACTCTATCTATATCTATATCTATACTACTATATAAAGCATTTGGGACTTCCTATAAAAGGAAGTCTTAAAAAGATTAAGCCTACACACTTGCCACTTATGGAATCATTTTGTTCGTTTCTAAGCATTACAAGTTCTAAAGTACAATTAATATATCACATGGTACAAAATAATAGTGCATAAATCATTTTTTTTCTTCATTAAAACGCTCACTAAATGAATTTTATGAATCATTAATGATATTATTAAAATACCTCATCAATCAAAAGTACAATTAATATAACACATGTTACAAAATAATAATGCATAAATCATCTTATATTTTTTTTTCAAAACACCAACTAAATGAAATTTACAAATCATTAATGATATTATTAATATACCCCCTCATTCAAAAGTACAATTAATATATCACATGGTATAAAAAAATAATGCATAAATCATTTTTTTTTTTTTTTTTTTTTTTTAATTTCTTGAAAACACCCACTAAATAAAATTTACAAATCATTATGCACATCGTACAAACCAATCTTTTATGTAGTCAAACTTTCTGACACCACTTTTTTCGACCACACAATGGACCACCATTTACGACCACAACTTAGCAACATAGACACCACCAAATGGCGCCGAAACCGCTACTTTAAAACACCCTTTATGTTTAAACGTTATATAATATTGCACGTCCAAAACAACTAGCAATAGTGGTGATTACCATTTTCGTATCGTCGTTGTATCGTGATCCATGGGTCCACTGCCATTTTTTTATGAAATAGTGTGCGATAAAGTTTTTCCCTAAAGTTATCGTCATGCGTAAAGTTAGCATCATGAAAACATATAATCGCTCACCAAAATTTTTGATTGCATGGTGTCTGCCACCGCAACGCGTGGTGCCCCCGCTATAAAAGTTTTTATAATGTTACTAAATGCATAAAAAAGAATACGAGCTAACTTTCAATTAATAACCTATGTTGGACATTTTTTCTTCATTCTATAAAAGCAATTCATCGAAAAGACCTTACCGCCGCCGACAAAAATAATCAAACGGGTACCCGCCGCTGCAACGCGCGGGTACCCGGCTAGTTACTTTATAATGGATTTAGGACTTTCTACAGGAGGAAGTCTTAAAAAAATAAGCCTACACACTTACTATAAAAACACATAATTAAAAGTTGATTAATTGTCTTAAATTGTTTGAACTTGTAACATCAACCCATTTCAAAAATATGTAACAACCCACTTTATAATGAGTATTTATGTCTAGCTTTAAACTTTAAGTTGCAAACGTATTTATGATTTTAAAGTCAAAGTACTAACTTTCTTTTTAATAAGTACATTAATGTTCAAAAAAAGGTCTACCAAAAGTCCAATAATATTATGCATTGATACGGAAACACTTGATAGAAAAATATGTTTGATGTTTTGGCATAAGTGAGCTGGGGTTGAATTGGACACGACTTGACTCGACCCGATCCGACTCGTTAACTATTTGAGCTGTTGAATTTTTGCTAAAGATAGGAACCACTTTGGATTTACGGCTGAAATACTATGACATCGTAAAAAAATACTTTGAAAAAGATTATCGCCGAAAAATATATAATCACACGGTGCCGCTAGTATACTCAAATTAGCTAAAGTTTATAGACTTACCCAAACATAGTTTCTTCCAAAACATTACTGTACTAAAATATCGAAGAAAAAAAACTTTCTTGTGGAAAAATAATCCTAAAGAAAAGTGATATAGACAACTAGATTTACTCCACCTACTCAAAGCAACCACCAGATGTCTGAATATAAAACACCGACATCTTATTCTTTCTAATTAACTGCCATTGAAACCAAACAAACCTTAAACCCAAAGCATCCCCACTTGATTGATTTACACACCCCAACAACCAAAGTCAGCTCAACTCTCACCATCACCTTTAACCACCATCAAACTCAACCTCTTCATACACCACACATCACACACACCAAAAACACACACACTAAAAAAACAAAAAATGAAGTTCCACTTATTACACAACACCCGCAGGAGCAAAAACACATCACCTTTAGATTCATCATCAGACACCCACGTTGTAAATAAATCTCCAGCTAATATATTTTGGATTATATTCCACTGCTTATGTTGTCTCATTTCCTTAATCCTAGGATTCAGATTCTCACGTTTATTATTCTACCTCGTACTTACTACTACAATTACAACTTCGCCAGGAGACATTTCTGGAACCTTAACTTTCACAACTTCCTTAAAGAACACGTTGTTTAATGAAACCACAGATTTGGTGGTCCCCACTAGCAGAGTTGTTGTGGGTCGGCATGGGATCCGGATCCGACCCTGGCCCCACCCGGATCCGAATGAGATCATGAAAGCTCATAGGATTATAGAGAGTGTGCAACGTGAGCAGAAGGTGATGTATGGCGTTAAGAATGCTAGGAGTTTGATTGTTGTTACGCCGACTTATGTTCGGACTTTTCAAGCGTTGCATTTGACTGGTTTGATGCATACTTTGATGAATGTGCAATATGATGTTGTCTGGATTGTGGTGGAGGCTGGTGGGGTGAGTAATGAGACGGAGGGTTTGTTAGCGAAAGCGAAAGGGAGAGTGGGGCTTGAGGTTAAGCATATTGGGTTTGAGAAGAGGATGCCGGTTTTTTGGAGTGGGAGGCATGAATTGGAATCTGAAATGCGGTTGCATGCCTTGAGGTTTGGTTTATTGATTTGTGTTATGGGATTGCTTATGTAGATGCTTATATGCTTGTTTTTAGCGGTATTGAGTCTTTAGATGAAACTGATTGTTTGCTTATTTTTAGACTAAATAGACACCTTATATAAGTAGGTTTAAACGAGGGGGTGTTTTTGGGATTGCTTATCTCAAAGTGCTTATATGCTTAGCTTCACATGCTTATTTATTATGGTATACAATAAGCAGATAAACTATCCCCACTCAAAACTGCTGATCTTTTTCAAATAGGCAGGTATAAATACTTAAAAATAGGCAATCCCATAACCTCCTTATTGACTTATTTTATCACGATGTGATTATAATAGATTAATGTATGCAATTATTGATGATTCAGAGTCGTGAGAGAAGAGAAGCTAGATGGGATTGTGATGTTTGCTGATGATAGTAATATGCATAGTTTAGAACTGTTTGACGAGGTTCAGAAAGTGGAATGGATCGGTGCTGTTTCCGTTGGGATTATTGCTCATTCAAGTCGTTCTGATAAAGACCCATTTGAGGTTGTAAAGAAAGTAGATAAATTAGATGAGAAGATATCAGCATTACCGATCCAAGGTCCGGCTTGTAACTCGTCTGATAAGTTAATCGGTTGGCACACGTTTGATTCACGTGTGTACCAACAGAAGAGTGCGAATTACATTGGTGATATGGCAGTTGTGTTGCCTAGAAAGGTAGAATGGTGTGGGTTTGTGATGAACTCGAGGTTGGTTTGGGAAGAATCTGAGTTTAGGCCTGATTGGATTAAGGATTTGGATGTGGTGGTTAGTGCTGGTGGTGATGGAGTTGGTGAAATTGAAAGTCCTCTGTCGTTTGTTGAAGATTCTAATATGGTGGAGCCGTTAGGTGGTTGTGGGAAGAAAGTGATGATGTGGTGGCTTCGTGCTGAGGCTCGTGCAGACAGCAAATTTCCTGCTGGGTTAGTCTTCATACTTGAGTCGATATTTAAGATTTGTATTCTTTGATAATGCCTATAATTTACTTTTTAGTTCTGTTAGTCACATTTCTGGCGATTAGTTCTGTTGGTCACAGTTCTGGCGATTATCTGTTGATAGGTGTATGCAGTTCATTTTAGGTTCAGAGCGTTAGAAACTATATTAGACAACCGAACAACTTATGTTTGTGTGTGTTAACACACAAGATCTTTTTGGGGGTAACCTTAGTGTCCAGCCTTTGGCTAGTTAGGACCCAGTGGGATCCACTGCCACTCACATTTAAACCAGACGAAGTGCTTCTCAAATGAAAAACTGTAAGCTCTCTCTTAAGGAAACTGTGCGACCCTCACAAGAATGTAGCTCCGAGAGGGCTTCCACCTGACCCTTCAGGTTAACTGTTATTAAGAGGATAAACTGTTTTACAGAATGTTATAAACTCAAAAAACAAATTTCCGAAAACAAACTAAATTAGAAAACCCAAAACCCCAACCTCCTATGCGTTGAGTTCAGACTCATATTTCATAAACTGAAATCCGAAAGCTCCCACCTAAACTTTATTCCTGTTTTGTTGGTTCATATATAACATTAATCCTATTGGATAAGATAATAGTATGTAGCAAATGCTAGAGGTGGCAATAGTTTGACTCATTTATGTGTAAATATGTTCATTTGAGTTATGGCGTGTTACCTGACCCGGCTGACTCACCTATATTGCCACCAAAATAAACTGAATTGCACGGTCCTAGTACATATATAAACCAATCCCCAGCTGTTTTTCCGAGCTTCATTATGTGAATTATTCTCAACTTTCGGTGTGTTAAGTGAATCCCTTTAGCAAGGAAGTCAAGGTCAATATATGAGTGTCACTTCTTCTGTGTGTTAAGTGAATCCCTTTAGCAGTAGTCTTATCATTTATGAGTGTCACTTCTTCTGTGATGTAGATGGGCGATTGACCCTCAGCTAGAGGTGACAGTGCCAGCAAAGCGAACCCCATGGCCTGAACTCCCACCTAACACTGAGAAAGTGATGAGGGACATTCGAGAAAATGCTCAAAAGAACCCGAGAAAACCAAGATCAAGACGCAGCTCACGAGGTAAACGAAAACACGAAGCTAAAAACACAGATACACATGTTGTGGTCAGAAGTTCTGGAGAAAGAAGCGAATAGTAGAGCTTTTGTAAGAAGATGAGTAAAGATCATATAGTTATTTGATTTGATACAGAATATGCCTGCCAACCAATACAAGATTAAAGGTGTCTCTTATGTAATTCTTTTTGTAAAATTTTCGATTAAATTCAATTCAGTTGTTGGTTATATAGTTTTTGATTATCCAAAGGAACTCGCATGTACCCGTGTTCATAGATTCCAGAAGAGAAAATTTCAATTTATTGTAGTTATGTCATTCTCCCTTTGTGTCAATTTTACTTATATTTAGCTATGTACCACCCTGTTCTCAGTCCATGATATGATAAAAAATTGTTTCCCTTTGGGTTCAGGCCTGGCTCAAAAAGTTTAAGTCCTTTATGGTCTGTTTGGACAAATTGGTTCTAAACCAGAACCCGGGACAGACAATGAACTTGTATTATTTGGTCTGGTCCTTGGTTTTAATAATCTTGACTTTTGTGTTTCGGTCCTTCAAAACATTGCACAACTATGTAAAATGTACAACTTAGGGTGTGTTTGGCATTACTATATAAAGATGTTCATTGCTTTTAAAAGAAGCAACTCTGGGCTGTTGTCACATAACAGCTTCTATAATTAGAGGGACAGAGAGATGAAACTTCAAACATAATCAATTACTAATAAAATTGCACATGGTTTAATCATGCAAGAAAATGTGACAAATAATAGCATATTTAATAATTTGCATTGGTGGGAATGGGGCTTTAGTGGAGGAGATGAAAGTTTTGGTTGCTGTAGACCCATGAGGTTGGGTCATCCAGCTGTTTGCATTGACCCTATTAGAATGAATCTAACCTAACTGTCCCGAAAAAAATAAACCTGTCCATACATGTAGCTCTTGCCGGTATCCAATCCAATCACAACGTCTAACCGTGTGGTTACTTACTAAATCCAGTCAATTATATTGTCTTGCCGCAGTTCTCATATATTTATCTTAACCATGACCAAGTTCGTGATGACGTTTCTTAAAACGAACCACTGTTATGATTATACGTACAACTTGTCAATATAAGCGCTTGAAACATTCAAAGCTACCAATTAAACCAGAAAAGCAGGCTGTCACTAGAGTTAAATACTCTTAAAGCTCTAATTAGAAAAACTAAAATCTGTTATCATTGTCTTATTTAATATTAGAAGTCAATTGAGGTTGCTTCTATGCATTCTATTGGATTAGATGAGATCCATTATTCATTTTTTATTCACACTTGTAATGTCATTTTCTTGCCATCATTCTATTTTTGCAACTCATACAAATATATATCTCTCATCAAGGTCCCATTTATAATATCATTTCATTGTTTGAACACAAAAAATGGTTGTTGTGTACAACAAAGAGCTATTAAGCTGGTATCTAATAACACTAAAACTCAAACAAACCTTAGATGCCGGACTCCCAAGTACTAGTCGCTCAGTCGATTCTCTAGACAATCAGCAGCCGTCCGAAGCCCTCCAGATTGAGATCAATGGTGATCATGAAGATCCGAAAGAAGGTCCAAAATCACCTGAATCAGAATGGATGATCACTGTTAGAGAAAAACTTGATACAGCCCAGAAAGATGATGTCGCTGGTACTTGGGGAAAACTATGCATATATAAAGTCCCTCAGTATTTGCGTGATGGCGAAGATAAAGCCTATGTACCAACTATCGTCTCTTTAGGACCATACCATCATGGGAAAAAACGCCTTCGGGGCATGGAGCGTCATAAGTGGAGGGCGTTTTACCAGATACTTAAACGTAGTAAACAAGATGCTAAGTTGTATCTTGATACGATCAAAGAACTTGAAGAAAGAGCACGGGGTTGCTATGAAGGAAATATTACTATTAGTAGTAATGATTTTGTTGAAATGATGGTTCTTGATGGTTGTTTTGTTCTCGAGCTATTTCGTGGGGCGGCTGAGGGGTTTTCAGCTCTTGGTTATTCTCGATGTGATCCCGTGTTTGCAATGAGGGGATCAATGCATTCGATTCAGAGGGACATGATAATGCTAGAGAATCAGATTCCTTTGTTTATACTTGAGACATTATTAGGCCTTCAATTTGGTCAGCCTGATCAGAAAGGCTTAGTAGCAGGGCTCGCACTACAGTTTTTTGACCCGTTAATGCCTACAGATGAACCGTTGACTAAGAGTGGTCGGAACAAAATGGAAACGTCACTCGAGTATGCGGCCTCGTTTGACCCGTTGTCTGACCAATCTTATCTTCACTGTCTTCATGTGTTTAGGCAGAGTTTGTTGAGGAGAGGACCACAGATGGAACCCAGACGATGGATCAAAAGATGGTCGCATACTAACCGTGTTGCTGACAAGCGTAGAACACAGCTTATCCACTGTGTGACTGAGCTTAAAGAAGCAGGAATCAAGTTCAGAAGAAGAAAAACTGATCGTTTCTGGGATATCAAGTTTGAGGACGGGGTCTTAAAGATACCACGGTTGTTAATCCACGATGGGACCAAATCACTTTTCTTAAACCTCATAGCATTCGAGCAGTCATATCTGGACTGTGGGAATGAAATTACATCATATGTGATCTTCATGGACAATTTGATAAACTCACAGGAGGATGTTGGTTACCTTCATTACTGTGGGATTTTCGAGCATTGGTTAGGGAGTGATGCAGATGTTGCTGATCTGTTCAATCGCCTGTGTCAAGAGGTTGTTTTTGACATCAACAACAGTTACCTCTCTGAGTTGTCAGAAAAGGTTAATCGGTTTTATAACCACAGGTGGAACTCGTGGCGCGCAAGCTTAATGCATAACTATTTTAGCAATCCTTGGGCTATTATTTCATTTTTTGCAGCTGTGATTCTGTTGCTCCTCACTGCTACACAGACGTTTTATGGTGTTTATGGGTATTACAAGCCACCTTCATGATGTACTTGGCTCTGCATAGAGAGTAAATTGTTATGGTTTGATGATTTGATTTTGTTACATAATTGGGGTATAATCTCCATTAGTTTGTGAAAAAAAGTTGCAAGATGTTTCTCTGAAATAAAATATAATAATTGTAATATTTCAAGAATTACATACTTGGAATACAACTCTTGCATAAAGATATCTGCATTGTTCAACCAAAAGATTTCTTTAGAGTGGCATGTTGATTGTCATAAACCAAAATATTTCAAGATTTCTTGAGTCATTGTCATCAAGCGAAAAGTATGGCTTTTGATTATGTAACATGAACAAATCATAAACCCGGAATTCTATATAACAGAGATCAAATAGCATAAATACACATACGGGTTTAATAATCAAAGTGAACAGCCCTTTATAGAAAAACATAAGCTTCATTCATCTATAATGTTACTGCTAAGGAAAAACCTGTACGAAATGATAATCTAGATGGAAAAAACCATTACAAAGTTAAAGGTTAACTTCATCCCTACTAAGATGTGTATCCGGATGGTAATACATGAATAGGAAAAATATGAAATGGTTTGATCTTTCAGTCTCTCGGAAGAAGACTTGCACTCTCAGTTGAAGCTGCCCTCTTTCCATCGTACCTCTGTAAAAAAAACTACTTATTATTAAATCTATTAATATAATAGCTGAAATGTTTTGATAAAATACAGCAGATGGGTACCTGTTTCCCAAAAGTAAATGGGACATATTTGTATTTGACCATATGCAGTATCTGCTTCTTCATGGTGAGAGCGAATAAGATGACCCAATAAAAAAGAAGTATAGGCCAAAAAACAGGCACATCGAATGCACTGAAGAATGTCAGCACAAAAGCAATGCAGAAGGCTTTGGTTATTGAGTACCTAGCATCAAAGAAGTACGATTATTGATATTGACTTTTTATTGAGTCATACATCCAGAAACACTATTGCGTCAATCAACTGAAGTGCAAAACTAAAAGAAAAAAAAGCTACCAGCTGACCAGAACTTAACACTGAGCCCACACTAGCTGAAAAGACTACAAACAACAAAACACAAATATGACCAAACAGAGGATATCCATAACTGAAACTTAAAATTATAGACGGAAACAAGATCAATAAATCATCAATATGCATAAACTATGCACCAGGTTGATGGTATCAGAGTACTAGTTCGGGTCTTGCCAACAATTCACCTCATATATCATTTTAAACTTTTATAAGGTATAGCAGTATTACCATGGATCAGAAGTTATATGTGGCTTGTAAAGAAAAGCAAACAAGCACATTGCCATAAACAAGAGGCAATTTGTGATGGTTTCTAATAAGTTGAGAAGAAAATTATGTGACTGCAAAGAACCTTACGCTTGCAGAATGAATCTGCGTGTGTACATACATTTATGTCTCTCGATATTCGTTTAAGATCTGGAACTTATAGTTGGATTAGTTGACATTATATCCCGGCTATCATTTAGATTAAACTTCTAATTCATTTATTTCATTGCTAATTATTCTCCCACAAGAGTCTCGTTAGCTTGGATCATAGCTTGATTCACACAACCGCTGCCTCACAGAAATGTTAGCTTGATTCACAGAAATTAATTTAGGTCCCCCCCTTATTATAATGTGTTTATTAGTCAATAAATTATTTTATGGCATGCATTCATGTCGTTAAACTTTTGTAAATCTTTGGGAAAGTCATCATTTTTAACCGGCTACTTAAAAATTTGACTGCTAACTTGAAGACGATTTTAATAGCACAATGACCGAATGAAGAAGATAAATAGTGCAACGATTAAAGTGACCAATCTTGCAAAATACAATAACTCTTTAACCACAAGTTAAAATATTTCCTTCTTAGGAGGAGAAAGGGAAAGGTTTGGGATGGTAATAAAAAAAAATGATGTTCATGAGATTTTTTAGGAGAGGAGAAGAAAGTAAAGGATAGTAAATTACACCAAAATTACTCTCGTAATCTTTCTTCCCAAATTGGGATGAAATGGAGTGAAGTTAATTTTGAAGTCTTTTTTTGCTTACATCCTGCTCTTTTCTTTCCAACTCGGGAACACAAGATAAAAAATAATTTATTCTTCCTCTCCTCTATACTTCTCTCTTTTTTCCCTCTCCATCTCTCTTCTTTCCGTTTTATACTCGGGAACAGAGTGTAAAGTGTAAACCCTTCCAATGGCGAGCATCACTACCAACGTACGCATTGTACAAAAACAGCCACTGCTACCAAAACACATAACCTCAAATCCGCATTAAACCTTAAACGCTTCATCACTAAAAAGGAGCACACTATCAAAGCCTTAAATAAGAGATAAGTGGTGTGAATGAATCAAAGCAAACTCATTTGTACATACCCACAACATGGCTTCCCATCTTAAGGTGTGAAAAAAACTACAAATGACCAACGAGATTCGAAAAGCATTATGCAAGCACAAGGATAATCCGAGTCTGCCTCAAAAGCAATTGCAAGAATGGGTTCTTAGTATGGTTTACAGGCGAGTCAAGGGACAATATCGAATACAGTTAAGCAGTCTTTAGAGTATCTCTAACATGGCTTTTGAGAGCTCTGATGAAGAGCTAGGTGGTGAAAGCACTCAAGAACTCCAAAATTTGATCAAAGAGTTGGATTATCGCAATGCTATGGATCTCGAAGATGTCCTAAACCACCCAGAAGAAAATGTAGTTGCGTTGACTGATGAAGAAATTATTGAGAGCGTTATTGGAACCGATAAAGATTATGAAGTTGATAATTAAAGTTCTACCAGGGAGTCCCCTTCAAGAAAAGAGGCTATGAAAGTGGCAATCACATTGGATAATTTCTTGTTGAGTTATGAGAAAACAACACCAGAAGTTCTTACAATGATAACAAAAATTAGAGATGACACTGAAGGTGGAATTGATTTCAACAAAAAACAAAAGACAATAGAATCGTTTTCTAGAAACCTTTATAAATCATACATGTAATATTAAATTTATAACAAATTATTAATATATATTCTATATGGGGTCTATAGAAATTATAAAAAAGTGTATTATCTTACAATTTTAGCCAATTATTAATTTAGCACCCTATCCCCGGACCGGGACATGCAAAAAAACTATTTTAGCTAGTTTATTAATTTATCGAGTTTCTACTGTAGTAGGCAAGACTACTAAAAGATAGCCACCGTCATCAGAGACAATGAGAGTGAAGTATAGCAAGTATTCAAAAGTCATATCCGATAGATTTCAAGAACGAGAACTAGATAAAGCAATGGGTAAAGGTTTAGCGGTGATTGAAGTGGTTGATGACTATTTTAGGTTGAAGAATATTGATCGGAGGAAGTAAACACGTCTTTTAAGAAAAAGAAAAGCGGGGCCAAAAAAAGGGAAAAAAGCTATAAAAGAAATAGAATTAGATCCATTTTATTTTATTACTTTTTTTTCCTTTTCTTTTTCATCTTCATCTTCTTTTTCTACATTTTTTTTCTTTCTCTCAATATTATTTATACTTTCTTTGTCAATATTCCTCTTCTAACTACTTCAATTACCAATAAATCTTCGACACTCATTTCATGAGCTAATTTCCAATACTCTCATTCTTGTAATGGTATGGATATTCATTTTGAAATACTTTATGTAATACTATCCTTTTGTTTTTGTATAGTCTTAGAAACTAGGGGTTTGATATCTTCCGACTGAAGTTGATGATCTGCCATTACAGGGATAGAGCATATAAGGTTACATGCGTATTTGGAGAGCGTGTTGGTTTTTGTCCGTATGACATGTAAGTTGGTAGTGAGGCTCGGCGTTAGAACAACTCAGGGTTTAAAGAAGGAAATATTTTAACATTGGTTAGCGATCTATTGTATTCTGTATACATGCTCACTTTTGTTAGTGAGTTGGTTATATATTCTGTTCATTAAGCTCATTATAAGCTATTAAGCTCTGGGTTTTAAAAAGCGCGATGCGCGTCGATGCGATAAGGGTCAAAAAGCCGAGGCGCGAGGCGCCGAGGCGAATGCGCGCGCATCACGTACCCGAGGCGACAATTTATAAAAAAATATTTAAATTATATATAGTGCACAAAACACATTAATAACACATTTAATGTCAAAAGATACCATGCATGTTCATAGTTCACGATTCTATATCACTAAAATCCATAAATAGTCGAAAACTAAGATCAAAAGTCTAATCGTTTATAAGGAATTGGTCAAATTGGACACATATTTTAAAAGTAAAGCCCATGAGAAGAAGCCCAATACACATTATTAAGTCCAATTAATAATAAAAAAATAAAAAATAAATAAAAGGCCAAAGTACATGATGCAAAAGCCTGATGTGAGCATCACGATGCGCATGCATCACCTCGCATCCCAAACGCAACGCATCGTGTGTTCGATGCAACAAAGCCTCGCATCGCAACGCATCACGCATCAGGCGGCGCCTGATGCGCGCTTTTTTAAACACAGATTAAGCTACCAAAAGTGTGTGTTCATTGGGGCTTGTTAGTCGGTCAAAATAAAATTACTTGCCATAAAAGATTTAGGGGGCGTTTGTTTTAGCTTATATAATGGATTTTTACTGGCCAAAAACTAAAACAATAATTACATAATAGAGAACTAAGATTATACATGGCTCCTTAAGAAAACACAAAAATAATTGCACAAAAAAAGATGATGCTTTTTACAATAGTCACAAGGTAAACGCTCCGAGACTCGCAAAACCACAATTGGTTATTGAAGATAATGCTTTTTACATGACATCCTAAAAACATATAATGGGGGAATATCATACATAACTATTTTCACAGACCTATAGTATTCAAACTAAATAACTACTATCAAAAATTTGTTGAGAAAGCCATTAATGACCAAAGTTTACTTATTAACAAAAAAAACCATAAACAAATAACGACCAACTAACTACTCTTGATATAAGTATGTTTATGTGTGTTTACTGTTTCCTATCCAATATCCTCCCCCCTTTTCCTTACGGTTCAACCCTAAATATGAACTGAACACCCCTTGAGCACGGTAGCGCTACGTAATAGTTCACACCAAGTGATCCATAGTCAATGTGGTGCATCTGTGCATAAGGCACATCTCATAATTCGTGTCCACTTCAACTTCTTCATAGACGATGGCCGTATCAAAACCAACCATCAAACTTACAATGGCATCATACTTAGTGTAGTTATTCCTTCCTCCACTCTATTATCCCATCAAGTTTCTATAACGATGCTTTTTTTCAATCTTTGGAGACACTAAACAAGTCCCCATTCAAACACTTAACTATATCACACTATCATCCATAGTTTTCAAGACATCTTCATCAACGTGGTATGCAACTAACCTCCTATCGAGTGCCAAGTTTTCTATTACAGAAAATGCTAAGCATCCTAGTAATCCCTCCGCGAGTAAAAGTAAATTGTAAAAATGAAAACACAAATCTTTGTGGTATGCAACTAATACCATGATATACCCTTGCAAGCTCAAAACCTAGTTATTTCATTGTTTACGATATACAGAAGTGGATTGAATGCGTAATAACACTATCAGCTTTTCTAAAAGGCATTCACTTAGTATCTATTGCACAAATTTATCGACTTTAAGTAACTTTATTACGAACAACCCACCAATTCGCTTTACATCCATGGCTCAAAATCCTAATCTCAATACTTATCACCCGAAATTCATGCGCCTTTGCATCATTTCACCCGAAATTCAATACTTAATAAGTTAATCCTCATACACCTAAACCTAACACATCACTAAATCAACAATCCAATTATAATCACAACATCAATAACAACCTAAAAAAATAAATAGAAAAACCATACCAAAACTTAAACTCGGGCAAACGGCGAACAAACGGGCGAAACTCATCCGAGCTCCGAGACGGCAAAGTAGGGCCATCATTCAAATCCTGAAACTCAGGGTCAACTTGAGGAGACAAAAACCCAATAAGCAGATTCAATATATAAATCCCCAAAGCATAAGAGACAACATAAAACCCTTGTACAAACAACACACGAATAGTATAAATAAACGCGATCACGAAAAACCCGATCCAACGGTAGAGTAAAAAAGGGGTTGACTTGTCTAAAAGATGTTGGAAACGTTGTGACAAGACAAAAGCGTAACGTTGTACGGCTGCTGCTGGTGTGTCGGTTGAATGGAGTGAACCTGATGATGGTGGTGGTGTGGTGGTGGTGGTGGTCGGTGGTGGTTGTGGGGTAGTGGTGGTGGTTGTGGGGCCCGGATCCATCATGTTTTTTTTTAAGGTTTTTGGGATTTGTTTTTGTTGTGTGGAGAAGAAACTGATTTGGGGTTAGATATGTAGGGGAGGAATAGGTACTTTGTGTTTGAGTAAATCTTGTTTTATTACTATTGTTGGTTTGCGGAATCCTAAGGATTCCTGAATTAATTCAATTCCATTTCATAACGTAAGTTTGTTTTTGAAAAATTTAAAGTTAATTTGTAATCAATTCCATTCCCTCAAGCTGGTTGGCAAACGGAATGGAATGAATTCTTCAAAATCCCATATATATAATTCAACATTCGACATAT
Organism: Chrysanthemum makinoi; assembly: GCA_910596185.1. Lineage (NCBI taxonomy): Eukaryota > Viridiplantae > Streptophyta > Magnoliopsida > Asterales > Asteraceae > Chrysanthemum > Chrysanthemum makinoi. The sequence continues at coordinate 208,132,569 of OU343218.1, read as the reverse complement.
AGAAGATTGTTTACAATTCCACAATTCATTATCTTTATCATCAACTGTTTTATTATTATTATTATTATTATTATTATTATTATTATTATTATTATTATTATTTTTTTTATTTTTATTTTTATTTTATTATTATTATTATTTTATTTTTATTATTTTTATTTATTTTATTTATTTATTTTATTATTATTATTATTATTATTATTATAAACGGTCATTTAATTATTATTGTTATTATTATTTTTTTTTATAAACAACCATGTTATTAAGATTTAAAAATTATTATTTATTTAAAATTGAATATAAATTATTATTTATTTTAAAAAAATTATTATTATTATATTAAATTTTTTTTAAAAAATAAATATAATTTATTTATAGCTTACTTTTTTAATTTTTATTCTTTAAAAAATACAATTGTATTTTATATAAAAAAAATATTTATTTAATATATTAGTTTATATAATATTATTTAAAAAATTATTATTATAATTTGATAAGTAATTTATTTATTAAATAATATTTAGTTTATTAATCTTAAACTAAAATTAAATTTTAAATATTTTAATATAATTGTTTTTTTCATTTCATTCTTCCAACCAAACATGCGTTATTATTTATCAGATTTCAATTCGGCCAGATTTTAAATCCTAAGGATTTCAATTTCTAACATTCCATTCCTTCACATTCCAATTCCTTAAATAGATTCCAATTCCGTCAAAAACATTCTGCGAACCAAACGAGCCCTTACTATTGTTTTATTTGTAAAAACAATTACTCCTTCATCTAAAAAAAAATTGTTCACCTTAGTATTTATGTTTGTTTCAAAATAAATATCTATTTTTTATGAACAGTAGTAATTATGATTAGTAATTACTGGTTTTCCTATTTTACTCTTAGGGTGTGTTTGGTACAGAGAAATGAGCCAAAAGAAAAGGAAATGAATGGAATTCCTTTGTTTGGTACGCCACGAAAATTAAAAGGAGGAGAATTTAGATTTCTCAAGAAAATAATTTACACATAATCAAATTCCACTCCTTTTGTTATGGAAAAGAAGGTGGACACGGAGAATTCATATTTTATCTATTTTTTACACAATAGTACTAAAGTAAGAGTCACGTGTTTCCCACATGTGAAAGAAATACAAAAGATTGTCTAGAACCCTAGCCCCATCTCCTCCTTTTAGACGGTTCTGACAACAAAGAAAGCCATCATCACTGATCTTCGTTAGTGCTTGTTCTTTGCAAAAATTCTCTCCTGAAACTTTATTCGTTCCTAATCGTTAGATCTAGTTCGTATTTCTGGATTCGATTTGTCAAAACTCACGGATTTTCAACCAATCTGAGTTGTACATGGATCTTGATTTTTGCTAATGGGTTTTATCATGTATCATATTGTTTAAAAAATTGGCTGAATAATATTGGTGAGTATATCAGTGGAAAATAGATTGCGGATAATGATTGTGATTATTGGTTTGTGGTTATTTATGGATGTGTATGTGAATTTGCACATCTGTTAACCCCATTGTTGATGGCCAAGAATTATCATATTTCTTGAAATAAGAACATGAGACATATTGATTTGCTGGGTCTTGAAATTCGAGGTATGCTTGCACTTATTTGATTGATAACTAGTTTGCAGTTTTTTTTAAGTGTGTTTTTCCAATTGAAAAAAAAAATAATAAAAAAAAATAAAAAATAAAATAAAAATTATCAAATAAAACAAGTTATTGTTTATTTCTCGGGTCATATCTCTGTTGTTACCAAACAGTGGAATTCATCAAAATTCTCTACTGATTTCTATTCTCTGAATTTATAATCTCTGCTTCAATTCATTTCTCTAAATTTCTCGGTACCAAACGTACCCTTAGGGTTTATAAACAGATAGGTTACCCAACTCTCCAACTTTATTAGCCTAACTTACCAAACCTTTTTTCGTGCAAATGGGGTATTTGACTACACGGGTTTGACATTCATGTTACAGAATTTGTAAAACACGACATTTAGGTTACTTAACTTACCTAAAAAAATACATTCGGGTTACTTTGATAACACTGAAAAAATAAAGGTTGAATGCTTAACTAAAGTTCAGTAACTTAAGTGAACAAAATGAAAGTTTGGTAACTTAGACGAATAAAGTTTGAAAGTTGAATAACCTATCTGTCTATAAACACCCTTAAAACTTACATTAATTATTTATTTCTAATTTTTGTATTAACTATGAGGGTGAAAATGGCTTTTTATCAATCAAAACTAGCATAATTGCACATATCATAATATGTCTATTTTTTTTGTTGTTGACACTCTTTTGAGACGGGGGGGATTTATAAAATATAAATTTGATACTAATGAAACATGTCTTCTATCAAACAAAATAGCAAAATAACCCAAAAAAAAAGAAAATAAAGTTCAATAAGGACATGTCCTAGTTTTTTTTTGTTGGAGCTTCTTGTTGTTCCGTGATCTTATTGTGCGTTGATTCATTTGTGGAAGTATCTTGTTAATTAGATACATGAAGTTCTGACCAATAAATCCTAACATATGTAGTTATGTACATTAGATTTTGAAACATGACACTCACACATTTGATTTTAAAACAACAAAGAGTATACATATATTTGGGTACGTATGACTACCTAGTTATCACATAGTTTGTTATACTTTTTGTGTAGATGATGAGTGTGTAAATACTCATCATTTTTAATCAAATCTGAACTGCAAATCGTTTAAAAATGCTCACAAATGCATCAAAATACTGAAAATATTCCAAAATTGCATTTTATATGTTTCAGATGCAAAATGCTTAAAATCGATGAAAATGAGCAAAGTTTGCAATTGGCCTACCCCGTTTCAAAAGTTGTCAAAAATGTCCCCGAGCACATAATTTCAAAAGATAAATCACCAAAGGTCCTTTTAAAATCATAAGTTGTCAAATTTAGTCCTTTGGTGAAAAATGTCAAAAGTTTGAGAAAATTACAAAATTGGTCCTTCAAGTTTCAAATTTGGCAAAATGGCCCCCGAAATGGAGAATGGCAAGTTTGGTCCTTGTACTTTGCGAGATTGTGGGTTTAGTCCTGGAGCAACTTTTCAGACCGCGTAAAGTGGTCCTTGAAGTTTCAGATTTTAAAAAGAGGTCCTTGTTATTTAACCTTTTTAACTCCCATTTAGACCTCATCAAACCAAATGGACTCCCCGCTTTATCCTTGTGACCACAAAATGCAAATTGTATTCTCCCTTTATAATATCCGGTCAAAGACTACCAAACAAACACCTCTTTCCCCCGCTTTTCTCCACCCTCGTCACTTCACCATACCCAAACCACCAACACACCACCCACAGCCCTCCTTCTCACCTTTCCATGCCCTCCTCAACAAGCTTCCAAGAAGCATTAAATGCTCCTTCACCCCCCATATCAACCCCATATGCTAGAATCACCTTTTCAAGGCCAAAACATATTCAAAGGCCAAGATCATTTCAAGGCCATCAAATGGCTAGGAAATTGTTGGGAATTCATCGGAGAAGAGATAAAGACAAATGATTATAAAAGGAGCATTGGAAGCAAGAAAAGCGTTGTTCTAGTTTTATTTTAACTTTAATAATGCTTTTATGTAAAAGCTTTAACTTAGTGTAAAACTTGTAATCTTTTGTTAAATTGTATCCATTTACAGTGTTTAAGTGTATTAAGACTACTTTCAATCATCAGCTTTATGTTTATAATGCAAGTTCCAAGTTCATCTGCTTCAATTTGCAATTTCAAAACCTTAAGTACAAGTGTTTGGTGGTTTATTTCAAAGCTCAAACAAGCTTCAGATAAGCTTATTACGCTTTTCACAAGCTCTACATTTAAGTTTTAAGCATATTTGGATATTGGTAAAAGAAAGTCAAACAGGGGCATAATTGGCATTGATCAATAATGAAGCTACTATGGAAATGGGTTGATTTGGCCTGGGTTGATACTTCAGTAGTAGTTCTCTCTGGTGTTGATTCAAGCCATAGTGGCTAATGGACATCTTGTAAGTTGTGATTTGGTTCAAAAAGCATAATCTGTTTCCACAGTTTAAACTAGTTAAAACTTGTTCCAATAGTTGTATTTAAGTTACATTAGCTTAGTTTGATCATCATTGACAGTTGGATCAGTGTTTGGATCATATTTGAGTCATAATCAGTAGTTATAGGTGTTTGGATTTATTAGCTTCATCTGTTTTCAAAGGTTGTTCAGTGTTTGAGATAAGTTGGATCACATTTGTTTAGCCATTGTATACTCTTATCTTTCCTATTGGCCTGCCGAACCATCCTAAGTCAACTTTACATGCATCTGTCTTGTTATGCCCAACTGTTGAGGCTTTTGCATTTCAAATTCTTGTTTTGTGTTAAAAAGTCATAAACAAAGGTTGTATTAACTTCATTCCATCATAATACAACAATATCAGTCCTTAAATCAAGTTCAAAACTCAAAAAAGTCAAAACTTGCATATTTCTTCAAAAGTCAAAATCCAAACCTGCTTTTAGCCAACTACAAGGATTTTTCTAGGATTCAATTTTGGTCTTATTTAGTGAAATTTGTTGTTTTAAAAACCTCTCTTGGTCTGTTTACTTATTACCATTTTTATTGATTTTTACAATTTTTTTACAAGCTCCAAAAGGCTTGTACTTTCTGTTCACAGCTCAGACAAAACTCATTTTGTCGAAGTTTTCACGAAGTTGCAACTTGTAATGTGGCTTATCATAGCTCCATATGGTCTGAATTTTGGTGCACTTGGTCTCACCTAGGTCTAGTATAGGTTCCAAGTTATTGTTTCTAATTCCTAGCTTATTTGATTGCTTATTTTGTGACTGCAAGGTGGTACTCCAAACTGCTTAGTTAATTAGCCAAATAAGCCATATCTTTGTAACTTGTGATTCAGAGGCTATAGCTGGTTGATTTAAGTTGCATTTTGGTTATTATAGCATAGTAGAACTGCTGGTAACCTATGGTAGCTTTGGGTTGTTGGCTTATTGAAAAGGCTTATTTATAAGCACCTATCATAGCAAGCTCCATAATCTTGTACACAAGCACCTGCTTTTATATTTTTCTCAGATTTAGAATATAATTTTAGAGTTTTCCTGAATTTTCAGATTTTTCCTAGTTGTTTTGCTATTTTTCTTGATTTTAAGTAGTTTTAAGCATTTTTAATTAGTCTTTAATACAAAATTCAAAAGGTTCAAAAAATAAGTTTTCATTTTTCTTAGGCTTAGATAAATATAAAAAGTGAAAAAAGTAATTTTCCATATTTTTCATAGTTCATTTGGTAATTTTTAGTAATTAAATTAGTTTTTAATAGTTTAAAATTCATAGAAAATAGATAAATAATCAGAAAATTACAAAAATAGTTTTGAAAATTCTATTTTGGTATTTTAGATTTTTCTAAGTCTTAATCTTATTTTTCTAGCCTAATTTCCTATTTCCTTGTATTTTAGGTAATTAATTAATAGTTAAAAATAGTTTTTAATTAAATAAATAGTTATAAAAATATATTTTTTTTTTCTAATAATTTTCTTTTATCATTAGGATTGTAAAAACATCATTTTCATATTTTTAGGTTTAATATTGATTTAGTTTCTACTTTAATTTCTAGATTGATCAAAACAAAACCCAGATTTTATCTTTTTAATTTCTTAATTTGCATTTGCTTGTAATTTGTCGCTTTTCCTCAGTAGTTATAATAAATCACAATTCCCTTTATCGCTCAAATTTCGATCACTGTGACGTTGATTGATCCATTGATAAATACGGGACATAACGACCGGGAGACTTATACTCCGATCCTCATTGATTTCAAGGTTGCCAGCTTTAAGTGGTTGCGGTCCGCCATTCACAAGTTCGGGTTTACAGATTTATTTCGACTGCTTTATGCAAGACAAGAGACTACGTTGTTGGTTATTAACGTTGTTGTCTATGCCGCAAATAATGATTTTTAATTCATTTTTGCTCTTAACGCGAGACACTGTCACATATAGTTGGTCATGTGTAAAAACAGACATTGGAAAATACAAACCCACTTGCCCCGCTGCCCAAAAAATTATTCAAGGCTTCTGTTGATCGTCATAGCGAAAGATACGAACACGTGACATTGCTTCCTCACTGTCTTTAATGCCAAACGCTTATCGGATGTCCTTAGAAATAGGAACACACTTGTTTCTCATCTTGGCTTCCTCATATTATATTTTCCTCAATTCAAGTTCTTATCAATCGAGTCGCATGAAGTCTCGTACTATTGCACAACCCATTAATTTTATCAATGTTCCGTAAAAGCATTACCGAAACACCCACTTTCATGTAAGTTTGTGGTTGGGCCAAAAAATTTCAGGTTTAATAAAATCATTAAGGAATACATCTACGTACATCTTTGTTTATAGTTTTACCATTTCCGGCTTACAAACATTGTCGCGACTTAAGTACATGACCTTTTTCCAAGGAATAACAGAGAGAAAATGATCATTTGTAGTGTCTATAACCTCGTTTGTAGGAGACAATATGGATTTTTCTAAATGTATCGTTAGTCATCAAAGTTATCCAGCATAATCGGGTATGTAGGATTTCATCATGTATGTCAATTCTAACCTTAACATCGTTTGCATCTCCAAGCTTACCATCTCCAAGCTTTAATATCCATTCAACAAATAGTCTCGTTCACATCTTCTTGACAACAACCCACAATCAATCGCATATTTGTGGTCAACCTCAAAGACTTTACAATGACCCCACATGTAATACTGTTTTAAAGAGTTACTACCAGTATCTTGTCAGGACCCTTTTGGAATAACGGGTAGCACATACATGAAATCACCACAAAAAAACATCAATCGTGTTACCAAATGGAGTGTCAAGTGTGTCTTGCCTTAACTTATACAATATGTACCTTAAGAATATGTCTAGTTCCTCGATAAAATGCTTGTTAGTCGTTAGCGCTTCATCCCAAATGATTAGTTTAAGTTTTAAGCAAAGTAGTAAGATCACCATAAGGACTAATGAAACATAAATGTGATGTTCCTAAAATAAAAATTAAATATGCTTAGCAATAAAAGTACATATCATTTACATTCGTAAGATTACCTAAAGAAATACTTGAGAGGACTAAAAACATGCCTATTATTATACGTAAAAATGAAATTAGAGGGTTTTTGAAATGGATTATACACATGTTTATATAATGAATTTCTATTAATGTTGATGTCCTTTAACTTTTATTAACTTTAATAGAAAGAAATTAAAAAGTCAAAAGAAAATTTGGAGGTTGGAGAAGAAGTGAGTAAAAATGACTATAATGCCCTCATGTGACTTGCACATGAGTTGATTTAACGGTCAATTCTAACATTCGTTAGATGCTAGGACTATGGGTGTTATTCTTTGCTAAGATAAGGACCATGAGTGCAACTTTAAACTTTCGGAGATGATAGATGCAATTTTCACCAAACCACAAGGACCATTTATGTAATTTACTCTATCCAAATATGCATTAATGTTAGGAATATGAAAAGTGTTTAGTATTCTAAAAAGAATTGGTCTTGTAATAGATAGTACTTTTAATATTTAATAGTTTGTAATAAAGCTAATTGGGAAAAACTAAAAAAAAATAGACTAGATAAGTAATAGTAATTTAGAGGAAATAGTATACATAGGAGATAGTTCCTCCTTTTCATTTAAAGATTGTCATTCCTCATTTTTAATTCCTAATTCGCTTTTCATTTTCTCTCATTCTAATAAATTCCTTATTTGTTTAAATCTTCATTCTAGTTCTTCCTCACTATTCATAACCTTCTATAATATGATACAACGCATAAGGGACATATAACAAGTGGTATCATTTGCTAGGAGAGTGATGCTTATATTATTATTAGATCACGTTTTAATATTTATAAGTCTCGTTTATCTATGATCATAATTAAATCGGCAAAGAAAATCTACGTGAGTAGTCTATAAATGGTAAAGTTGAGGTCGTCCCAAGAGCTATGAGCGGATTTTAATCTAAGTTCTATGGTCACTAAAATGGTTTTGATTTGTTGATTAATTATACTACTTGAAAATAAATGAATTAAAATGCAAAGACAATCAGTGGGAGAAGAATGTGCTAGCCTAGTTACTACTATTATCATGCAATGATCTAATTCCTATGTGTGTCTATTCTCGCTGGGTCTTAAGTCGTTAGGCACAAATGGTCAATGATACCTAACCTATAAGCCATAGACTCGTACCTCCTTTGGTCAATTTGGCCGACAGTCTAATCTTAGTCATTATGCGTCAAATATCTTCTAGACCTATCTTAGTGGTTTTAACACTAAACCCTCATTTGGTCCATGTAGGGTTCCCGCACTTCTTAAGCAATTCAACTAGCATAGATAGTCCTTTGGTCAATTCTTACGCAAGGATGATGGTCACACCTCATGCAACCTAATAAGTTAGCGTTCACTTGGTCAATATACTAACTAGCAGTTGAGGTACTACACTAGTCTCAATGCTACCTAAATACGGGGATAAATCAATAGGCTAGAAAGATATCTACATAAAGCGATAAATAAACGGGAACCTAGATCAATCCATAAATAATTTTATAACTAGGCTAACACATAAAGTTTTTAGCCTCTCATGTTCATAATTGCAGAACATACAATGTTAAATATCAAAGTAGTAGAAAACATTGAATTCGATACAAATACTTGATTCGATGCTAAAGATATTAAATTAATAGAATGATTTTTTTCTTGGAAAATGGTTCAGAGCTGCTGAATGTCGTCCTCCTTGTAGCCCTAAATCATCCTCCTTTTGATGTGGTGAGCGAGTGATCAAAAGTGTAGAGTTAGGGCTTGTATTTATAGATTCGACTAAGTTACGGCGTAACCTTAAGTAAAGGGTTATGCCGTAACCCCTTTTATAACTGGACGATTTCAATCTTCAATAATCTTTATGGCATAGGCTTGAGCCTGGGTTACGCCGCAGAACTCTCGTTAACATTTTTCATGATTTATGCGCTGTAACCTTCTGTTGATGTTACGGCGAAACCTTTGTCATCACACAATATGGCTAAGTCTTTGGATTTCTACGGCGTAACTTGGTCGATGGAGTTACGCCGTAACCTTGGGTTGCGTTGACATTAGTCTTCATGTGAAATCTTAAGTTACAACGTAGGTTGATCGATGTACCTACACCGTAGATATGCGCTGTGCAGTCTATCTCCGTTAGAATTCTTTCCAAATCCACGTTTCTTCGTTCTAAAGCTCATCTATGCCATGAAATGAAATAATAAATGATAAGAGCAAACATTCATGTAAAACAACCTCAACTATGAGCATTATTGGGGGAAATTGACACTAATTGTCAGGACTATTTGATGTTATCAAATATCACCCCACTAAAACTCTAGTTTCCATCAAGTAGACCTTATTATAATAGTTCTTAAAAAGATAACTCCCAAGTTAGCTTGAAAGACATGAGTTTAAAAGCACCTATGTTAGCAATATCAAAGCCGAACACCTCACGAAAAGGGGAACAGTAACACTCTTTTGCTCACTAATCTAAGTGTTTCATTTTCAGGGTGATCGCTCATAAGCACAGTCATAGCATCATAGACTTGGCGGTTATACAAATCTCCACCACTACAACTAAGGTCAAGACAATCCTCAAAGACAATCCATCATATTGCTCTTTCTAATAGTTACCTAAATGACTTTCATTTGAAAATTGACGGAATAAAGGTTTGGAGCTCCGATAGGGAGATGAGAGAGAGGTGGGTGCGGGTTTGGGATTCGATTCGAAGCCAGCGATGTGAGACGAGTGAGGAATTGTTATGGTCATTGGCCGTTGTTAGGAAGTTAAAAATTAGGGCTAAGCATTCTTCTGGGAGTGAGTTTGTGTAATCGATCATATTGTTTTGGGCTAGGGTTTAGGGTTGAGTGTGTAATTGTGGTGGTGGAATGGTTGCTCCATCAGTTGAGACTCTGTAGGGGCCGCCTTAAGCAAAAAAATTTGGGCTTTTACAATAATATTATCTTTAACAATGTGTTTTACCATTTGCTTTTCTTTTCAACGGAGTAAACTCCAAATTTTGTCAAATTTTACGGTTTATATTTTTATAAAAAAAACTTTGAGTTGAAATATACCGGAGAAAGATATCTTTCTAAGACCCCTAGTGGTAAGATTAGGTGGAACTGAGAACCATCCCAAGTTTTTCAGTTCGGTTTTGATACGGTACTCAGTTTCAGTGTGAGATTTTTGGTAATTCTCAACAAGTACCAAAGTATTTAAAAAATTCATTTTTTACGTTGTTGTACATTAATACTGGACATGCTATAACAATACAAGTACACAAAAAAGTCTCCAACAATGCAAATCAATTCCAATAATTCCAATTGTTAATAAAAATGTCTTAACAATGCAAATCGTTCATAATAACAAGGAAAAAATATATAAAATGTTGATAAATGATGTCGATGACGATATTTAAATCTTTGAATGATATTAGTAGTTGTAATACTGATAGTTTGGTGTTATTTAGAATGGAGTAAAGGTCATGGTTTTAGCTTATTATGGATTTTTAGCTTTTAGATTTTTATGCTATAGCTTAGTAATTATTAGAGTTCTCTTTCTATTTTCTTAAACTACTGCATGTACACAATGTCCCAAACAAAACTTATAAAATTTCATATTTTCAAAGTGTCGGTTCTTTTTGAGAAAGTACCGGAACCGGACGGTTCCGACCCGAACCGTATCGAGAACCAAAAAATTGGTTCTAATATACAATTCGGTTTCTAGTTGGCACTCGTATAGTTCCTTGGCTCTTTTGATTCCTCGGTTATTTTGGACAACCCTAGGTATAACACCTCAATTTCAAACTTAAGTAAAATATATTATTGGACATTAAAACATAAATTTGCAACAGAAGTCGAAATACAAAGGTCTTACAACATCCTTAATGATACAACTTAAAACGTAAAAATTAAAAACATTCGGGGCATAAAGATGTCAAGCCTAATTTGGTCTCCTTTATTTAGTCCATTCTTCTTCTCGAGTCATGACCCTGCGACAAGTGTTTGGGAACACTATGGGAGGCAAATCATTCACGGTAACAAGAAAGAACGATAGTATTGTGATGTTAACTTATCCTTGTCTAGTAAATTCTAAAATATCGCAAAGTACAAAGGGATATAGTCATATACCTAGACATTAAAATATTGCAAAGTACAAAGGGATATAGTCATATACCTAGACTTAACGGAGGTGTTGCTGATTTTTTTTTAAAATTGCTACTAGCGTATTGAATCATTTTTTGTGAATTGGGCACTTCAATGTTGTGTTAGTAACCTTTTGGCAAACATGTATAAAAGTTAATCACTCAATTAATGTGTTACAAATTGATTTCATACTTGGAAGTTGGCTACACAGTGAGTTACCAACAAGAAGAGCCTCGAACATCATAAGTAGTCCAACATCAATGGTTCTAATTCTTTATTTATCTTCATGAACGGATCTGCCTGATTATCTCAAGCCATTTGATGAAGACACATAATTAGACCTACACAAACAACGTGACGAGAAGCTCTCAAAAATAAAATATCACTTCTTATAATCTCTTTACATCCGTCCAGTAGTCTCCCCAACTGTTATCTTGGTGCGTATAGAAACATAAGAACTTGATAATTGATCAAACCTGATGTTTCGCCAATTGCCATGTAGGTGTTGAAAACTTGGTTGGATATATGCGCTGTTGGTAAAAGGACAATAGGTGACAGTGAGAGAAATTATTTAGAAAAATATATCATATGACTAAAAGCAAGACCGTTGAAATGGATTTGGGTTCTAGTCGTGTGTACGAGAAAAATGAAAAAAAAAATGTATAACTTCATCAAATACAATGAGTTAAATAAAAATTTTGTTTAATTTTCACATATTCATGGACTACTAACGTAAAATTTTCAAAATAATTTTTCTCAGACCTTAGGTAATTTCATGATTTATTATTGACTCTATGAAATCCAATTTCACGAGGGCTACCCTATAGTGTCGCCCCTGTTTAGAGAGTCAAATGATCCAACTATTCCAACGATTGATAACTCGGATAAGGGTGTGTTTGGCTCAAAGCGTTTGGAAGCATTTAAGAGCAGTGAGTTTCGTGATTTTTAATGCTCGTTTGACAAACAATAAGTAGCTTTATCTATTTTTCGAAATGTGATGCTACCAAAATCCGCATTCATCAAGGTGCTTGGTTGGCTGTCTAACTTGTTTTGACCTTGACCTTCGGGTCTTCGGTAACAGTGTTGAAAAGACAAAGAAAGATCGTTAGAAAGGTCCCCGGGCTGAGCCTGGGGGAACCCCCTCCAACAATCAAGTCAATATTGATTGTAATAGTATGAGCATGCATGCTTATAAGCTAGAAAGCAAAGCTATAGATGAGAGTTATGTGAGAATGTTGTGTATGAGAGAGAGACTCAGTACTTGGCCATTTCATTGCTTTCCATCGCTGCTATTTATAGAATGTGAGGATAGATCAAATATATTCTTGGAAGATTCAACATATCTTTCATATATCTCATATCCAATATAATCTTTCACATATCTCTTATCCAATATAATCTTTCGAATATATTCTCTTTTCTTTGACGATTTCTCATATCTTTACTGAGATCTGATATCTTAAAGATAAATTGATATCTTAAAAGATATCTATCAAATATATGTGAATCTGCTATATTGAACTATGCATGCATGTAGACTACATATGAAAAGATATCTTGATATCTTAAAGATATCTACAAAATATATGGGAATCTACCATCATGGACTGTGCATACGCCATCATGAACTAGGCATTCATGGCTTATGATACATGTATGTGAACTATGTTATGAGCTCTATTATGTTATCTCATCAAGCCCCTTAGGCCAAGTAGGTAATTCTTTTTAAGTAATTTAGATGTGTAGGATATTGGATTTCACATACACATCAAACCATAACACAAAGTAGGCGTATAAGTGGAATTCTAGAGAGAGAGAGTTAGAGGTTTAGGGAACTTTAGTGAGAGAAAGAAAATTCTTATTATGAGCTCAAACTCTCTACCTTGGAAGGTAGAGAGTATTTATAGTCTTACAATAAAACGCCACACAATGGGCTGTGGATCAGGCATACAGTGGGTAAAGACCCGTCCGTCCTCCACGGTGTTACTAAACTAAATACTACTTAACATAGAAGTACTATGACTATGAGTTTTCTAACGATTACATATACTTGAGGTGACCGACTCTTTAATACCTGGAATTTCTAATTCCTAACAATCTCCCCCTAAGGGAGGTCACCTCAAACATATACTAAAATGACATTGAATACAATCAGATATTACATTAACAATTGATCTTGCATTCTTGATGTTGTACTTTGCTCCGAAGCTCGTAGTCATTGATTCCACTCATTGCATGTTTGGTTAATCCAAGTGGAGGTCTTTTCCTGATCCACGTGATAATAATGTTGGGCCAGCTTTTGAGATCATCGCTAATAGAAAATCTCGATACATCCATTGTGGTGTTGGTATTATGTGATGTTGTGACTTTCGGACCGACATGCTCACATTCTGATCATGATATCTTCTCATCAGTGTCGGAAGCTTTCGTTGATTCATGATATTGGCAGCAGCTTAGCAGAAGCATGGAGTTAGAATATCTGAGTCATTGATGCACCAATCATGATTTCTTTCGATATGAATGTGTTGTGTGAGCATGCGGCTATGGATTGACCGCTCCATTCTAATCAGCTGCAAACGTCGGGGTGTACCGCAAGACATTAGCAATAAAGCGCCGAAGTGTCTTTGATCACTTTCAATGAATTGAGGTACCGCGCCCCGGTTCCCGTTGATCAGTACAAGTACTGCCTGTGATTAGGTATAATTCCGAAGAAATTCCTTGACAGGGTTTAGCTTGCTCTGTTTCTCACCAGGAACGTCTCAAAGACAACACGGGTGAGTGAACCCGAATTTAAGTCCGATTGATGAAAAGAGATTTGAAAAACAATCGTGTATTGCTCAATAGAAATTGTTTTGCAATATAACGAAGGTTTTAATGAAAATCAATTATCAATCATAAAACACCTTTTGATTTGAAAAATTAGTACACGTCGACGTGCTAATGAAAAGAGTTTTAAAGCACAAAGACCGGTTTTCAAAGGTATCCGTCAATCCATAACCTGAAACAGGATTGATTCAAAAGGATTGATAAGCCCCATTGTTTTTGTTCAGTTGTCACATGGTTGATCTGTATAATAGATCTCACATGCTACCTACCAGGAGCTTGTTAGATGTTGGCTCCAGAAGGCTTTCCATCTTCACAGTGAATATGTAAACACATCACTCAGATGTTCCGGCAATACCACAAGGATAATGCGTAGGACTCAGGATATAATTTCTCTTTCCACATTGTGTGAAACAGAGAGTCTTCATTGAAATTGTCCTAATGAGATTTATTGATGATCTCGTGGCTCTAGACTCAATTTGTGCATTTTGGATCCTATATCGGAGACTAGGGAGAGGGTCTCCTTCTTCAATATCAACAATCTCTAAGAGAAAGTCGATAGATAATGTAGGTTACCCGTGAGAATGAAACAAGCCCTTTTAAGAGGAACTTGAGTAGCTTAGAAAGTTTAGTGCAGTCGTCCTTTGGGTCCATGACGTCTTGTCTTCAATACGAGTTACCTAAGTAACCACCGATAGCGTATGTATTGAACGGTTTTACGCCCTAAGGTTGAATTATTGGAGGGCTATTTCTTTTCACCTCTTTTCACATTCAATTCTTTTTCATTCTTCAACCCCTTCAGTGCTTACCGAGACTTCATAACTAGAACCTTGTTGGGTTAATTCCATTACTAGCTCTCGTCCAGCACTCTTCCCGTATCTCACTTTTCTCCTTTTTTTCAATATACCTAAGGACTCTACACTATCTAGTAGATTGTCCGTGGGTAGATATCCTCGCTCTGGCGGGATCATGGGAACCAATACCTAACCTTATCATCCTTATATCACCGTACATAAAGTAAAGTTGGTCGGTCTATTTGGTATTGTTCATCCGCCATAGGAACCAATTGAAAACCATTTGAAAATCAATCCAGATACTTGTGATATATTATCAAAGCATTTTGTACCTGAATTGTTTTGATATTTCTAGAAGAAGAACTCCCCTCTCACATGTGAATCAAGTATTTGAAATAGTTTTTCACCGGGCAAAGAGAAAATTAACTTCTTTGATTACAATTTCTAAAAATATCAACATCACTTCCCTAATCGAATCAAGTAGATAAAGCATTTTGGGAAGGATGAGGTTTTCATGATTTTGCTCCCCCTCATTATGTACCTCGAGATTTGAAAAGAGTTTTGCACATACTAAGGGAACCGCAAATTGAGATAAGTGATCACGTTTCAAATCATAGGTTTAAGATAGATGCTCCCCCTCAACATGTGCATGGAAAATTTGAAATCGTTTGTCACATGTGGGAAGGAGAGCTTGTACATCTTTATAAAACCATTTACCGAATTATCAGTTTAAATCCAATTTAAATCACACATTCTCCCCATATCACAATTATCAAATCATTTGAGATTTGTGATCTCTTATAGATTTAAATTTGTTAGTGCAAATATTATGATATTTAATCTATACAGTCTCGTTGGTTTTGATTGATGACAAACATGTAACTTGTAATACATAACGTAAAATGTACAAGTTACTTGTAATTACATTTGTCTCAACATACATTCAACACCTCGCGATGTCTCAAGTCCTCGTATGTTACAACACAGGTTCGTACATGTTTGTTATGTGGCATTATGATCAAACCCATTAACAAATCATATAGAATGTTTAAAATACGTTTAGAGTCACTAAGTATTTTAATAGGTTAACCATTCTATTTAGAACCTCATTTTACATTTTGCATTCACAAGTATTTCAAAAGGTAACTAGACATTTTATTATCTAGTTACATAATACATTTTACAAGTTTAATTTGATAAACATTTTAATCTAAAATGGAAATACATGTTACATCATGGCATGCATCATCTTTGAAATCCTTGGAAGATCTCTTGAATATATTGGTTAGATTGACACTCAATATATCAAATGTGATCTTGGTAAGATATGGTAAAATCTTGAAAAGATTTGAAGAAAGATTTTTTTAGATTTCTTGTAGGCACCCACACAAAATGCATAAAGGCGGACCCTTTATTTGGTACCGTGGTCCGTGGGCCTCGTGTCCCCTTTGCCTATAAATAGAAGCCCATTGTTTTCTCATTTCTTTACCACTTGAACACACTTCTCCCCTTCTTGCATACATTTAGATCTATCATTAACAATGTAGTAACATACATTAAACACCCTAATGATCATGATCATAATGCTTCTAACATTCATCTTTGTTGTAAGCATACTCTACATTGATCAACCAAGGAAAGCTTGGAGATCTAGCCATCCCCACTCACCACAAGCTGAAGATCTATCACAACAAGTTTAGGGAACTTGTGATCTTCATCATGAAGGCTTCCTATCAATGGAAGTTCATTTAGAAGTAGTCATTCATATCCATTAGACATTTGTGTCATGGATCATTAGTGTAAACATCATTGCATCATAACAACACTTTCACCAAACTAGATTAGATGGTTTATGTGTTTGTGCCATAAAACACAAGGTTTGTTATGTTGGGCCATAAAACATATTGGGAGTGGTTGTACCCTTGTAAAAGAACTCGACATCTAGCTTAGTGTGGAAATATTGTATAGGCGACGTTAGGTTGGTTCTACCTCGAACTAGAACCCGTATTTAGCTTTGTAGGAAAAAGTGTAGCGGCGATTGTAAGGTTTTCTCCGCCGAGAAGGGAGCTTGTTGATTTAGTGAAGTAACTCTCGAGTTGGGTACTCGGGGAGTGGAGTAGGGCGGAAAGGAGATCCGTGAACGAACCACTATAAATCCTCGTGTTCGGTTTGCACTTTCCTTTCTTTATCTCTTTACTTTTATACTTGCACTATACTATTGTTTGTGATGTGGTTTAGTGTTCATGATTATGTGACAACAGTTTTACTATGCTTTATATTACTCACAAACAATAATCGGTACTTTCATATTATAACAAGCTTCATAAGATTTGATACTAAAGATCTAAAGATTTTTAACGGTAACGATATTCACCCCCCTCACGTTTCCACAATTGGTATCGAGCCGTGGCTCTTATTTTCAAAACAAATGGTTTTAAAAATAGAGTGAATCCATGTATCAAATTACCATTGAAAAATAATATGAAAAATGCTTTACTTATTATACTTAGAAATTTTGTTGTTAAATGTAACTTTGTATACAAGCTTGAAGGTTTTCTTGAAAAATAAAATAAAAGTTTGTTGAAAGAACTAGTAAGTATTGTAATGTGTGCTTATAGAAAATTTACGAAGAAATATGATTTTAAAGGAGTGTTTGGGATAACTATAAATTTAGTTGAAAAATCACCTCCGTAAATGTTTAAGATAAGTTACATAAGTAGATATGTTGTTAAATATGTGTATTATATGTTTACTATCAAATCTAGTAAGTCACACACATTTTCTCTATGTCAAATACTAGCTTTGGTGAATGCGTCTCAGAGGACCACGGCACCAAATCTTATAAAGGGCGGATCCCTTTATTTGGTACCGTGGAATCCGTGTACAGATATCTGATTTTTGGGCAACTTCAAAAAATCATAACTAATTAACCGTAAGTCCGTACGAGTCGAGCCACCTATCATTTTAAAGTGAATTGAGTCTACTTTCATTTAAAAATACTTTCATGGCCTGAGTCTAATTTTAAATAAGTAAAATAGACCAAATACTACAATATGTCTAAAATATTAAGTTTCGCTTTTACATAAAAACTCAAATCTTTGAATCAAACAATTTAAGTTGGCATTATTAGAACTTTGATACAACTTCTTTTGAAACTAATTAATTTGGTAATATGTTTAAAGGAAACTAATCAAGCTTGGTATACATCGTCATATTTAAACGCTAAATGACGAAAAATGTTTTTTTTATGTTATGCTAAATGACCACTTGTTTATGTTGTTTGCATATATGGTGCTTGCTTATTTTCAAATTGTTGTTTACACTTGTTTGTTTGCATAATATAAGTGTCAATCTTGCCATGTTATTTATTCGCTTGTTTGACAATTTCTTGTTTATGCACAATAGGTCTTTGCTAGATTTTGTGCACTAAGTTAGAAAATTGTTTTACCATCACTTGTAGAATTAGATAACTTTCTTTGCATAGGTTATACTAACATCTCTCATAACTTATGAAATGTCATAACTCACTTAGCAATGAGTACTAAGTAAATTAGTCAAGTACTTTGAAAATGAAGGTTTTAAGAGAGTGTTTGGTACAAGGACAAAAACAATGTTGTATGATGTATTTGGTTGTTTTATTTCGTAGGATGATAAACTAACTTAAAACATTGATGTATGCTAACTAGTTCATGCAGGGGATAGCACAGGTGTTATCAAATTTTACCCATTTTCACTTATATGTGAAAATCGTTAGCCCTTGTTCAAAATCAATGCTCCACTATGTTTGTGTATGCGTTATTTATTCCTAACTAGAAATAGTTAATGTCATATGTTTTGAGAAAAATTTCAGGTTTCGGAAAAGTCCCCGATAGTTTAAATATGGGTGCGTGAAGATTTACGTCACCACGGATAGAGGCGGCACCAAATATTTGGTTCCGCCATTATAGCTTTGGTACCGCCATACACATGCAATTGGACGGGCGGCACCAATTTAAGGGTTCCTTGTGTAAAGAAATGGTGTCGTGGAACCTACAAGTAAGTTGTTGTATTTTACTAAATCCTGCAATCTAATTTACCAAATTTCGTTTCTAGGATAGTTGTTAATGCTTATCTTTCATATCTCATTCAACACATCCTCAATGGATTAACTTAGGATGTTTGACATGATTTTAGACACTTCCATCTCATTAGAAACTACCATCTTTGTATGGGTTAACCTCAAATAGTAAATCCTTTGTTCCATAAATCAACACATTCAGGATGGTCATTTTCACACCTTCCATTACTTTTCCTCAAGCTTAGCATTTCTTAAAGCAAAGTCAAAATGACAAATCCTCAACCTCAAATAAGCCACTTAAGAAAACCACTAGGATTAGCATTCGATCTTGTTGCTTCATTAACTTGAACTCTTCATCCTCGGACTCGTTACCTCTCAACATCTCATCACCCATTCAAGATGTGAACTTTCTAAACTTAAGTACTCCAACTCCACCACCAAAATCTCCCACAATTATGACTACTACAACCATCAAAACACCTTCACTACCAAAGTCTCCAAAACTTGTACTTTGTGCAAACACCACCAACATCTCCTCACCCGTTTTCGGATGATTTAGATGACTTACCGAGACTAACAAATCTGGACTCATTATTTGCAAAGATATCATACACAAGTCTATCATATGACTATAGATATTGTTTTGTATCTACATGTATTACCTCACTTGGTTAACATGAAAATAATGTGTCATCCTTCAAGACGATAAGTATTTACATAGAGTCATAACTCACACGTATGTTAAAGACATACTATCAAGTCTTGTTATCCTTGAGTTAAATCTAAGCTTTATAATCTCAACAAATTAGGATTGACAACTTAAGTATTTCATCCGAAATATTCAAGTATATGCAACTTACGATTGTAGTCATTAAAAGTCATATCCTAAAAATCAACACTCAAGTATTTTAACAAACACATGTTGAAACACTTATCTTTAAACACCTACTATCCCTCTTCCATCTTTTGGCACCATTAAGCGTATTGCTCATGAACTTCCAAGAGCATCCTTTAAATCAAACGTGCCCTTTCAAGGTGAACCTATACCTCAGCCCTAAGCTTCATAGACATAACCAAAACTTCAAGCACTTCACCCACTAGTTGTAGCAACCAATGAACCATAAGAATTAGTATCCGTACCTTTTGTGTTCAACATCTATGGACAAATAATCAACCTAGGTACTCCCATAGCACAACAAACCCTACATCACCACATCCTTAAACACACTAGAAGACCTACCACCTAGATCAACCAATCCACCATCCTTACCATCATTTGAATTCGTTGAGTGTATTGCTCAAATAACCCTTGTGTCCAACATGCTTGAATCAAATGCACGCTTTGAACAAACTCAAACATCCTTTCCCCCATATAAGGACTTAGATAATTCATTATGGCTAGAACCTCAACTATCAAATAAGCATGGTGCTCTTGGTAATTGTTGTCAATTTCCACTAGGTATAAGTAGTACTACCTTCACAAATTATCAAAGTATTAGTAATACTTTGTCGTTAAACTTCTGCATAAATTTAGTTAAACCTCAAATCAACATTTTAACAACATATGTTAAAATGCAATCTCAAAGCCAACATCATACACCCCAAATGACTCTTGAGGAGTATACATAAGAAACTCGAGTGAATTTCTCTTGTCATCATCTAGTGAATATAATCTTGAGACCAAGTTTATTTAGATGGGACTATCCGATTCAAACACTTTGGCTTCATATCTTCATTTAGGAAAACATGATGTTTTGAAGAACATTATGACAAATTCATGCGTTAAGCTTTTGTGGATATTGTATATCCTATGCATCATTCTCTCCTTGCGACATAAATGGTTATGTTAAAAGAGATTTCATTACACCTCATTGGCTAAATGATCTTGAAACGAACATCCACAAGTTCTATGAACTAGCATATTCAATTCATCTTGTCATACTTATTTTCATAAGCATGATAACTTTATCCCATGTGATAATCTCATTTGTTGAAAGATACTATTTGTATCCATTTCCTTTCAAGCATACATCATAACCTAACCTTGCTCAAACCTTGTGCACATCCAAGGTTAAAACTACACATCTCTAGAACATACACATGATCTATTGAAGTTGGTAACCTTATTTAGATTCTTGTTAAATAAAAAGAGCTTTCTTGAGAATGTTCTTAATTTAACACATTCCATTCCCTAGTCTTAGATAATCAATTCACATTTAAAGTACACACTTCAAATAAAAGATGTCATCCATTAGATCATACAATTAGCTATGTAATTTGAACAACTTTAGATTCTAAACACAAGATTCAAACACATTGTTTATCAAACACACCATTGTTAAAATTCATGTGTATAACATGACGTCTTCATCACCTTAGTTATATTGCATATTAGTTGTATCACATTAAGCCAAGTATTGGTAAACTATCATCTTTTATGCACTTTAATAGGCAAAAGTAGGAGTTCCCATCTTTCTAACATGAGAATGACTATTGGAGAACCTATTGCACTAGAAACTCAATTTGACCTAATGGTTGAATTGCTTCTGAAGAAGTTGGGTATGTGGAATCACCCGTTAAAATGGTCGTGTTTAGCCTTAATTGAGCACCGCTAGTAATAGTCTCATATTCATTCTCCAACTTGAAAATCTGTTTTCCTATACTTGCCTAAAGTAAGTGTTAAAACATTGATAGTTTGCCTCGCCTTAGGAATACTAATCAAACAAGTAGTATATATGACTTTTCTTTTAAAACCACTTGCATTGCACTTACATGTGTTGATTACATGTTCTTGTTTGAATCGATAAGTTGATTTGACATTATCTTAGTGTTTGATAACTAGTCAAATGTGTAAACCTTAGTGCGGTTTTATCTTCATAATGCTTGTATTCTTGTTTCATGCTACTAACGTTTTATACCTAAACTTTATTTACATGATGCTTACTTACGAATTATTTTTAGCATGATTAACATGTTACTTATGAACTCATAATATGGCATTCCGATACGTGATAATTTTGATATGATATATTTGTGTTTGAAAGCTATTAGTTGGTATTCATTACATCGATGTGTAGTACGATCCAAATGATACATGCTCTTGTTTAAAATGATCAATTGTCTTGACATTTTCTTGGTGTTTGATACCTACTTGATTAATTGTCAAATGTGTAAACCCTAGAAATTTTTTGTCTTTGTGATGCTTTATGCCACTTAATGTTAAGCGTAAACATGATTTGCATGATATTTAAGGTTGAAGAAATTTTTGTCATCTATATAATGTTTCACATGACTAATGTATTATTTGTCAACTCATAATATGTCATTGATGTATCCATGTTTGAAAGCTATTGTCTTTTGTTGACATTCCTTAAATCTATGCACAAGATGGTCTAAATGATACATTCTCCAAATTGTTATGTCTTAAACATGGCTTGCATGAATCTTTCATCTTGTTTCTTTTGCTTCTTGTCACACTATTTTTTTTGCTACGTGTGCACATATAATATGTCAAAGTGCTTTTGGTATGACTAACTTTTAGAAGCCTTTTTATCTTACAAATTAATCACATAGATCATTGTATATCCAAGTATGCTTAAGTATCTAAGTCTAACGACAAAACAATCTCATAATGAAATGTCTTGAATAAAGTCGTATTCTTGCATAATATGATTGTTTTGATGATATCTTGTGTGGTGATTTCTTGTTTACTAAGTGCAATGTGTTGTTTTTTTTCTTATATAATATGTTATCATTTGATTTCTATCATGTTAACATCTTTTGTCACTTACAAATTTTTGTTGTAGGTTGATAACAAATTATTTGTTATCTCACTTGGTTCTAACTTTTATATGCTCATTGTGCATAATCCTCTTTATTGCTATGTAGATTAGTACTATGCTTTATGGGACCCTACACTTGCATATAGTTTAAAAGCATATAGAATTGAGTTCTAGAGGGTTGGCTTTGCATTTTTGTCTTTCAACCAACCTCTTTGCAAATCTCATTTTTGCTTCCGCTTTCCAAAAATCATCTCCATCATTATTTAGTTATAACAATACTCTAATCCTCTTCACTTCCTGTTAGGAAACCACATGCCTCATCATACGATCATCTCGTATTAATCGAGAAGAGGTACGTGACTTTAAGGATGAATTTCATTGTATGCTAACCATCATCCAGAAAAACATCACTAAGCTTATCTCTTTCGTTAACCCAAATAACCTCCTAAACACTTTGTTGTCATTCCTTATTTGATACACATTATGTTGGATGTCCACCAATTAAGGGGGAGAGAAATCCATTCACATAATTGTATTTTGTCAAAATTTATGTCTCTTAGACTCTAAAATACCAACACATAGGCAAACACCACTTAGCTAAAACTAGTTCACGAAACCACAACTAGTTCAACCTTTTTTACTTTTTATCACAAGTTTGCACCAATACCTCATCAAGTGAAAAACACATCATGTGTTTTACAAACTTCTTCATCTCCACAATCAACGAATCTAGGATTTTCCTTAACCTAGCACCTTACAACTTCACTATCTAGAACACCATCATAGGATCTTATCCTTTTCTCGCTTGACATATATCATGCATGTCATTGTCAGTGCAAATGATATATTAATCAAAACAGCCATTTCCAACACGTTGGTCCATCCAACTCTCACTTATATGATGTCATTCTCATCCTCATATAGGTACTCATTATTATTATTAGTATTTTCCATATTGTCTTCACTTCTTTTCAAAGTGATAATCATCCATGACGGTCAAAACCACGCTAATACTACCTTTCCCATTGTCACCTAGAATAAGTCATCTTTATAATTCGTGTCAATCAATGAACGAATTTATCTTCATGTTATCACTTTTATATTTTTTGGTATTATATTATTAGATAGAACGCATTATTGATTACTCTTGGGTTGAAGCATATGTAAACTTGCTCAAAACAATATGTTGTTAGTATCAATAAATCATTCAAATCATAACCCTTATGCATCATTGAAATGCAATGTCCATTCATATTTTTTTTTCTCTTAGCTTTGGTCACTTGACATGATGAAAGGATTGCATGAGTCCATATTTTTATATTTGCTATACATACGAGTTTCTAACTCCTTAATAGCTTCCTACCTAATCACCACCACCTTCCATCACCACTTTCACTAATCATCACCACCATGGATTAGCGAAAACTTACTTTTGTAAATCTCGAGTCATCTACCATCACCACATGAATCCTACTAGTAAACCGACACCAACACTAGCACCACTAGTGGCACACCCGATGGGAGACTTCGTATCTTCTTTCTAGGAAACTATTTTGTAGGCTTTTATCATATTATATTCTCACTTTTCTTATGATTGTAATTAGGAGACTACACTTCATGAGATCTTTGATTATATCATTTATCACATATATACATCTTATTTTTCTTTGTGAAAAAGATGAAATATATTGCACTAATGTTTTTCATTGTAGGTTCATCATCATATACACTCGATTGTATATAATTTACTCATCTAAGGATGAAGTTTGCATCAATTATTTTTCTTATTTTAGGTGCTTCTTGACATCCTAGAACAAGGAGGAATGTCCTTTAAGCACTCATATTGCATCGTCTATACACTTGGTTGTATATGACATATTTGTCTAAAGACAAAGCTTCTATTATACTAATATTTATTTTGAAGGTTCATCTTGACGCCCTAGAGCAAGGGGAGCTTCCGTCAAGAATTTAATGAATGCATCTTATATACACTTTGTTGTATATCACTTACTCGTTCAATGACGAATATAGTTTTGCACTAATATTTGTTTTGTAGGTTTTAATCATACCCTGACGCCTCAAACAAGGGGGCAACCGTCAGGGAGCATGCACGCATTCATTCTCACTTTTCAACAAGCATTTTTGCTTGATAAAAGTGGAGAAAATAGGCTAACATTGCTATGCCTTTTTCTTTTCATATATTTCTCATAATTTTTGTTGCATAAAACTAACCTTGATGTAGGTTAAGCCTCTTTATTTGATCCATGGATCCGCTACCAAACAAGGGACGGATTGAAGTAGGCGATTTAACTTCACTAGGGATGATGCAAGCTCGCCTTTTTGGGGAGAAATATAAGTTAAACTCAAGGACACGCCCTTTTGTTTCGACAAAGGGGAGAAAGAGTGTAAACGGAGAAGGTAATGTAAAGGTAGTAAGGATACAAGTAACCTTTTACATTTTACTTTCTATTACGTTTAAATATTTTGTCATCATCAAAAGATTGTTAGTGCAAATATTATGATATTTAATCTATACAGTCTCGTTGGTTTTGATTGATGACAAACATGTAACTTGTAATACATAACGTAAAATGTACAAGTTACTTGTAATTACATTTGTCTCAACATACATTCAACACCTCTCGATGTCTCAAGTCCTCGTATGTTACAACACAGGTTCGTACATGTTTGTTATGTGGCATTATGATCAAACCCATTAACAAATCATATAGAATGTTTAAAATACGTTTAGAGTCACTAAGTATTTTAATAGGTTAACCATTCTATTTAGAACCTCATTTTACATTTTGCATTCACAAGTATTTCAAAAGGTAACTAGACATTTTATTAACTAGTTACATAATACATTTTACAAGTTTACTTTGATAAACATTTTAATCTAAAAATGGAAATACATGTTACATCATGGCATGCATCATCTTTGAAATCCTTGGAAGATCTCTTGAATATATTGGTTAGATTGACACTCAATATATCAAATGTGATCTTGGTAAGACATGGTAAAATCTTGAAAAGATTTGAAGAAATATTTTAGATTTCTTGTCAGGCACCACGGACACCAAAATGCATAAAGGGCGGAACCCTTTATTTGGTACCGTGGTCCGTGGACGCTCGTGTCCCCTTTTGCCTATAAATAGAAGCCCATTGTTTTCTCATTTCTTTACCACTTGAAAACACACCTTCTCCACCTTCTTGCATACATTTAGATCTATCATTAACAATGTAGTAACATACATTAAACACCCTAATGATCATGATCATAATGCTTCTAACATTCATCTTTGTTGTAAGCATACTCTACATTGATCAACCAAGGAAAGCTTGGAGATCTAGCCATCCCCAATCACCACAAGTCGAAGATCTATCACAACAAGTTTAGGGAACTTGTGATCTTCATCATGAAGGCTTCCTATCAATGGAAGTTCATTTAGAAGTAGTCATTCATATCCATTAGACATTTGTGTCATGGATCATTAGTGTAAACATCATTGCATCATAACAACACTTTCACCAAACTAGATTAGATGGTTTATGTGTTTGTGCCATAAAACACAAGGTTTGTTATGTTGGGCCATAAAACATATTGGGAGTGGTTGTACCCTTGTAAAAGAACTCGACATCTAGCTTAGTGTCGGAAATATTGTATAGGCGATGTTAGGTTGGTTCTACCTTGAACTAGAACCTGGTATTTAGCTTTGTACCGGAAAAAGTGTAGCGGCGATTGTAGGTTTTCTCCGCCGTAGAAGGGAGCTTGTTGATTTAGTGAAGTAACTCTCGAGTTGGGTTTTCGAGGAGTGGAGTAGAGCGGAAGGAGATCCGTGACCGAACCACTATAAATCCTCGTGTTCGTTTTGCACTTTCCTTTCTTTATCTCTTTACTTTTATACTTGCACTATACTATTGTTTGTGATGTGGTTTAGTGTTCATGATTATGTGATAACTTAGTTTACTATGCTTTATATTAGTCACAAACAATAATTGGTACTTACATATTATAACAAGCTTTATAAGCGATTTGATACTAAAGATCTAAAGATTTTAAACGGTAACGTATTCCCCCCCCCCCCCCTCTACGTTTCCACAAAATTGATTTTGAAAGCTTTTGAGGAGAATTGTGACTTGATTATGAAAGCATTTTAACTGATAAGGATCTGATTTTGAGATTTTAAACTCCATTGGTTAAACATGCATGATTATCTTTTGAAAACAATTGAATGCCAAATAACTTTTTAATTTCATTGAAATCATTCTCCCCCTCAATCAATGACATAGGTTGTTGATTGAGAGATAAATATTTTGACAACTAAATCCAGATGATTATCAAAAATAGAGTCAGGAGTTATTTTTTCATAGCGGTTAGTTTTCAGCAGATAAATGTTTTAGAATCGAGCATGGAATTTTGAAAATATGATACAGTATGGCTCTGTTCTTTCTTTGACAAGCGGGGTTCTTGCGACATGACAATAAAACAACTTTTTCTCTTTCTCCCAAATTTTTTAATAAAATTGAGCAACATCTAAAGTCCGTGTCATTCTTTGAATGACAGACAAACAAGTAGATATTATCGAATCGAGAAAAACATGACAAATTGACAATATTTTTTTGAAGATTTTTGAATTTTTGATTTTATGGATTTTGAAAGTTTTATAATTTTGTATTTTGTTTTTTTGAATAAATATTTACAAGAGATAGATGAGCATAGACCTTTACTCCTCGTCTTCTTCACGAAGGCGTTTGAGTGTTCGGTTGAAGGCTTTTCAAGCCTAGTCGTGGAAGTATGAACTCAAATCGTTCTCTTGGAAGAGCTTTGGTGAAGATGTACGCTAAGCGATATTCAGTAGACCCTTACAAAATAGAGTTCCACCACACCTTTTTCCACTTGTTCCCTGATGAAATGATGGCGAATGTCGATATGCTTAGCTCTTGAGTGTTGAACGTTCTTGCATGAAAGAGCAATAGCACTTTTATTATCACAGTCTGAGAGGGATTTTGTTAAATACAAAGCCATAGTTTGTTAATTGAGATCTCATCCAAAGGATTTGAGCACAACAAGATGACATGGCTATGTATTCTACCTCTGTAGAGGAAATAGAAGTACTCATTTGCTTCTTTTACGACCAGCTCACTAGTTTATCACCCAAAAGCGAAGCACCTCGGGCGTTTGCCGGCGAGTATCTTGACATGCATGATCGGCATCGCATATAGGCATTGGTGACATCCGGTGTCCTTGGTACCAAAGTCCCATATTTATGGTTCCTTGGAATCTGAAAGACCGTTTAACCGCTTCAAGGTGCTTTTAGTAGGCTTAGCCGATATCTAGCACACATGCAAACGGCCGAACAAGATGTGCGGTCTACTAGCGATTGAGGTACATCGAGGATCAATCATACTACAATATTCGTTTGGTCAATCATGATCCTGAGTGGTCCTCATCTAGTTTGGTTCGATCAATCATGGGAGTGTCAACAGGGTCACTTGAATCAAATCCAAATTTCTTTAAGATCTCTGTAGCATATTTAGATTGATTTATGAAAATGCCTCCGGGACTTTGTGAAATTTGTAGTCCCAAGAAAAATGACATTTGTCCCATCATTGACATTTGAAATTTTGAACTCATTTCATTTGAAAAGCGGTCACACTCATTGGGGTCAGTCGAGGCAAAATGATATCATCAACATAAATTTGAACATGAATTAAATGTTTGCCTGACTTTCTGGTGAACAATGTTGGATCAATCTGCTCCTTTCTTTGAATCCGGTAGATAGAAGAAACTTTGATAGCGTATCATACCATGCCCTTGGAGCTTGCTTTAAACCATAACGGGCCTTCTTCAAACTATAGCGTGGGTAGGATGTTCGGATTCACAAAGCCTTCAGGTTGGCTGACATAGACGACTTCTTTAAGATCTCCGTTCCGGAATGCCGTCTTCACGTCCATTTGATAGACTACCATGTTCTTACTTGCGGCATTAGCCAAAAAGATTCTAATTGCCTCGATTCGATCAACGGAGCAAAAGATTCTTCAAAGTCTATACCCTCCTCTTGACGGTATCCTTTAGCAACTAATCGAGCCTTGTTCTTCAACACATCACCATGCTCATCAAGTTTCACTTTGAAGATCCATTTTATAGCAATGGTCATAGCACAATCTGGAGGTACTAACTCCATACATCAAGTCGATCAAACTCATGAATTTCTTCTTGCATGGCATTGAACCATCTATCTTCATTCATGGCGGTTTTGACATCTTTTGGTTCGATCTTAGAGTGTACGGAGTTGAAGAAGCACCACAAGGAATCGGTTGCAAGTTGTTTCGTGTGGATACTGGACGAGAGGGATTTCCAATGATGTTGTCTAATGAATGATCGTGAGTCCATTTTCTAAGGTGTTCATGTGGCAGTTGTTGAGGGACTGAGGTAGCGAGTTGATGTCTCACGAAGAAGATGGTTACGATGATGATTCAGGAGCAAATATGTTTTCAAATGGAGCATCTTGAGGAGTAGCAAAGGGATTAACTTCATCATTGATGCGAAAGCAGTTCCATGATGTACATTCGAAGATTGATGATTTGTTGATGAGGCTGAGTTATCGGCGGTAGGTGCTTCTTGACTTAATGATATTGAGGCGAAAAATTGACTTCATCCTCGGGGATCTGAAGGCAGTCTTGTGGGGATCGAGTTCATTAGCACTTGGCTCATAGAGTTCATCAAGCATCGGATCAAACAATTTCTTCAAATCATCTTGATAGGAGGTACATATGGAATAGCGAGGAGAGGATTTTGGTACAAGGGATGAACCAATGGGACTGCTTTTGAAGTGCGGGTCCGACTGGGTTATCCAGGAGCCATTTGACGGTCACTCATCAAGCGTGCGTGAATTATTTCCATGATATCTCGGGTTCTATTATTGTATATTCGGTAACCTTTTCTATCCGGGTGCATAGCCTACAAATACTCCAATGCGCTTTGGTCTCAGTTTTCTAAATCTTGACCATCATTGGTTGGATAACATAAAGCACCAAACACACGAAGGTATGATAGATCAGGTTTTTGATTGTGGACAAGTTCGTATGGAGTCTTTCCGTGAGATGTGTGAATTAGAGATGTATTTTGAGTGTAACAAGCGGTGGCAATAGCTTGACCCATAGAAACATTGGAACCTTTGGTAGATCAGCATTGTCCTGGGCTTGACCTACAAGAGTTCGGTTTAGATCTTTCAACTACACCGTTCTGTTGAGGAGTTCGAGGAACACTTCTTTGAGGACTAATTCCAATATTTTCATAAAATTCATTGAGTACTTTATTAACAAACTCAGTTCCATTGTCAGTTCGGACGATTCTAACCGTTTTGTTGAGTCGATCAAGTTCCTTTGTGATGCGGATTGGAGGAGCATTTCATTATTCAAACATCCATCATCATGTAGTATATTCACTCTTCTCCCCCTCAAAAATTGCATCCGAGTTGCCATTTTGATTTAACAAGAATAAGAGAATACACCAATGAACGTAGATCCACTTGATGACTGAATGAGCGTGGAAAAACATGAAGCTTGTTGATAAAGAATGTAGATGAGTATGGCCATTCATGAGAGAATTTCTCTTTAGTGAAGAAGATAAAGCGCCGAGAGAAAGTACACTTTTCTTTTCTTTGAAACGGGGCTTGAAGTGTTATCTGCGGACACCATTATGATGAAGTACGAGGCACTGAGCGAAGTGAGCAGGCGTCATTGTTAAGAGCCCGTCATATGTTTAGAGCCGCCGAATCCAAATACCAAGGGACAATTTATGCGTACAGCTGCTTTGGACAATGACGAAGATAGAGAATTGGAAACATTGGATCCCAGCGTCTGATGGGTTCCTTTTGGTTGCACAAGCAGTCTTTGAATCAGCAGAAACCCTAGATGCAATGGCATTTTCCCTAGGAGTTGAACTAGTAGAAGCATCAGACTTAGTCAAATGACATTTTGTGCTTAATGGGATTATTCTACCAGTTGGCTTTACAGGCACTATTCTAGGCATAGTGGATCTAGCTAAGGGGTAAGGTTTGTCATGCGTTAATATTCGACACGTGGGCTTACTGAAATCCTACATTTGTAAACACATTCCTGTAGGTTTCAGTTGCTTAATCTGTTTAGCTCTCCAAGCTTTCTTAACTGGGTTATGACTCTTAGACCTCAGAAATAACACATCACATTTATCATGACTACCAGAAATTAAACATTTTTTACATGTTTTTTGACGACATAAGGCCTCGAATTAATTTTAGTAAGCTTAGAGCTAATACTAGAACTAACACGATTCTTTTTGTTCAAATCAAACTTCTTGTCCCTATAGTGTTCTTTCACTTCCTTATCATGATCACTTTTAGTTTGCGTAATCCTATCCTTCTTTGTATAGCTTCTAGGTTTGACCCATAAACTTTAGTGTCAATCTTAACATCTGTAGAAGTAAACGATGGGAACATTACATGGCTTCACTACTTTTCTGCATTCTGGTCTAGAAGTCTTTGGGATCGAAATTCTAGGAGGTACATACATCACGCTGCTTGCTTGAATTTAGACATGGAACAAGGCATATCAAGGGTCACATGCTTGGCTTTAGGCATAGAACAAGACACAACTATTCTATCTCCTTATTGCTAGATTTCGGACTTGTGACAATTACATACTCTAAGAGTTCATGAGATCGTTTGGCATCCATGCAGGCATAGGCTATAGTACTATCAAAAGGTTTTTCTAATCTTTCATCTTCAACAATCTCACGGAGACCCTTCAAACTTTCCTTAAGGTATGAGAGATATGCTTTATGTGCAAGTTCATTATTCCTAATGGGCGGGGGAATATATAACATATCGATAGCATATTTATCACAAGCAAAAACCTTAGGAACAGAGTATTTGCAATTGGGGATTGGCAACTTTCCTTTCACCTCACGCTTTAGATTCTCAATATCGTTAAGTAAAGAAGTTATATTTTCAATTTGTTTATCATGATTAACTTTAAATGAATCACATAACTCTTTGTTTTGATCATTAACCTTTGAAATTTCAACTTTAAAACAATCATTTTCCTTTTGCAAGTTATCAATTATGTTCTGAAGTTGAAAATTCTGAGAATCTAAAGGTGGAGGCATATGGGAACGGTCACATCCTTCTTTCACCTTTCATTGTGAAATTTGGGCTTTCAATCTTTTGATCGTGTTATAATGAGCTCGAATTTGTTCATCACTTTTGCTAATTTCAAAAGCGCATCAAACTCAGGCATCGAGGAGGATGTCTTGATATTTGAGGTTTTAACATTTTCTTTGAGATGTTGATGTTTTAATTGCAAGCAAGATGTTCAACTTCTAATTTAGAATAATGTTTGACCAAGTTATCATGATCATCCTGTTCTATTTTCTCATGCAATTTTGAATTTGTTGTTTCAAGCTCAATGACACGATCATGGGAGACTTTTAGAGCAACAGATAATTCATGAAATTGAGAAGCATTAATAGAACAATTTGTAGCAGTGAAAAACACATCTTGAGCAATACATTGAAATGATTCTCATTCATGTATGCAAGTTCTTCCTTTCAATCTCACTATATTTTAATTCTCTCTCATAGTCACTAACCTCAACAATCATTGCATCAAATTCCTTTTACATTTCTTTAATATCGAGAATCGTCCCTTTTTAAGACTCTCAAATTGATCTTTTAGTTGTTTAAAGAAAGGCATGACCTCGGTTAAATAGCATTCTTTAGTTTGCTCAAAACCCCTTTCCCCAGTTATACCGTGGGTGTGATCCTTTTCTTACAAGTTTTCTCAAAATCAACAAATAGTTGAAAGATAACATATTGGCTGATTAAGGTCTTGCTTTTAGTGGCAATAGATCTAGGAACTAAGTGCATTGGTGTATTAGGAGGATACACAGTTGCTTTAGGCAGTTTCCTACAAAGGGGATTCTTTTCAACAAGATTTTCAGCTTTTTGCATTTCCATATCCTTTTTCGAACACTTGTTAGGGGGTTAATAGAGTCTGAGGCTTAAACTTATTCAAGGAGATCCAATTTTCTTTAGTGTAATTATGGGGTTTGATCGTTATGTTATTCTTTTTACACTCGGGATCTTCTAACTTCTTATTCATTTTCTCCCTAGTGACTTCACCGATTTCTTATCTTCCTCAGTCACTCAGTATGCAACTAGGTTTCGCCTAGGCTTAAGGATTTCATTACCATCATAAAGCACCTTATGAGCATTTCTAGCCTTTTTAATTACCTCTGGATTTGGTTCCTCAACAAGTGGAATGCTATGCTTATAAGCTTAAGACTCTATGCTTAGTGATCATGTGAAAGTCGAATGGTATTCCTTGTGCGTTACAACTTATTTTCAAGCTTGTTTTCAAAGTTTTTAGATTGGAAAAATCATTCAAAAGTTTTGATTCCTTAGCCTTGAATTCTTGCTTAAGCATTTTAACATTTTCTTGAAGTTCGTGTTTTGCTTAGATTTTAGAAAGCTTTTCTTGTAAGGAGTTTAACTCTTGTTTTAATACTTCTTCTCTAAAATAACTTTTTCTAATGATTATGCATATTTGGACATCCATTTCCTGCTCACGGTGGTCAACTCAAACTTAGCCGCGTTGTTCATAAATAGCAACTTGATCCTTATATATGTTAAGCTCGGTGGTAAGGGAATCATCGGGCACAAATCAGCGTACTCATGCAGTTCATAATCATCATTTTGAGTAGAAGATGCACAACTAGGTACAATAGAAACATCCATGCAACTTACCTGAGCATTGACATGCAATTTGTGCGAGTGCATCTCAATCTTGGGTACATTGAAGCTTCCATGGAGCGTTCCTTTGCATTAACTTACACGGTTGTGTATGCAGTGCACCTCTCTCTCTTATGAATTTGAGCACGAAGATTCCATTTTTCCATTATCTGACTCATCATTTTTGTTGTCCTGACATTGCATTCAGGCAACACCCGATTCTTCAACAGATACATTACCCAACTTATCACAACAATCTTTCAACTGCACCTGACACTCATTCACGTCTTCATTCTTTTGTGCAGATTCTTCAATGTACTTTTCACATTATCCATGAGTTGGATAAATGTCTCAATGAATTCCTGAATTTCCATTCGGTATGTTTTTGAAGGAAATTCTAGTCAAGTGTTGATCGTGTCTGAATATTCCCTGATGAATGGCTAAAATTGTTTGTAGATTACTTGAAAGCTGCCACTTTGGAACCATCCTTTTGAACCTCTTCATTGGTAATTTGCAACTTTAAATGTTCTAAGTTCAACAGCAAGCTTCTTGTCAATGTAGGTAAGTCTTGGCGAAAAAGAGCACTACATGTTAGATCCCCGGCTATGGATAACGATTGTGTGAGGTCTTGATGAAGTATTTGATATAGCTCAATCTGCATTCCATTGCGTGGCATTCTCATTGTACTCATAACATGAAGATCTCACATCCTCATTGTTTAATTCAAACATCTTTAATTGTTGATGTAGCATCCATTATCATTATTATCCACAGCATCATACAATTTAAGCACCGAGATCCAGGGTTAGGTAGAGTAAGACATGATGTGTTAAGATGGTGATGGATCGATACAATGAAAACGATTGAGAGTGATAGGACTTTAGATTGTTAGTAGGAAAATTTGAAATGTTGATTGGTTGAGATTTGGATTGGTTGATGCACGTTTTTCGCGGAGAATTTTTAGGTCTAAAAACTTAAAACCTCAATAACTTCCTTTCGGAGGGGATTTGGGCCTCGAAAAATTCGTTTCACGACTTTGTGGTAAAACCTCACAATATTCACTGTTCGTCGTTTTGGCGGTATTTTCATTCGCTGAAAGAGTTACGGATCAAAAGTTATGGCCGTTTGAAGTTTTGACGTAAAAAGTCAACTTTGGTCAAACCTCTTCTACGTAAAAATCAACCAAGTCGCTAAACCCCTTGAACCAAGTAGCTAAGTACCAAGTTAAACTAAGTAGCAACTCGCTAAATCACCAAATAAGCTAAGCACCAAGTCGCTACTACAGTCAAAGTCAATAAATTTGAAACAACTTCGCTAAGGTCCAAGTCTCATAACACCAAATCGCTAAGAATACTAAATCGCTAACAATTTTACCTTGCAATCGCTCACACTTTTGAAGCAAATCGCTAACCTCACTAAGTTAAGCTAGCAGTAGTGGAGAATCCACTAACTTGTACTATTTGTCGGCTTGTCTCAATAGACAAGTCGCTAGGACCAAATCGCTATCAAATAACACTCCAATTAACTAACTTTTTATGAAGCAAGTCGCTATGATGAATATCACACCGAGAACCAAGTCGTTAGCAAGAAAAATCACATAAACACTACTTTTCAATCCAAAAACAACCCAACCAAGATGATTCAAGCTTACCCAATGAAAACCTAAACACTTGTGATGATTCTAAACACAAAAGTACTAACAAAATCCAAGCTTTAACACAAGAAATCAACCAAATGATGCACAAACCACTAAACTTTTTCAAACTCAAAAACCACCTAAAAACCACTAAAAATCCAAAGATATGTAAGATATGATCTAACCATGGCTCTTGATACCAATTGTAGGATATTGGATTTCACATACACATCAAACCATAACACAAAGTAGGCGTATAAGTGGAATTCTAGAGAGAGAAAGTTAGAGGTTTAGGGAACTTTAGTGAGAGAAAGAAAATTCTTATTATGAGTTCCAACTCTCTACCTTGGAAGGTAGAGAGTATTTATAGTCTTACAATAAAACGTCACACAATGGGCTGTGGATCAGGCATACAGTGGGTAAAGACCCGTCCGTCCTCCACGGTGTTACTAAACTAAATACTACTTAACATAGAAGTACTATGACTACGAGCTTTCTAACGATTACATATACTTGAGGTGACCGACTCTTTAATACCTGGAATTTCTAATTCCTAACAAGATGCTTGGCCTACAATGTAACTTTATCACTTCTTTTATCTCTTAGGACTTATGATTATGTATTACAACTTGTGGTGTACTTGTCATCTTGACATGGTTTGTTGCTTTTCATGATGGAATGTCATGTCTTTGTAGCGGATATGTTTATGGTCCCGCTATTGTGCGATATAGTTTCGCGTCTTTGAGGTGGGCATGCCACTTCTGCGATAGGTTTCGCGTCTTTGTAAGCAATATAGCTTATTATCCCTTTTAATGGCGGGATGGTTTTTGGTACCTTTTTATGTAGCTATTTATAGCTTTCTTAATCCCTTTAATGGCGGGATTAATGTCATTTCACGATGGAGTTTGGCATTTTCTAGACGGAGTTATTGCCTTGCGTGATGAAATTTCACCCCTTTAAAGCGGCTTTCTCTTTTTGCGCACTATGATTCCGCGTCTTTGGGGTGGACATGCCACTTTGTGTATTAGCTATTTATAGCTTTTTAATGCCGGAAGATTTTTATTGAAGTGACTATGTCACTTTCGCCCGATGAGGTTTCGCGTCTTTGTTGTGGACGTGCCACTTTGCGTGATAGGTTTCATGTCTTTGTAAGCAATATAGCTTATTATCCCTTTAATGGTGGGATATTGTATCGGTCTGGACCTTTTTACTTAACTTTTTAAAGCTATTAAATGTCGGGAGATAATCATGGAAGTGGTCATGCCATTTTTGCGTGATGGAGTTTCACGACTTTGGAAAGGCCTTGCAGTGTTGCGTAATTTGTTCGTTCTTGACTTCCTGGCATCATTATGTAGTTTTTCCTACAAAAGTTACATAAAATTCTTCCTTTTTTTCTTGTTATATCAGTTTGTATAAATAGATATAAAATGATGATATCCTTTTGTATAGCCACAAGTGATAGACTCATTGTCATATCATTAGCTTTCGAGTATGGCATGATTAATTTATATGCACATGAAGCTAAGAAGCCAAACCTGATCGTCAAGTGACGATGTTGTTCTTGTTGTTTCGTCAAGACTGAAATGAACGGGTTGCGTCATGTGTTTCTTCAAGATTTTTTAGGTTGGTCTTTATTGCAACATGATCTTGGATTTCTGCCTTGAGATTTTCAAGCCCAGTCTTTAGAGTCATTACATTAGATGTGTGTTCTTTCAGTTGTACTTCAAGTGTAGCTATGATGGTATGAAACTCATTTTAAGCCTTTGCATGTGTTTCATTCAGCATGTCTTTAGAGAGGTTGAGGCACGTGAGCTCGTGAAGCAGTTGAGTTTTCAAACAATGGTGCGAGAGGCGCATACCGCACTGCGTCTGGCTACGGGGTATATCAACGTTATTCGGGCGTTGTGATGACGTGTTCCAAGTGTGTGTTTGTTATATGTATTAATCTTATTGTTGGTGTATGTGGCTGGTTGTGTTGATGTGAGTCATTTATGTGGTCTGTGTGTGTGTGTGTCAACACGTTTGTAGCGCTAGGTTTCCTATCGTAGGTGTTGTTGTGACAATTCGGCCAGGCTTGTTAGCCCGTATGTTGGTTGATGTCTTATGCAGCGCGTTTAGTGGGTTACATGTTTTATGGGTTCTATTTGTGCTCTTATTCTCTTAGTTGATGTGTACCGTTGAACGTTTTTTGTATTGGCTGCCACAGTTACTACGTGCCAGGAATTCGTGCTACTTATGTCCGGTAAACCGGCATGTTATGTAATGAGTGCTTATATGTAGGAAAATTGTCACGCTTAAGAGCGCACGACTATAACTTATACTGCCATTGTTGTTGAATTACATAGTACAAAATTATGCAAGTGCGCCTGCACTTTACATATGGGTACAACACGGTGGGATGGCGTTCCCTATTTGGACCTAATATCTGTCGTGACCCGCATATTCCATGCGGGGATGATACAAAACTATGCAGGGATTCCCGCATTTGACACCCCAGTCTTATCCCCTGGTTTGGGATTACATAAGTGACTTAATTACACATTCGACACATATTTTCTAGTTATACTAATAGGGACATCACTGGTTCATGTTCCTTGAGCCGAGGCTAGTCCAGCTTTAGTTTCTTGCCACTGCGCGAAGAGGACTCGTCACCGGTTTCTTGGAACAGCTGTCTGCGAACACTGGTTGACTGAATCTCAGCTCGCTCCCTTTCCTTCTCTATT
Organism: Chrysanthemum makinoi; assembly: GCA_910596185.1. NCBI lineage: Eukaryota > Viridiplantae > Streptophyta > Magnoliopsida > Asterales > Asteraceae > Chrysanthemum > Chrysanthemum makinoi. Next base: position 208,094,779 of record OU343218.1, on the reverse strand, counting down.
GGGTCATCTGATTGTGGGGGTGGGGTGATAATACCTGGGCCGATGTCGGTAATAATGGGAGTTTGCACCTTGCTTTCTGCGGTAGCGGATGACGATCCTTCTTCTGCTTGTAGGGGAACCACCGGTAGAATCTGGTACTTCAGGACTTTGAATTCCATCAAGGATGAATTTTGGAAAACCTCTGCGGCTACCTTTAGCAAGATGCAGACGGAAAACATGGGTTGTATTTCCCAGTTGTTGTATAATAGGTGGTTGGACCAGCGGGTTTGGTTCCGGGATATAGCTTAGTAGGTCTGTGACCTTTTGTCCAACCAATGAATCAGCCTCAGGGCTGAAACAGGTTACCATTACGCTTCCACTTTCGTCAGCTATGACTATCTTGAATGAATAGCTGTTGCAACAATTAATGGGGTTAGGATTTCAGACGTCATGGCCTTTGCTAATGGTATATATGCATGATGTGAACCTTTTTTTTGGCCATTTTATATGTATGTAACGTTCTGCGCAAGTTGGTTGTTACCTGTAGCTTGCGACCGGTTTCATCCCCGGCTGTTGGCAATGCCTGTGCGGCATTGTTTCAGCAATCTTGTTCCTGCACACCTTGCACCGATTGAAATACCATGGTGATTGTTCGTCAATCCTGACGATTGTTGCATGTGTCGTGAACTGTTGCTGCTCAATGAAACACAAAACTCTTGTTATTTTAGGTTGCTACAATCTATTTTCGGTCGTAGGAGTAAGTTGCTTACGGTAATACTCTCTGGGGTTGCCTGCGTTAATATGTTGACAGGTGTAAGACGGTGAATTGCCGGTTCATTTTCGTGGCGCGTGTCTGCCTCCGGTAGCTGTAGCGGTTCTGCCATAAAGCCCATTTCGTCATACCTGTGTCGATGCACCTTTGTTAGTTATAAAATGTTATGTTTGTGAGTGTGTGGCCAAAATGCTAGAAGCATACGTTTGGCGTATACGCTCTGTCTCTTCGACTCTCAGATTCAGTTAAAAGTGCGTCCTGGGGTGTTGCTGAAAGCTGTAGCCCTCCTGTTTGTTCATATGGTTTGTGTTTATGTTAGTAGTACTCCTATTGGGTGTATCGCGCGGCATTTGAAATGATATTATATGTACCTGAATATCTTTTTGCCCAGCAAGAGCTGACACCAATGATCACCGGCTGTTCCATCTGAGCCAGCGTGTGTGTTGGGAAGCAGGTCGCCATGTCATTCCAGAGTGTTAACGTCACAACATTGCCGCTGTATGGTTAGTGTTAGACATAAGCTTCATAGTTTTATATGTATGCTGTTTTGATAATTAGTGGCGCTTACTTCAGGTTCTGTATGTCGATGTTTCTGCGCAAAATCCTGTTTGTTGTTGGATCTCCAAATTCTTTGATTGGCCCAATAGCTCGGATCAGTCCTATGTAATCTGTTCACATAACATGAAGATAACATTTTTACCATTTTTTACATAAAAGCAGGGTGGCTCTGGATAACATACATGTGAGCGTATAGTCCCTTGTGTCTGCGCGCCGGGCTAACTCGTTGTAAGCAACGAAGTTAAAGTGATGTTCTGGGAATCCACGGTCTTCTATTTCAGTTACCTTAGTGTATTTTCCAAACAGCAATGTAATAGGATTGTTTAACGTTCGTTGCCAATTCTCAGTTTTTTTGCATCCGAAACGCTCAATCTTGTAGCACAGGCCTGGCTCGAGCTTAGTGTCAAAGAGTTTCATGTCCCAAAGCTGCACGTTCGCCTGAATAGCTGTTGCCTGTTGATGTGATAGTGTGAGTGAGTGACAACATTCATTTAAAATGTATGAAAGGTTAAAGACCGTGATGGCTTACGTGTTTGTCTAAAAGTATGAAGCACAGTCCTGTTGGTTTTGGGTCGGGCACGTTTTTAGAGAGCCATTTTCGGTAGACCTTTACTTCGAGTGGCCTATCCAGATCAGTGGGTTTTAGGTTCATCAAATCACTGCCCACTGATTCCAAAACCTGGACTTTACCTTCACTCGCCGCCATAGTTGGTCCTGATTCATCTGTTTTTGCCTCTACCGTTTTGACTGGCGGATCTGCGGTGGCCATACCTTTGCCTTTGTCCACTGTGGTAGGCGTCACCGATTCATCTGTTTTTTCCTCAATCGTTTTCACTGGCGGATCTGCGGTGGCCATACCTTTGCCTTTGTCCATTGCGGTAGGCGTCGCCGATTCGTCTGTTTTTTCCTCATGCGTTGTCATTGCTTGATCTGTCGTAGGTTTACCTTTGTCTGCCATTTGCCTGTCAGTTACACAAAAACGCAGTAATGTAAGTTTAGCGTCTTCTAATAGCCTATTCATCTGGCGACACACTGGTGCATAACATTTGAGTAGGCAGACTCGCAACACTTTTTATAGTTTATGGTTAAACTAAAAATGGTCGTTGCTGCATATATTTTAGCACAACTTATTGACAAAATGTTAAGGATAACAGCAATGACCTGCATACTGCCTGGTTGCTGAGCACGCACCTAACGCATTGGGAGCTACGGGGTAGTGTCAAACATGAGGGGCAATGCCCATAAGAGTGATGTAAAGTTCCTAGCTGTTCTGGAAATAGGCCATAGAAGACTAAAGGAGGCGTGTGCCACTTTGCATAGTTGATAATCACCAACATGTAGCATTATAAGCCATAATGCAACTTACTAACAGTGGGCAAGCACATAGGATCATAAACCATTCGGTGGTTAATAACTAATATAAATAGGATATGACGCAATGCAATGACAACATGATTTTGCAAGAACATGTTAGATGGAATAGAATTCCGTTGCGATCATAGCTACAACATGCAAAAATGATATCATATTGCAAAAAAACAACGTGAAACTACTATGGGCAGCAAAACTTATGAGCAAAAAGTGCCAGTCTATAAAATATAGTTGTAAACCAAATTGCATTGGATCATCATATAGGGCTGCAGATGCGGAAAAAAAAGATATATGTAATGAGAGTGCATGTATGATGTGTGCAGCAGATCGCGACTCATGAAGCCAGAAGGCGCCTATAACCTGTGGCATAATAATTTTGTTTAGAAAGTCTTTATAAACAATATTTTTTGTCGTGTTAGGCTCTCTCCCAGGCGATGGCGCGACCACCATTTTAACCGGCGAAGCGCTGCGTGAAAGAAAACATATAGCGATATTCTTGATGACCAAAGATTGGCTCGGGTAGATAAACACCGATTTTCTTCAACGTAGCGGCCACGGCTCTTGTTAATTGTCATCAGCGTAGCAGCACTTTTCTTTGAAGCGCTTTCTTTTGAAAATGAACGGCAGCTTCTCATCATTTGCTGTTAGCAAAATCCTTGGTATAAACACCTTCTGAGCAATTCGTGTCCCGGTTAAGATTTTTGCCTCTATTACCCTCGGAAGCAACTGAGTGACAATCATTCTGGTGCCATTACATAAACCACCAGCCAAATTTAGGTTCTGAAGAAGCATTATTGGTGTGCCAATCTTTAGTTCCAGGCTGTGTGCTAGTAAACCAGAAAACGCCAATGAATTGAGATATTCCGTCGGGTAAAGCAATTCTGTCGCACCCCCGTCATTTGACCGCGGAATCGCCTGGTCAACGCTGCTGTAGAAATGACTTTCATTATCCAATGCGTCCATAACCTGTTTGTTGATGATATCCTCTGTTTCATTCTTCGGGCACACTATCGCCTTGTCATGTAAAACTTCAGCACACGGATGCTCAAGTGTCTGATGATCGTATATGAAATCTATAAGTTGTGTTTTCCTTCATCATTCGGAGGGAAACAGTACTTATCAGGTATGCGAATCCATGAGGAGTTTTCAGGATCATGAGCATCAGGCTCACCAATACTCCCATTCCCTATGTCCAACAACCAAGCAGCAAATTCTTGTGACTCTTGGCGTTGAGTCAATGTACTGGGACCCGAGTGCACGCGCATATTCTTCCGGAGGGAAAAAATTCTGAAGTGGCGTCATAGGTATGATTCAGATATTGACGAACCGATAATGTCATTTTTCGTCCCCTTCTTCTTAACTGGTAACGTTTGTCTGAAATCACCCCCGAGCATTATACTTCTCCCACCAAATATCTTACCTGGAGCATCAAAAATGTCCCTTAACGTACGATCAAGTGCCTCAAAGCACTTTCTGTCGTTCATAGGCGCTTTGTCCCAAACAATCAAATCTGTTTCTTTCATCAACTCTGCTAGCTGAGACCCTTTCCTGAAACTACAAACCGATTCATTTGTTAAGTTCAGCGGAAGCTTGAAATGTGAGTTGCTGATGGACCCGATGGCTTAAAAGCAAGGCGATACCAGATGACGCTACAACGAGAACTATCTTCCCCTCTGACCTAAGGGTGGTGATGATTGGCTTCCAAAGAAATGTCTTCCCTGTACCGTCATGGCCATACACAAATATCATCTCCTGCATTCCGTTGGTGCATTAAGCTGAGAATGGCATCAAATATTTGCCGTCACCATTGTTTGTGGTATAAGCCATTCTACATTCTTACAAGTTCTACCGGTTATAGCACCTTTCTTCCATAATGTTTCGGTTCCTTAACACACGAAGCAAATCATCGGGAGGTGCAGATATGCCAAAGTCCGGGAGTGTCTTACCATGGTGTGCCAATGCCGCCTGAAGCTCATACAAAACACCCCCTTGCAGTTGCTGCTCATCAATATGCGGAAATTCAAGACCGTGTATGTGTGACAAAATACGGGGAATATCGTCTGGCATATATTGCCAAAAGGAATTCCATAAGCGTATGGGATCTCGGACGTCACAAAACACCAGGATCTGCGTGAACAACGCCCTCATTTTGGTGCGAGACACGAGTACGACTTCTGCAGCAAAAACCATTCGCCATCATCTTCTAGCAGACCAAGCGCTTCTGCCGCAGCCCTATTTGTCGGATAAGTGCAGTTATTGACAATGCGGATACCCGGGAAGGAGGTGCACCCACGTTGATGGCATAAGAGCGTGTGATAAAGAGATCCCCGAGCTTGATGAACATAGGTCAACCACCTATTGAAGGCTTGTTCGGTGTTTTTCCTTGGGAACCATTGCCTATCCTTTTGGACCACCGCAATTGAGGACGGAAGTGCAGGTATGTAAGATGCCTACCGATACCATGTAACCTGTTAAATGTCAGCCACTCAGTCAAAGTTGTCCGCTGTGCCCAAGTGTTTTCAACCACCGACTGGAGCCTTTGACGGTTTCTAAATGTAACATGCTGCATATTCTCTGCGTGGACAGTTAGTATTTGGACTGGTGGATCACGACTATGTATGTCAAACCCAAGGATACGCCAGCATGACTCGTGTGGCCCAATGTAACGTGCATCCATAAAGTTCTTTATTTGATCGACAACTATTGGCTGGCTGACAGGAGCTGATGTGGAGGGTGGTGGGTGAGCACCGGCTTGGCTTAACGCATCTTGTGGATGTGTCACCCTTGCAACGATTTTATCCGTACCCTTGGATATGTATTTGAACAAATACTTTATAAGCATACTCCACCCGCAACATTCCACATTAATGTGCGCATAGAAAGCCATAGACAACGTTCGATTATATGGGACAACGTACCCATTATCTAACTGCACGTTGTTTCTTTTGTGGTCAATGTACCTATCCCTATGCCTGTAGTGCACATAGCCTTTGTCGTCTATTAATGTTTGTTGGCAGTAGTCTTTTGGGAAAGATTTCTTACGACGATCGCCACACATACGGCGCGTGGAAATGCGAGGACCGCGGGGACCATCGAATCATGAACTCTGATGCGACTCTAAATCCTTCGGGTGCTGCCCGTCGGTAGCCTGCGGGCACATACCGTATGTCTTCAGCGGCATTGTCCCGGGGCAGCTCTATTCCACAAAAGAATATGACAGTGTGGCAAACCCCTTTTCTGGAACTCCACCGTGTATAAGACTGAAAGCAAGAAGGTAATCGGTTAAAACCCTGATCGACATTTAGCGAAAAGGTTGTTGACCACATACGAAAGAAAAATGAAGTTATATGTTGAAAGCTTAAACTGGTTTAACTGTATGTTTTTACCGTAAAGGATAATACCTGCAATCACGGGGCCAAATGTTTGGCGGTCCCTGACATAATTTATAAAATCATGTATCTTCCTCTCAAATACTTTCGATCAATCACGGGCGATCGTACTTGGTGAGGTGTGGAATGCGCGCATGTACTCCTCAATCTCTGGCCATCTGACATTACATGTAAACGTCACAAAAAAGGAGGGATTCCCATGAACCCTGCATATTGCCAGTGCATCCAGGTAGTGGTTGTACATGTATCGTGGACCGCCTGTAAAAGATGCAGGAAGTATGATCCTCGAACCAACATCTGACCCTTCTCGATCACCCCTGGCAACAGCATCATAAACCCCCGACAAAAACTCTCCACGGATATCTGCCTGGTTCTTGCGTATATAGTCCATCCTGCTTTGCTCCATACAGTGATGCGCCATCACCATATTCTTTGAAAAGGCGGACCCTCGTGAAGACCATACTTGTTGACCCTGTCGTGTATCTGATAGGAATAGTATTGATGCATTGTTATTCGCTTGTCCTCATTATCCTCTGCGAACTGTTCTCCAACCAGCCTTAACCCGGTGTGGTATCCTTGCTCTCCGTAAATGAATAATAGCGGCAAATGGAAGGCCATGTAACACGGATGAAGTTTGTTGACCCTTTGAGCATCACCTGAGTGCGACTCAATGATTATGTCAAACTCAGATTCACTTTCTGGACCGTCCTCAAAAACAATGGCTCCTATACAATCGGTACGTGAAGCGTCGTCTTGTGGTGCACCGACATATACAACCTTGAGCGAGGACATCATCTGCCCGAAGCTTGTCGCACACTGAATAAGCGCACCAATCGTTGTGCTCATCCGACGGCATGTATAAGGCCCTCGACAATATCCCTCCTTAGACCTCCCCCTTCCATTTGCGAAGTGTGGAAGCCCACATTGTCTACCTCATGGTCCGGTGTCATATATGTAAAATTTTGCAAGAACCGGGTCCTACACGTTTCCAGAACACGGTAGATCCAATACAATGGTAAATCTGGCCCGAAACTTTAAAAACATACGGGCCCCGACCATTGTTAACGGTTTCGTCAACCCTGGCGCCTAAGGACATCATGGAGAACATCACGGTTGTGGCCCGTATATTGGATCGTAATGTGCTCCGAGAAGAAGTGCTTTAATATGGGTAGTTAAGCTTGGGATGGCGTGACAGAGCCCCTACGCAACTTATTATACAACGGTCGAGCAGCGTGTAGACATGCTAAGCCTTTCCTGCGATACCCAGGCCGAGCATGGCAATACCGTGAACCTGATTGCGGCCTAAATGATTTGTATTTTGCGGCGGACTGCGAGTTTACCAACATGAGACTCTAATGAAGCCGTGCTAAAAACATATGCCTATGTCTTGAAACCCACGAATGACATAAAGTTACGTGTCAAACCTCTAGGCGCGGGGGCTGGTTCGTGTGGTGCACCGAACTTTGTTGTCGAAACCCTCGAACACCCAGCGCGGTTGCACCAGGCGGTTGGCGTGCACTTCATGATCATGTGCATACGGTCCCTTCGCGTAAGAAAGCGAGACAACAAATACATAACCAACGTCTGGGACCGCACATGGGGAAACTCTTATACCACTAACACAAAGGCGCATGAGAATATGCAATGCAACTTACAATACCGTAGACTATGTTGTGTAGAAGAATACAAAAACTCGCGTGGGTCTGTTGGACATGTGGTCGGCGGGGGCGATATGGAATAGGAGCCGAGGGTATATTGGCTGGAACAGCACATGATACTTGTGGGGCGGCTGTAGATGAAACCATTCCATTCCATGCATAACGACCTGTTGACAATCAGTATCGTTCAGTATTAAACAACCCATAAACCATACGGTCACTTACAAATAAGGACGGCATCAATTTATTAAAAATCGTGGAAAGCAAAAAAAACAACAAACCTCCAACCTGCAGACTACCACAACATCTGGTAGAGCCCATTCCTGACGTGAAAGTTATTAGCGATGCCTTGAACAATGAAGAAAAGGGAACCACATCGGTCTTTTAGGAGCAGACTCAAAAGTATTCCCCATGTCTGGAAATGTGATGAGAGCATCCTACAGTTAATGTGTCTACAACATAGATGCCAAGTGTGACAGGCCACAGTCATATCGGCAGACATGTATAACACACAGTGGCTGAGCCGTTTACCATGGTGACAAAGCGGACCGGTGTAATGGCGGACGACCTTCCATTTCCATGGATCGCCGGTGATGAGCAGCGTCGAGGGATTGTTAGCAAATATCGTCATTAAACGTTATTTATATTTTTGATCTTTACCTAAGTTTTGTTAATGACAAAAGTAAATTTAATTTGTATAAAAGCTTAAAGCTTGTCAAGTTTAATAGATATTAAAACAAGCTTTTTAAAACAATATATTCATCATTCAAGCATTTACATTTATGATTAGTAACATCTTGATATAACTCTAATCATTATGTATGATAGTAGTTTTTAGAATGTGTTAGGTTCTTAAAACCAAACACTACTTAAGTACTTGCATATTTCTAAAAATAGTAATACAACATATGACATCATGTGATGCATCATGGAAATCATTGGAAGATTTCATTAGATATTTTGTGTGGATTTGTACTCTTCATATCTTGCACAATCTCACTTTGATAGAGTTGACTTTGGCAAGATTTGATATCTTATTTGTCAGGCCGGCGGTACCAAAAATGGTACAGGCTGAAACCCTTTAAGGGTTCAGCGGTCGTGGGCGGCTCATCCATTTTGGCTATAAATAGCAATGCCAAGCCAAGTAGTTTTCATCCCTTTCTAACATACTCTCATACATATCTTCTCTCTAACCTTTCTACTTCGGTTTCATATCATATTAGTGATCTCTTTTGTAGCAAAGAAGATCAAGTCACATTCAAGCTTCAAAGAGAAGTTGGAAGTCTTGTTTGTTTAGTGTTGTATGATCTTGTGTTGATTCATACTTCATTGTTGTATTAAACCATCATAATCGTGTGAGTGTGAGTGGTTAGTATTTTAGTCCTCAAAATACATTGTGTGTGGGAGTGGTTGTACCTTTGGAAAGAACTCGACATCTAGCTTAGTGTCGGAAATAGTGTAAGTGTAAAGGTTTTCTCCGCGGGTGGGAGCTTGTTGACTAGTGAAGTTAAACTCGAGTGTGAGACTCGAGGTGGAGTAGAGCAAGAAAAAGAGTCCTTGTAGACCGAACCACTATAAACAACTTGTTGTGGTTTGATCATTTCTTTCCTTATTTACTACTTACATATTGCTTGCATATTTCATTAACATATCTAAGATCAATATTAATTGATCTTTACAATAAGTTTCAAAATAAAGTTTTGGTAGTAGTAATCCCCTTCGTTTTACAAATTGGTATCGAGCTCCTGTTTAAGAAATTTCTAAAATAAGTATTTTATAAACTTGAAACGATCCATGGATTAGAAAACTTTAAAGAAGGGCAATCTATAAAGACCACCACTCTGAAACCAATGGATTTATCTATTGGAAAAAGTTTTGAAACATATAAAATCAAAAGATATAGATCTTTGGTTTATTATTGTTAAAGGGATTTTAGTTCTACAACAAAGGATATTTCTGTTGATGAACAAAAGAAACTAGTTGCTAAATAATGAAGCTAAAATGATGCTTTATAATGCTTTACCTAGAAAGAATATGAGGTACATGTGTGAAACCGCCAATTTGGGAATCTTTAATTGTTACACATCAAGGTAATTCACAAGTCAAGGATAACAAAATTGATCTTCTTGTTCAACAATATGAACAATTTGTTATTTCTGAAGATGAAACCATTGATTGTGGCTTTGCTTTCTTTAATACTATTATTACATCACTTAAAGCACTTGATGAATCTTTTTAAAGTAAGAACTTTGTCAGAAATTTCTTAGAGAACTCCATCCCAAATGGAGAGCTAAAGTGACATATTGAGGAATCAAAGATCTCAATAATGTCACTAGACGAGCTAATCGGTAACCTCAAAGTACATGAAATGGTGATGGAGAAAGATTCGGAGATCATTAAAGGAAGGGAGAAGATCAAATCCGTTGCTCTAAAAGCAAAAGGAATCAAGTGATGATGAATCTTGCTCCGTGAGTGAAGATGAGGAATATGCCATGGCCGTTAGAGATTTTAAGAAGTTCTTTAGAAGAAGAGGAAAGTTTGTAAGACAACCTCGAGAAGCCATTCGAAAGATCGGGATGACAAGAGGGTAAGGTGAAAGAAAATGTTTTAGATGTGGTGATGCAAGTCACTCTCATAGAATGTCCAAACCACCTAAAAGCAAAACTCAGCGAGCTTTTGTAAGTGGTGCTTGGAGTGATAGTGAAGACGATGAAGAATCAAGCAAGGAAGAGATGGCTCTAATGGCACATGAGTCAAATGAGGTACTTTCCGACTCTTCTTATTCTTCTATTGATGATGACACCTTGCAAAAACAATATAATAAATTGTGTGAGCTAAGTCTAAAAATCATAACTAAAAATATATTTTTAAAAACCAAAGGGAATTTTGGAAAATGAAGTTTATGAGTTAAAGAAAAAAAAAGCGACTAGAAAAGGAAAAGCAAATGACGATGATTGTAAATCATGTCAAGAGCTTAAACTTGAAATAGAAAAAACTAAAACTCACACAAGAGGTTTTAATCGAAAACAATTCTAAATTTAAAAGGTTTAACAAAGAACATAAGCTCTTGCCGATGAAATAGTTAAAATTCATAAAACACCGGGGAGACATGAATGGGCTGGGTTTTAATGAAGTATTAATTCCAAGAGTCAAAACAAAGCGGTAGAAAGGAAGAACATACATTCAAAATTAGCTGATGCAGCCACGGACGGACGGAACCAAAATAAGTGTTCGTCCATTGTGCAAAATGGTGTCGTTAGGTACTTGAGAGCGAGAATGTTATATGCGGGCCGTCTTGAATTTGTTAAAAATAAAAGAAAACCAATAATAGTATTAAACTAAAACCATTTGTTACCGAGTAGGACTTGTCAAAAATGAATTTAGATCAAAAACTACTCAACAACGATATTAAACTCCTTTTGCCAACGCCCACTCTAAAGCAACCACAGCGTACAATCAACTACCAACACAATGGTTTGGAATCAAACTTTCTATACCATATCAAACTCCAGATTACATGCCATGGAACTCTTTACATCGTTCCATACATGAATCAAAATAAATGGTATGTATATTAAATGGACCCATGAATGTTGGGACCAAATGCTTGAGTTATTTGCTTAGGGTATGCTTGAAAGTTGGTTGGAACTTGATGAATGGATAAAAGATAGTGGTTGCTCACGATGCGGCCAGGCGACAAAGTCTCTTCTCATCATACCAGTATGTGAGTAATGTCACCTTTGGTAGCAATCTCAAAACAAAATTATTGGCAAAGGAATACGATTGCTCATAACTCCATAACTATTGTGTTGCTCTATGTGGATAGGTTAGGATTTAATCTACTGGTATTAACCAACTATGTGATAAAAGGTATAAAGTACTATTTGATGAAAATGGTAGTAAAATACTAAAGATGGTATCACCATAGCTAAAGGAGTTAGGAAAAATAACATATACGTCCTGAAAATAGATAAAACATATAATGAAAACTTTGCTAACAATATTAGATGATAGCTCATCTCTTTGGCATGAAGCGTTTAGAGTCGTATTAGGAGACTTATGAAAACCTATGTTAGGTCACTAGGTTTACAACACAAGTTAATAAAAGAGAGGCGATTGAACAAGATATCACACACACACGAGATAATAAGACCGGTTATCGTAGAGAGTGTTTGTGAAAGAAATACTTGAACCAACCAAATGAAGGTTTTGAGGGGTTATTTATAGGAGGAGCTAGGGCAACACTCCTAGTTCCCTATTCTTATTGGGCTTGCCTAAGCTTATGGGCCTTACATAAGCTAAGGCTAATAACAAACATAAAGGCCATAATAAAGCTAACTATTACATATAATACTAAACTTGAATAAGGTTTAGGAGTGATTCCAACAATCTCCCCCTCAAGTGTTATTACATATGAGTAACCAACACTGCGTTGGTGATGAAAGCGGTGAAAGTTGATGTAATAGTAGCTTTGGCGTCTTATGATTCTTCTTTCTTGTGAGAAGAATTGCCTTGATTTAACACATCTCCCGGTGTAGAGATAGTTTACTTTGAACGGTTATGCTTTGGCGTCATCTTTAACTTTGTTCTTTGATCATTGTTCTTTGTGGTGAAAGTGAAGTATGTTGTTGTTGTGCATCAAGTGCGCCTCAGTGCGCTTATTTCTGGTGTCTCCACGTCATTCTTCAACATGCTCACACCTCTGGCGTTGGAATTCATCGATGGAGTTCTTTAAGTCTTTAACTTTGTAGATTCTTTGTATTGACGAAGAATCATTCATTTGTTGTGTTGCTTGGATAGAACTTCCATTAGTGATGATGTTGGCGTGAGCATCAGAAGAATCTTCACGATCATTCCGCTCCAGAGCTTCCATAAGAAAAACATTTAAGCGGTTAGTAATAAGCGGATTCGGCACTTACAAGTTTGAACTTCGAGAGTGTTAACGACATAGTGTGAAAACACAACTCTAATTCTTACAAAGGCCGTTCACGAATGGAGTCCCACGAATATACGATGTAGAAGTACACCTACGATTCGAGATGAGTCGTGAGGTACACGAAGCATCACCTCACGGCTGTAGACCGTTTGAGACCACTAAGCGCAATCCACGGGGAGTTGCCGAAGTGACCTGTTTGTCGAGGTGTTTGATGTTGACCACAGCGGAGTTTCCATTCAATCGCGAGGATCACAAATGTGAACCTCTCATAAATGTTCTCGACAGATTGCTAAGATCTGTGAAGGACTCGATATGAACCATTGATAACCTTATTGTTGATCATCAAGTGATTAAATGTCAAGTGTACCTAGAGATCTTTTGATGAATCTCGTGGCTCTAGACTCAATAGTGCGTTTTGGTTTTCTGGAGCGGAGACTAGGGAGAGGGTCTCCTTCTTCACCAGACAATCTCTAAAGAAAGTAGTTTACGTAGGGTTCCCGTGAGAATGAAACAAGCTTTGTGAGAGAAACTTGAGTGGATAAGAAGGTTTAGTGCATGCGTCCTTTGGGTCCATGGCGACTTTTAATCTTCAATACGGCGTCACTAAGTGACAACCGTAAGCATATGAATTGAACGATTATGCGCCCTAAGTTGAATAATTCGGAGGGCTATTTCTTTTCACCCTTTTCTTTGCATTTCTTTTTAATTCTTCAACTCCTTCTTTCTCCGATTCTCATTTTCTCCTTTTTACAATCATACCTAAGGACTTCTAAATACTAACTATTTGTGGTGTCCTTGGGTAGATCCATCCGACTCTGGCGGATCATAGGACGATTATTCCTAACCTTAGTCACCTTATAACTCCATGACTAACATATGTTGCCATAAAACCTTGATGTGAAAAATCTCTCAAAGTGTTTATGAATGAAAAACATTTTAGTACCACTGTTGAGATAAAATTTTGCATAAATACTCCCCCACTCACATGTGCTTAATAGTTTTACGGTTAAAATGCACATGAGGAAAAGCGCACATTTTGAATTGATCACTCAAGATAGACAATCCCATGAGACGGTTCGTTGGCATAGTTAAAGTTGCATTGTCGACTTTTAGGTGACAACTAGCTCTAATAACTACCTTGAAGGTGTAGACAATCCTCGATAGGTTGTCAAACCCGTCGAGTTCATGTTTATCAGAGTTTCTCGAATGGTACATTCTACTCGGACAAGTCCTTTGCGAGACACGTTTACATCACTAGCGAACTAGTCTTGAAATTATTACCGGTCGAGGACAAGTCTTTTTCGAGTTACTAACAGTTAAGCATCGTCAATTCGTTGGTTAAGTCTGAATCACCCAGATTCATTTGCATTTTACACAACATATTTCTTATCACATATTTTCTCCCCCTCAAAAATGGCATATTAAAGTGTTATTTTTGAAGCGTTTGAGAATAAATATGACCATTTCGAGTGTTGCGGGAAGAATGACCACTGAGAACAATTTTGAATAAAGTTTTGATTCAATACTCCCCTCACAAGTGATATAAGCGGTTGAGGTTTTGAAAATCATAAGGGAAAGTACTTGTTCTTTTGAGCAAAACCTTGAAAAGTGAAAGGTTTGATAGGTTTTACTCAAAGTAAGAAGCTTTCGCTCCTTTTCTAAGGATTGTGGCACTGAAGCGTACCACGGGGTCCTTTATTTACAAGTACGGGTTGTACAACGTGTAATGTGTGCCATTGACATAATTAATCAACATCAAAATGATATGAAGAAAACAATTCAAGGGGTACGGAAGTGCGGTGATGTTCCGGGAGTGTGCGGTTGAAATCGGTTATGTTTCTCAGGGTCGACCACAACATAACTCTCAATCGTCAGGCGATCCCTTGAAACAACCGTTCATCAATCATTGTGATGATCCGTCTCACATCCCTCCTTTCACGAGAATTCCGGTAGCTTAGGAGACCCAATTTTCCGTATATCCTTCAACACGTATGCCAATCCATCCCTAACGGCTTCAAAGTATGATCCCGAACTTGAAGGTTCGCTACACATGCTTGAGTTTCTTTGAAGTTCACTACGGTAAACAACGCGAAAGGTTTCGATGAGTGTATATTGAGATAGGTGGTTGAGATCGGAAGAGTAAGCGTTGGAGGAGTGAGGTTGACAGCGTCGATAAGATTCAACGGCCATCACGGATATCTTCAACACGTTCTTTGATGACAATGCCTAATGAAGATGAGGTGACTTGATAAATTCACGTTGAATTTGGTTGAAAATTGTCTCATGCGACCACACTTTGGCAAGGTACATGTCTTCGATATCGTTGAGACAAATTCTCAAAGTCACTTCAGAATGCATAGTCCCTTTCATCTTGTCGTTTGACTATGATCTTCTTAAGAATGTGTAGTCCCACTTAGATTGAAGATCAATGTGTTTGATGGCACGATGTCTTTAGAACTATACACTGCATGTTGAGACTTACGAACGGCGACTTACGTAGTAGATTAGGCGTTCGGCCAATGATGAATCCCATACAATGCATCTTGGTCATATGCTTCCACTGTGTTGGAGAACAAGTGATTGGCACGTTCCTCATAGCTATGCGGTTTGAGTAGATAGCTTGGGGAATGGAAGTGTCAATGATGTAGCATATTTCTTGAACCATCGCCACCATGGAGAAAATTCGGTCTTTGTTGAAGAAATATCGAAGGAATCCGTGGTTCATCTGGTTGGCCAATGGTCGGTGGGGTTTGGTCCAATCGGTGTAGTATGGAGGGTTGTCCCTTTGTGTGAAGTCAATGTTTGCTTCTGGGTTGAGCCAATCCATGTTATTAGACATAGCTCGAGCAATGTTCTCAAGGTGATATTCAACCTCGATGCTTTCGAATTTGTCTTTTAGAGTTGAAATGCTTCATTCTTGATTAAGTCTCAATTCATTTCGTCATTTTCTTCACATGGAACTTTTCTTGCAAATTTTTTGCATGCTCCAATGTAGAACCGACCAATCTTGACCTTCATCGGGTAGGAGTTTGATTGACAAGTGTGAGAACCATTCAAACTCTTGGTTTTATCGTCATCTAGCCATGATCGACTCGGGAGGTGTCTTCTTCTTCTTTTGGAAGGCCTTGATGATGATTTGGTTTCTTCACTTGTTTGGGAAGGTGGGTTGTTGTAGGGGCTCAAGGACCTCTTCATCGTCACCACCCGTATATTTAAAGTGATCATCGGTTTTCTGAGTCGGGGGTGGTAACTTCGGAATCGTCGAGGTTTATCGATAGAAAGCGAGGAGGAGATGTTTGTTGAGCAGAGAGCCGTTGTGGAGGGAGGTTGCATCATAGAATTCACCGGTATACGGCGTTTAGGTGCGAATCTTTATCCTTATCCTTGTCTTCATCGTCTCTAGGGCGTTTCGACTTTTCGACTTGAATCTACAAGCTTCTTGAAGTTGGTAGTCAATGAAGCAGAAGCTTGACTTTCCTTCATCCAGTAAATGTCCCGGTGTCGCGGACATTTGTGTAACAAGCCTTGATTCATTAATCGAAAACTCGGATCGGTTGGATTGATTGTACGGTTAAAGGCGTCGATCGAATAGTTTGCTTGACGTCATAAGATTTGGATAAAGTTGTTTGGTGAACAACTCCTTTGTGACTTTAGGGCATTCCGAAGGTACTTTTAGTGTAGCAACCGATCATTTCGTTCGATTCCTCTTGGCGGTGATTTTCATGAATTCTGAACAAACTTCCTTTCTCCTTTTATCTTTTCATGCTCGTCATACATATCTTTGTATGTGATCACAAAGAAATTTAGCTTTTGTTGAGCACGTTTTCTTTCGACTTGTTTGGCGGCTTTGGTAATCCGTTCATGAGCTTGAGAAATCCAAGATTTAGATGGTTTCTTCACGGGTTTGGATGATGATTTGGTTGACTTCTTTGATGGTGGTGGTGAGGAGTGAGATGAAGAATCTGATGAGGAGGGACATGAGGAGATTCGGGGTCCTTTGGAGGTGCAGAAGTATCCTCCTTGGAGCGAGTTGGTGTGAGAAGAAAGTCATCATAATCTTCTTCGTCATCATGTCGGTTTAGCCTTTTCTTCCGGTATTCCTTAGCTTCTTCATCGGTTTTCTCTTTCGATTCTTATTCTTTACGGTTCCTCAATGTTAAGATCGATAGAGCTCCTTCACAAGCGTTTGTTGTTGAAGAGGGTGGCACAGATCCCTTATCGGGTTGATTAACATCGGGACTGGTGAAGAGTGGAGACACCACTCGATCCTCCGGGGCCACCCATTTGATCTTTTGCAAATTCTTGACTTTTGAATTTGTCTAACTAATTTAAACTTCTTCTGTAGGATTGATCCATTGCTCTTCTTCTTCTGAGCTTTCATCATAATGACTCAAGAATGCGAGTCTTTCCTTTGCCATGTTGGCTATTGGACTTGGAGGTTTAGCTTTCTTTGGAGGTGTTACGGTTCTTGGTCGAGTAGGTAATCTCTTCATACGTTTCGGTACCTTGAGCTTTAGTCCACAAGCTTTCTTTTGGTTCGGGTTTGGGAATTGGGATGGGGCAGACTTCCTTAGATGGAACAATCCTCTTTGAAGGAGGGTTCCTCTTGGGGAACTTCCTTTGACTCACGGTACTTGCCCATTCTTCGCACTTTCTTTTGGTTCTCCTACAGGTGTACGAGAAGATTTTTCGTCGAGATGACCAACTTTGCCTTTTAGCTGCTTGGATACCTTTTATGCGCGTGAGCTTTTGACATCTTCGGTTAGAAGGTAATCACGGCAACCGACACCTTGTTTCTTTGTTGAGAATCCTTGATTCTACGGTTAGAGTGGGTTGATCAACATGTCATGATTGTTGGGGTCATTGAGCCTCTTGGGAATGTCGTTAAACCAAGTGCTCTTTGATCAACAATTTAGTGTATCGATGTAGGGATCTTTGAGCCAAGTTTTTGAGAAATGACATCATGTCATCCCATATCGAGCTTCGATTTGATGTGCTTCTTGTTGATCAATGCCCACGAATTTGCAGTTCCATGAGCTTGGGATGCTCATAGCCATTATCGCGACCGAAGCAGAACTTGGTGATGATCATGTAGAGAGTTCAAGGTTGAGGAATACTCTTAAGCTACGTGAGAATGCTTGGTGATTACTCTGTAGCCTCGTCATAACCGATATTGATTAGAATTGGAGAGCGAGCTCTTGGGGTGTGGCATAGAGTTTGGTTGGCTCGCGTGAGGAATGAGGAAACGACCGTTATCTGCGAGGTGTGATGGTGACTTGTTTGTGATTGAGTCACTATCACGGCATTGCTTCCTTTGACCTTTCCATAGTATTCCAGAATTGTTGTATGTAGATCTAGAGACACTGCGAGTTGGTGGCATGTTACGATATGGATGAGTCTTGAGAATATCAATAATCAATAGCGAAGATTGGAGCAGTAGAGTATCAAAGTCAACACGAGGTTATTCTTTCCTATCTTCATTGGATAGCCATGAGGGTAGATATCGACAATGGAGAGAACATTTGGTGCATCCATTCATTTGTTCACCATGTCGTGATCGAAATAACATTAGCCAAAAGAACCAACATATCGAAAGACATAATGTTAGTCAATAGAAGGTTTTAATGTCTAGTTATTGAATGTACGGTGATGTGATTGTTACGAGTCCTAAGTCACTTGTTTGTTCAATAGTCCAATGGCGTTAGGAAAATGTTTAGTGAGTTAGTTAACTTTAAGTTTTAAAGTTTATGTTATCACTTATTGTTCACAACATATCAAGCGATTAAGTTTATTAGTGACATTATTGGATTCGTGACGTTATGATTAGTTTATTTACAAGTTTGTACGCGTAACAATTCATCATGAAGGTCAATCCGGGGTTAAGCGTAGTATTGGCAAAGTTAAGCGTGAAGCGATTGATATAATCGTAGGCAGCTTCTGTGGGATCCTAACTACGGCGTAGAAATTTACAGCGTGGGAAAAGGACCTTATGCGTGGAAGCTTACGCGTGAGGCATATATATATACGCGTAAGGCTTACTCGTAGAGTAGACCTTATCGCGTAGAGGTCACTTTGTTCGCATATCCTTCACAGGATCTGCGTAGTCCCATTGTAGAACCTTACGTTAGCGGTATGCGTAGAATAATCTTCGGCGTAACATGACTACGCGTAGGGTAATCCTTATCGTTAGAGTTGCAACAACCTTGATTCGAGAATTACGGTAGCAAACACGAAATAACATCATCATAAGATCAATATTAACACTAACATTCATTCTATATCAGATCATGGCATGACGGTATATCAAACAATTATGCGTTAGAAAACCTTCGCGTAGCTAAAACCCTAATAGTTCATAGTTTCACATAAAATTTTAGCCATAGGATTTGCACCAAAGTTTACGGGAGGTCTAGATGCATAGAGTATGTTTATACCATTTTAACATCAAATAAGCCATGAATCAAAATTACCCAATTAGTATGAACTTTAAACCCTAATTTTCAATTAATGATTCCATAGTGTTTGGGTGGTTTTAAGGGTTTAATATCATCAATTCAACTTGGCAACCTAATATAACAATCTTTATACCAAAACGTTCACATTTGAAAACCCAATTTAAGCATAAACCCTATTAATCAATTAGTGTTTGGGTATGTTTAAGCGATGAAAATGTATTCATTGATGTAATAAAAATATTTTGGCACTATCATTTTACTACTAAACACCAAGTATGATCATGTGTTCATGCTTAGCGTAGAACACAAATTATAGGCGAAATATCAGTTAGTTTGAAATAAAATTAAAACCATGCTTAAATTGTTTTGATGAGTATTACATTACAAATTGATGATCAAAACGGTTAACGATTTATGGATAGTGGATGGTATAGGTTATGAGTAATAAATGTGAAGTGAAAAGTAGGTGGGAGGTGTTTTATTAAAAAATAACTTTAACATTTTGACAGTTTTGGTCCCTCCACCTTTTCCTTTTTCAAACAAAGCAATTTAACTTCCATTTGTTACCAACAAAGATTTTTAGGAAGAAACTTTGACGACACTCCCCTGACTTGAGAAATAATGAAAGGTTATAAATTTACAAGGTGTCATTGTACAGAAAATTTACCACCATTTGTTAAAAGAAACAATAGAGATAAGATAACATGCAAGTTACAGATGTTTTGAAGCGGTGAAAGTTTATTTTCTCCCCTCGACACTTGATCGGAAAAATATTGAATTTTGAAAGATTAAAGTGTTGGGAGAAAAAATAACTTGTGTTGAAAGATTAGATTAGAAGAATATTTTTGTTGTTTTTATTAGGTTTTATAATTTTGTATTTTGTTTTTGAAAAATTATTTACAAAAGAGAATTTGGTGTTTGTGGTTTTAAGGCTTTTTAGGAGGTCATCAATTCCTCTTGAGTCAAACACCTCATACCAATCCGGTGGACCAACTCATTAAACCTAGCGGGAGGCAAGGCTTTGGTGAGAAGATCGCCAATGGTATTCGTACCCACAAAATATAATTCAACAGTACCTGTTCCACGTGATCCTTGATGAAATGATATCGAAGATCGATGAGCTTTGATTTCGAGTCTTTGCGAGTTGCAGATGATGATAACACTCCGATTGTCATGTATCGGGATTACGTCATCAAATACGTAACCATAGTCTTTGAGTTGTGTTCTCATCCATATGACTTGAGCACAACATGGTGACATGGCTACATATTACGCTTGGTTGATGGCAGCGATGTACAATCCTGCTTCTTCGATTGCCATGACACCAGTTTATCACAAAAATTGTAAAGCTCACGAAGTGCTTTTCGTGAGTCTAAGCATCTGCGTTGTGTCGTCTGCGCGATTAGTTCAAAACCGAATCCCGGATACGGATCCCCAAGTTAATGGTTCCCTTGATGTATCGGAGGATTCTTTTAGGCTCAGAGAGGTGGGTTTCATTGGTGCGCTGATAGCGGGAGCAAATATCGGCAAAGACAATATCAGTGCGCTAGGCTGTTAGATACATGAGAGACCAATAATACTACGGTATTTTGTAGGGTCCACCAATTTCCCATGTAAATCGGCGTCTAGCTTCTTGGTATGAGCCATTGGTGTGGCATAGGTGTCCTGAGTTTTCATTCCAAATTTGTTTAACAATTCAAGGGCATATTTGGGCTGACTCAAGAAAATACCACGTGGTGATTGATGAACTTGCGGTCAGAAAGAATGTAAGTTCACCCATCATGGACATTTCAAAATTTTTCTTCATTAGTTTTGCAAAAGCGATTGAAAACTTTTATGTGTAGACCCAAAAATGATGTCATCCACGTAAATTTGAACAATTAAGATATGTGTCCCGTGATATTGTATAAAAGAGTTGGGTCAACCGAACCTTTGGTGAAATTATTAGCAATGAGGAAGGATGATTGCTTATCGTACCATGCAGAGAGCTTGTTTGAGACCATCTGAGCTTTGTTCAGGTTGTAGGCGTGATTCGGGAAACTTCGGGATCAAGCGAATCCATCGGTTGGTGACATAAACCGTTTCTTTAAGTTGTCCATTGAGAAGCAGTTTTGACATCCATCGATAGACCGTCATATTCATATGAGCATGAACGCTAGAAATATCAAGCGACCTCAAGGCGAGCAGCGGAGCAAAAGATTCTTCAAAGTCAATACCCTCTTCGGCGATAACCCTTAGCCACCGACGTGACTTATTTCGATAACATTTCCTGGCACATCAATTTGTTTTCCAAATCCATTTTAGACCAATGGCGTAGACTCTGTTGGTCTTTCAACCGTTCCCATACTTCAAGACGTTTGAATTGGTTGAGTTCTTCTTGCATGGATTCAATCGTCTTTTGTCATTGCGTCTTTGATGTTTTAGGTTGATTGGCGGACGGTGAGTGCATAAATGCAATGTTCACCGTCGTGTGAAGACGTTGTCTAACGTAACGGTTGATTTGGGTTGCCAATAATGTTTTCCAGAGGATGGTCTTTAGTCCATCTATGTGTGGAGGGTTTATGTTGGTATACATTGTGCGGTCGAGGATTCAAATGGTTTGTTGAAGATTCGCGACATCCAGTGCGGCGGTCTCATTAGCAAACGGGTTGAAGAACGCATTTGGATCAAAATCTGCAGGTGGGGGTACTACATTCAGAATATCATCGGCAGTTCTTCATCATTGTTAGGCGGTTTGTTCAAGCTGTTGTGGTGGAGTCAAGCTGGTGTAGGTGCATCTATGCAACGGTAGTTGTTGTAGCAGGTGTATCGGGTAAAGAGTATTATCGGTTTGAGCGTGAAGCAACGGATACACACGAACAGCGTTCATCAATATCGTCGAACGAGCGAGCAGACAAATAACCTTTCCATTTGTTGGCGAGTAAGCGGGGGCTTTGTTCGGTGATGATGATGGGGTTTGAGGAAGTTTAAGCGGTTGTGACCGGGTTCTAAGCTGTTATACTCAGAAGCCATTTCCGTAAGTTCTTCAAAATGAGCATGAATCGTTTCCATCACCTGTTTTGTACGGCGATTCGGTCGGAAACCTTTGGAATTATCACGATATCCGATAAAGACTCCAATGTCGACTTTGGCTTTGAGCTTTCCAAAGTCATCACGATCATTATTAGGATAGCAAAGAGATCCAAATACATGAAAGTGTTTTAGATTCGGTTTTCTAGTTATGGACGAGCTCGAAAGGTGTTTTGTTGTGGCGTTTTGTCGATCATAGAGCGGTTTTGAGTATAGCATCGGATAGATCACGACTTACGCCCATAAGTAATCTGGAAGTTTAGCATTGATTAACATTGTTCTTGCGGCTTCCACTAGCGTTAGGTTTCGATCTTTCGACAACTCCGTTTTGTTACGGTGTATGCGTGCAATAGATGTCTGATCTTTGAATTCCCACTTTCTCATAGAATTCACGAAGAGTTTGATTAACAAATTCTGTGCCTTTATCTGTTACGATTAGTCGAGCGATGTTTCGTAGGCTGAACTTGTATTTTCGTGAGAAAGGTGATGATCATCTGTGGAGCTTGGTCTTTGCTTTGAAGAAAGTAGACCCAAGTCCACCGTGAATAGTCATCAACAATTACTAAGATGTAGCGTTTGCCATTGATCGTTTGCGCGGCGCATCGGGCGCACAAATCCATGTGAAGAAGATGAAGCACATGCTTTGAGCTGTGTTCCACCTTTGAAGGAAAATGAGCACGAGTGCTTTTGCCTTGTTCACAAGGTGAGCAAAGATGATCTTTAGAATACCGAAACCGTGAGAGTCCTTCAACTAGTTTGTGTCGAGCAAGGTTGGTGATGGTTTGAAAGTTTAGATGTGATAGATGACGGTGCCATAGCGAGGATTTTGTTGATGTTGCCTTTGAAAGTAAACATATGGGAGATGAAGCAACCATGTCTTTCTTAGAAATAGTGTAGAGACTAAATTAGCGATCCATCATAAGGTCATTTCCTTGTAGATCACGAATGAAACAAGTTTTCTCGCTGAAAGCAACCTCCAAATCTCCATCACAAAACCGACCTCTCGAAAGCGCAATAGAGGCCTTCCACATAGTAAACCCCGCTAATTTCGATGTTCCCATTGACATAGTCTCCATAGCCCATGATAGCTGCGAAGTGATCATTCGAACACTGGCGGTGCCAATGAACTTTGCAATAAAGTTTGATAACAGTTTAAGATTGCTGTCATGTGTGTGGGAACATCATTATCAACAATCGAGAATGATCTGTATCACCTGCATTACACACAGGCGACCGGATGGAATAGAAGTAGATATGGAACCGAAATGTTAGAGGGTTCCGTAGCGATTAGTAGATATACACACATCAATAGCTTTAGGTATCCACTTAAATCCTAGTGTGTTATATATCCATTTCCGCCATCTATAACTACTCTTTGCTTTAGTCTTAGTGAATGCACTAGGTGGTACTACATTCCTAGGAGGTGACACATGAGCTGCAGGGACAGCAATGCGTTTCTTAGAATCTAAAGAAGGCGGTCTACCAAGCAAGGACTTAGAAAGATTAGTGGGCCTAGAGGTATTCCGGTTCTTAGGATTCCTTAAGCGAGAGATGATAGCTTTAGCAACACATTTATCATGGCAATCAGAATTCATACTTTTAAATATCACAAGGTGCATCGTTGAATATCAAAAGTACTTAACGGTTTAGCATTCGTTACATCACTATTTCTATTACATTTGCGGGCCTTAATATCTATAGTGGAGGCAGCGTGAGTCTTATTCATAGTCCTAGGGTGTTCTTCTACTTTAGCATTCTTGATTGATCTTTTCTTAGGTCATAACTTCCTATTCTTCGATTGAGTGCTCTTAGGCTGTGAAGTGCGGACGTTTGGAAAAGGCTCAACTATTCTGTTTCAGTAGAAGGAAGCACGTTAGCTACTTGTGATTTGGCAGTAGAAATTCTAGGTTCATGAGTACTAAGTATTCTGGGGCTAATCTCTTAATGATGGTTGGGGGAAGTTGTTCATACTTTCCTAACATTTCTCTTAACTTGAAGATAGTGTGACTCAGATCTTGATTTTCGAGACCGAACATTTCGGCAAAATGCATAACTTCTTTAGTGTGTGCAAGATAATGATCAAGTTCATTTGATGCTTCATCACGAGTCTTTTGAGTAAATCAAATATGACACCATATTCCTTTTGACTTTTACAAGTTCTTGTTCATATTTTGAGATTTGACACTTGAAAGACGCGTTTTGATCATCGATTGCTCAATTTAGGATCGAAGATTTTTACTAGCGCTGGGCGATTTTATGTTGAAAAACAAGTTGTTGATCATGAATATCTTTTTGACACCAATTAAGGCGGCAATTGCATTTGAAAGTTCGTTTGACAATCGTTTGTTTTCAACTTTTAAGGACTCGATCTGAAGCACATTATAAGTGTTCTCAACATTTATACAGAATCAACGGTATCGGCAGAGGTATAATCAAATGCATATGACAAAGAATTCAATAACACAACATTATGGACATCGGCGAAGATGACATCTTCCAAGAGTCGATCAACATCTTTTCTCAACATTTCTTTTTACGTTTAGTGTTAGAAATAGATGTTTACGTTTTCTCAAAGCGACCTTCATACTCAAAGTTCCTTATGAAAATCCTTTTCCAAGGCTAATGCACAATTTTTCAAGTTTTTAACATTAGGTAAAAGATTTTTATGAAAAATGTCTCTTTGTTCTCGCTTAGAAGCGATTGAAAATGATCAATTTTGATTTCAGAGCGATATTCTATCTCATGTTGTAAAATTTTGAGGTCAGCCATGAAGATGTCAAAATATCTAAGAATTTTTAGATTTTGGGTTTTGAATTTACTTCACCGATGGAAGGTAAAGGACCATAAATTTGTGCATAATCTGGTTGGGGATTAACATTAGAAGACTGAGGTGTTTTGATGATAACCCTTGGTGTGTTAGAAGAATCCGTTGGTGTGACGAAAGTGACAGCTTTTGAATAGTTAAAAGGTTTGTTGTAAACAACAGTTTTTAATTTTGATCGACTCTCGTCTTCTGCATCTAATTCCTCTTGGCGATGATATTCAACAACATTCATAACAGAATTATCAACTTTATATTACGCCTTTGGAAACTCGGGATTTGGTTTGAATGCTTTTGTTGAAAGCTTAGGTTTGTAATCGGCAAGATTCGGTCCATATCCATTTGGATTGGGTTTTAAAGTAAACTTTTCAATGGCGTGACCGACTTCGCCATGTTTGTAAACAACAGTTTTAAACTCTTTAAGTTTGTTTTGCAAGCCGATGATTTCTTCAAGATGATCATCTATTCGTTTCGTCGAATGCTTTTTGTATCAGAGCTGTTTTGACAAGTTAACAACTTCGGCCTTAGCTTTTTGATTTTCCAAGGTGAGGCGTTAATTTGCTTTTTATGTTCATGTTTGGTTGTTCTATTTGGACAACAAAGCATTCTTGAGCGGCTAGATCACGCATCCGTCTTTCTAAATATTTTTCATTTTGATAAGATTTGGCAAAGGCTGCTTCAAAACCGTTTTCACGTTTTCTTGAGTTTTGAAAAAGTTGAGTTGCTTTTGTAAACATTCAAAATCCTTGGTTACGAATTTTGCATTTCAAGTCCTGATTAATGGCACGACATTCTTCCACTATGGTTTGTTGGTCTTGTATTAAGCGAGCAAAATCTAGATGAGGCAAAAGTTCGAGCGTGTTCACGTGAGTCTCAACATGATCATTACGGAGATCCTCAAGTATGACCACGAAGTCAATTTGATTATCAAAGGAAACCGGTTGGTCATCTTGATCGTCAAATATAACTCTGAGGTCTAGTTGAAAATCGTCGAATGAGATGTGGATGACTCATTTTGAACATTACGAGCCTTGGGATCGGATGTTGGCGGAGATATGAATCAGAGATAAATATGGTTTGTTCGGGTGCATTTTGAGACAAGCCATCGATGTCATACAGCTGGGCGTGTCGCAGCATGTGTAACTCACTGCATATTAGCCATCAACATACTTGGTACATTGGCACGCAAGTCCTCCATATCATCATCCGGAATTGGCATTTGCCATAAAGCTCGTTCTTTGTGCGTGAGAGTTCCACCGACTTCATCCTTAAGAGCCAAAGAAGCCTCTTTGAAATAAGCCGCCCCTTAGTCCTTGGCTTTGGGCATGCATTAGCCAGTGTCCCTTCTCATTGCAGTTGTAGCATCGAAGACCATTCAACCCATTTTGAGCATTTCCTGTTCCACCACGCAGGCTATGTTGTTATTCCTACCCACGACATTAAACCCTTGACCACCATCGGCGACCATATACGATTCGAACTTCAACTCGTCCATTGTTTACAAAAGCTTGATTCCTTGTATTAGATGAGGAGCGAATACGGTTGTTGGATTTGTTGGTATAGCGGCTAAAGGCATTAGCAATCATAGCAAATCCTTGTTGCAATGCTTCGAACGGATCGGATTCCTCATTATGAAGTGCTTTATCATTGTTGTTGTAGGGACCAGCGATTTTGTTGAGGTTGATGTGATTGATCGTTTGGTGGGTTTGAAGGTTGGTTGAGTTCTTTGGTTGAGGAGAATAATTTTGTTGAGCATATAAGGCAAGTTGTTGATTTTTCGGATGTGTCGGTGGAGCAATTTGAGCACGGAGAATCCTTTCCTATCAACTTCCTTTTCATGAGGCTTCAAGTAATCGTACAACAATCCGTAGGTAGGCTGATGCATGTTTTTAGCTTGCAGCGGAGAAAAATGACATACTTCTCCATTCAGGGACCAAGACTACTTAGGAACTTAGTATTCACTGCAATTCTTGGCATGTGGATGTTGTGTTTATTCAAATCATTGATGATGTCTGAAAATCGGTGATGATAGGACTCGAGTGTCTCTCGAGGTTCAATCATGAAGTGTTCATAAGCCAAGTAAATTTTGGATTCCAAATCTTCTTTGATTGAGTCTGGATCCTTCCATAAGAGAGCGAATATGATCCCACATTTTCTTTGCGGTCTTTTGAGCATCAACACTCACAGAAGAATTAGGTTTGGTAATCCTAGGAGGATATATTCCATTGCAAGCTCATCTGCTTCATAGTGTAGAAGATCTTGAGGATTCAAGTGCACCTTGATAGCAATGTTCGTTTGTTCATCTCTTGGTGGAATGGCATTTGGATCTCGGGTACAATGACGGTGGGCATCTCAAAAGGACCTTTCAAGATAACCTTCTTTAAGAACTTTCCATGTGGCTTCTTTAGATCACAAAATCTAAAGAACCTTATTACCCATTGATCGTAGTTTCCTAGAGTGAGCATTGGAGGTCTATCAAGTGATCCGACCTCATGAATTGATTGTTGGTTGCTTAAAGTTTCAAACATCTTTGCAAACCAAGTGGGTTCCCTCATAGTGATCCTTGTTGGATGTTGATTAAAGAAGATCATTTGTGTGCTGGTTGAGCTTGAAGACTTTGTGGTGGTTGAACCATTTGAGGTTGTGGATTTGTAGCAAGTTGTGGAGTATGTTGTTGATTAAATTGTTGTTGATAAATTGCTTGTTGTTGATTCCATTGTTGATGTTGTGAGTTAGTTGTTGTTGACGTTGAGGATGAGGATAAGTGTAGGGAAATAGTTTAGAGTATGGTGGTTGTGACATGTTGATAAACTTGTGTTGGTAAAATGGATCTTTGTAGTCGAATGAACCTTTGTTGATGAAGTATCCTTAGGCGTAGAAATAACCACATAACACTTAAGCGTAAAACACCAAAATTACGATTAACAATGAGGAGTTAGCGTAGGTTTTAGCTACAATGGCGTAATGAGGAGAAAAGGCTAAAGTTATGCGTGACAACAAAGTTAGAGCGTAGAAAGCTTAGTAGGATTTAGCTTATCGTCAAGACAAGGGCTTAGGCGTGAAAATCTTAAGCGTAGGATTTCTGCGGCGTGGGAGTTGAACTAGCTTTGGCGTAATTTTAGGGTTTTATCCCAAATGATCTTTTACACTATCCAGATTGCAAAAGATATCCAAAGTCGACGTATTTTCGGACTTATCCAAGTAAGAAAACACGGAATAAACCACGAAAATGAAGATCAAACCAAGGATAATCTTATGCGTAATTTTAGGGTTTCAATCGCGTAGGATTTTCGTAATTTTGATTTTGCCCAAAGATGTTTCTAAACCAGTTTTTGTGTGATGAAATAGCTTCAATATCACCAAAATAACACAAAAGTTTGAAACTTGATGATCAAGCACTCAAGCGATTATCGTGAGAAATGACACCCACGAATAAAAACTAGTTCAAAAACAATGATCCACGCATAAAGTTTGAAACTTTTTGCCAAAACAAGTATTTTAACACCTTAAAACGTTGAAAGTACAAGAATCTTGGATTAAAAATGTAAAAACCAAGTTTTGAAGCGTACCAAAGATCACGTTATCTTTACGCTGTAAACCAAAAAAAACTTCAAAACAAAAGTGTGCACCCAACTATTTGGCGATTGATACCACTGTTAGGTCACAAGGTTTACCACACAAGCTTAATAGAAAGATAGAGAGGCGATTGAACAAGATATCACACACATACACACGAGATAATAATATGACGGTTATGCGTAGAGTGTTTGTGAAAGAAATAACTTGAACAACCAACCTTCAAATGAAGGTTTACAAAGGGTATTTATAGGAAGGAAGCTAGGGCAACACTCCTAGTTCCCTTCCTTTCCTTATTGGGCTAGGCCTAGGCTTATGGGCCTTCTACATAAACCTAAGGCTAATAACAAACATAAAGGCCATAATAAGCTAACTATTACATATGAGTAACTAACACTTGAATAAGGTTTAGGAGTGATTCCAACAACCTATCTTCAAAAATTGGTTAAGGTACAAAACAAATATGACCAACACTTTTCTGGCAGCTTGCAAAATTGGTAAACAAACACATAGTAGTCACAAATCTAAAAATATGGTGTCCACATCTAAGTTTCTAGAATTATTACATATGGACTTGTTTGGACCATCCGCTATAAGAAGCTATGGAGACAACTTATACACTTTGGTCATAGTAGATGATTACTCAAGGTTTACTTGGACGTTGTTTTGAAAACCAAAAATGAAGCTTTTTGATAAATTTGAAATACTTAGCAAGAAAATTCAAAATCTTCTAGGTGTCAAAATCGTTAATCGATCGAAAAGATGTGGTAAATTGGTTGATGGCAGGAAACTCAATTTGGAAACTTTTGTGATACAAATGGTATAACTTACATAACTTTTTAAGCTCCACGAACACCTCAATCTAATGGAGTAGTGAGCGTAAAATAGAACAATTCAAGAAATAGGTAGAACAATGCTTAATGAACAAAACATTCCTTAAAGTTTTGGTGTAGCATACGTTGACACTTCTACATATATTTTTGAATAAGAGTCTTAATGCGCCACTTTTCTTGAACAAAAAAACCATATGAACTCTATAAAGGTAAAAAGCCAACGTTAGGATATTTTAGAGTCTTTGGTTGTAAATGCTTTATTCTTAATACTAAGGATTATCTCACCAAGTTTGACCCAAAGTCTTATGAAGGTGTATTTCTTAGTTACTCTCAAACTAGTAAAGCTTACATTGTCCTAAACAAAGAAACAATGATAGTCGAGGAAACGTTGAACATAACATTTGACGAAAGTCCACCTCCCTCTAAGACATCACCTTTGGTAGATGATAACTTAGTTGAAAGTCAAATGATTGAAAGTCAAGAAATAATTATGTAACAAGAAAGATGAACCATGAAATGAAAGAAATTGTCAACATCAAAAGAATCTAAAAGTCATCCTTTAAAAAAGTCATGGGACAACAATCAAAAGAACCTTAAGGTCACAAGCCCAAAATCAAAGTAATTATTTTTGTTTTGTATCCACCATTGAACCCAAAACCATAAATGAAGCAATAAAAGATGAATCATGGGTAATTGCCATGCAATAAGAATTAAACCAATTAGTTTAGAAATGATGTTTGGAAATTAGTTCCAAAACCTAAAGATCAAACTATAATTGGAACAAAATAGTTTTTTCGAAATAAAATGGATGAAAATGGGATAGTAATATCTAGAAACAAAGCTAGGCTTGTAGAAGCAAGTTATAATCAACAAGAGGGGATTATTATGATGAAAGCTTATGCACTTTGGTAGCTAGGCTTGAGTCTATTAGAATATTGCTTGTATAAATTGCCTATGATTTTAAATTATTTCAAATGGATAAAAGTGCCTTTTCTTAATGGGTTTATTAGCGAAGTGTATGTTGCTCAACCTCCCGGTTTCAC
Organism: Chrysanthemum makinoi; assembly: GCA_910596185.1. Lineage (NCBI taxonomy): Eukaryota > Viridiplantae > Streptophyta > Magnoliopsida > Asterales > Asteraceae > Chrysanthemum > Chrysanthemum makinoi. The sequence goes on along the minus strand of OU343218.1, from coordinate 208,064,319 downwards.
CGACTTTGAGAAACCACATCATGTCTTCAAGCTCAAGAAAGCATTGTATGGTCTTAAGCAAGCACCAAAGCGAATGCGGCCGACTTAAGACTTTCCTTATTGATAACAAATATACTATGGGATTAGTAGATAATACTCTTTTACCAAGAAAAAGGAATCACATATTATCATTGTTCAAATATACGTTGATGACATTATATTAGGATCCAACTTGTCAAAATTATGTGATGATTTCTCTAAAAATCATGCAGAGTTTGAAATAGTATGATGGGTGAGTTAAATTTCTTTCTAGGACTTCAAATTAAACAACTAGAAGATGGCATATTCTTTAATCAATCTAAATATATAAAAGACATGCTTAGGAAATTTGGTCTTGAAGATTCCAAAACCAACTAAGGCATGTGTCCTCGGACACTAAACTTCACCAAGGACGAAGGGTGAGTCCGTAGATACCACTAAATATAGAGGAATGATTGGTAGTCTACTCTATCTTCGGCTAGTGGGCCGGCATTATGTTTAGTGTTTGTCTATGTCTTCAAACTCAGAAACCAAGGCATCACCTTAGGAAGCCTTAAAAGGATTTTAGATACATTAAAGGGAACAAGCGTGTTTAAGGATTATGGTATCCCAAAGGAGCGGGTATAGAAACCATAGTGTATGCCAATTTCGGATCATGCGGTGATTATGTTGATAGAAAAGTACAAGTGGTATTTGCACTTTTGTTGGACATTGTCTCACCTCATGGTTTGTAAAAGAAACAATGACCTTAGCCATCTCAACCCAGCGAAATGAGTCGTCCTCGGTAGGAAAACATGTCAACAAGCTCTTTGGATGACAAGCTCATAAGTAATTCAGATTCATCTCCAGCGACATTGTGATACTTTGGGCAACAAAGGCCATCGATCACCGCAAGAATCCCGTTCAACATGCTTGTACAAAGCATATTGAAATCCGCCATCACTTTCTTCGCGACAATGTTCAAAAGGGAAACATTTCAATGCGAGAAAAGTATCCTCGAAAAGACAACGTGTGACATCTGCTAAGCCTCTTAGCGAGAACCCTTTAATCTTCTTAGACTTGGTTTAGGGTTAATGGAACCAAACATGTAGGATAAACATAGCACAAAACATTAGAATAGTCAAAACTAAACAAATTTGTCTTGTACACCTTTCTATAATACGACTTAAGCGACAACAAAGGCGGAACCAAATTTTTGGTGCCCGTGGTCCGTGGTGTCTCTGAGAAGCAAAAACTGCTATATATAAATCATCCTCTTCCTCAAAACCCACTTTACCCAAAGCGTGAAGCTTAAACCAAGCTCATTATTGTCATCTTTCCACTCACTAATCACTGAAGATAACATCATTGTAAGTATCCTAACTACATTTCATCTCTTAATTCTGAGTCTAGGATTCTTGTTATACAAAAACTATCACAAATCATTACATAGGGGTTTTATGTATGCTTTTTATTACCAAATATGAATTCAATTGGCAAAATGCACAACTAGTCATTAAAATTAGGTACTACATTATCATATTGCATAAACAAATCATGCTTCTCACTAATTGATAGATAATGAATATAAGGCCCTATTCAAACAACCAAACACCCCATGTCAAAAGTTTTGAAAAGCTTCTCACTTGTAGGAAAACATTTTTTTTTCATTGCTAATACAAATAGAAACGTTAAATTTTCATCACTTGCATGCTCTTGAATACTAAAGGTATTGCATAACTAATATGCATTCCTGGGTATATTCAAATAAAGCCACACACATTGAATTAGGAGCATTTGGGTTATCTCATGGTATTTGCCAAACACCCCACTAAGAAACCATTTTGTGCAAAATGAGTGAATAACGCAACTCCATTATTTTCATATACATTTTACACTAGAACCAGCGTTAAAACTTATTCTCATTTTTAACAGCCAACTCTTGTCCTTAGGGAATAACCATGGTAGCCGCAAGATTCTATGATCACAAAGACACCCTTAACTACATTCCCAAACACCACAAAACCAAAGGACTTACCAAGGAACAAGTATAAATATTTGGGGGTCTAGAATCAAGGTATTTCCATGAGGGTAGAACCATTCACTCATCCTTCCTTGAAAACACAAATCTCAGTGAAGAACTAGCTAGCCATTCAATCGATTGTCTTCTTGACATCAATGAACCAATTTGTCCTAGGTTTGTGTTAGAATTCTATCTAGAATGTGACGGCTTTTAGTGATGAAGGCGATGATGAATTTTGTCTTAGGTTTTAGAATTAATCAAAGCGACTACACACCACTCGCATGTAGCGCTCCAGGTGCTAGGAATTCCCAACCAGAAGAACTTGTCTACACTTTCGGATAAATGGTCACTCACACGCTCTTGATACTATCAATGACACGCTCTCTACCCTACAAACCCGTTTGGCCGACAAAGGATGTCATCCGTGAACACCTTTACAACCCAAGGTGATACAACCCGAGTTAGAAAGGGAAAAGTAAACCGAGATCCATATGGAATGGAGCTAAAATGAACTTAAATTTAAGAAATGGGAGAGCTACTTAGAATAGCGTCATTACTTGCACCATAGGAAATAGGGATTTACATTAACCTGCCTTTTCATAGTATGCTCTGCTTGTCCGTCAACCATTCAATTTAGCCTACATAGCTGGGAGGTGATTGATATTCAACTCAAGGATCGGTTGCTCTTCCATACGGGATGCTCCTCACCCGTCTCTGTAGAAACTTTGCACCAATTCCACCAACACCAAAAGGGATACTAGGCTCATCCCTCATCTTTGTACCTTTGGAGTGATGCAGAGTTGCTAAGACAAAGGCAAGAGAGCAAAACCTCCAACTCCATCATCATCATCATCATCATCATCATCAAATAGCTCAGGGGATGGACTTCCGGCTCTAGATCTTCCGCCTCATAGGATTATGAATTATCTTCGAAATAGAGAATGAATCAGCGGAGTTCAAGCAAACTAAGGGAATGTTGAAGTGCCTTGGTAGGATGATGAACAAAATTTACAAGAAGTTGGACAAATAAGGGTACTTTTTTAAGGAGGCGTTTGGAACAATGCTTTATCATTAATGTTTGATACAATTTCGTTGTTTTGTATGTAGGATGATAATATAACTTTGAAACAATGTGAATGCTAACAATTTCATCTCGGGGGATAGTATGAGTATCTAATCAAATTTTACCATTTCATTATAATGTGAAAATCAAAAAGCCTTGCTCAAAATACATGCTCCACTATGTTTATATATATACTATCTACTTTTCCTAACTAGAAATGTTTAGTATAACATGTTTTGAGAAAAATTCGGGTTTGAGGAAAAGTCCCGACACCTAAAAGCGAACTCATTTTACGCACTTCACGGATCAGGCGGCACCATAAATTTGGTCGATCCGTTATGTAAATTATTACCGCCCGTGCATGCAGGCGGACAGGGCGACACCTTTACAGGGTTTCGGCTGTAAGTTTTGGTCGTGAGTGGATCCTTGGTAACTGAATTTTGACTATTCGTGATTCCGCTTCCCATCCAATGCTTATAAATCAATCCTAAATTGCTTATACTCTTATTAGAACTAGTATAATTCACTTAGGAATATAAGAAATCCATTTCCCACCAAAATTCAAAAATTTGAAAAATCCACCCAAGGAGCCCTTTTGCATAAAGGAAGGAACCAAATTTTTGGTACCTTCAAATCCGTGGGTGATCTTAATATTAGGAAATTCCACTCACTAGAACACATTTATTGCAAATCTTTTCTTCTTCACTCCATCTCTCTTGAATGGCTTGACTTGGGTGATATGACTAGCATTCAACCCACTTCCAAATCATTAGGAACCTCATCTCTTCAATGGCTTAACATCAAATCAAACACATTTCTCCATGATTTCTCGCCTCTATAAATTGAGAGGTTTTACCATGATCATCCTCACACCTTGTTCATTCTTACTATCATCTAGCAAAGACAAACCAAAGTCAAAAATGACAAAATCATCTCCAAAAACCTTGCAGAAGACCATTAGAATTAGTGTGAGGCCTTGTTGCTTTGTTAACCTTAGCTCCTCATGAGTCTTCTCATACAATCTCATCTCCCATCGAGGATGATACAAACCTACCTTAGCCACACCTACTCAATCACACATTGTGATCACCACTCCACCACCAACAAAAACACCCGCTCCAAACACGTCAAACATCCAAAACACCCTCACCACCTTCACGGATCTCCTACTCTCATTCCTATGGGTTATTTTCCCTCCACCTACTTCACCAAATCCTTTCTTGGAGGACTTGGATGACTTGCCTCCCAGGCCAAATCATCCACCACCATTGCCATCATTTGGCTCAATTGGTAGGATGGCTCCATGAGTCACCTCGGTCATCTTTGACCCCGGCGCCTATTAGGGCCTAAACCTCTTCTCTTCCACCCTGTTCACAAAGACATTCATGGTCGCTTTGTGGGGATCATTCCTCCCATCAATGTCCCTCTCATCTGAGGACATTGAGGAGTGTATATGGGATGCCAATCCCACTAGAAGGAGATTCACGGAACTCCACAACCTCCACCAAATCAAAGGCATGGTGGACTCTCATGGAGTGAGACGTGCAAATTCAAAGTGCTTTGCTTGCCTCCATCATGACTACCCCAAACATTTCCACCAACACCAACACATCTACCATTCCACCACCACAACCTCCCTAAACATACTACCCCCAGAGCATGGTTGCTCAACTTGTGAGCAAGCGGACCAGCAGATTGATAGGACGGGGTTATGGTCCTTGACTTTCAAGAAAAATGAGGTTCATCCTCAATCACATCCTGGCCGCCTCAGCTCTTTCTCATCCACCATCAAATTAGGATGGTCATAGTTTAGCATTTATAGTTTTCTCTTCTTAGGATTATTTTCTTTTCTTTCTTCTTGTACTAAAACACATCATTGTGTTCTCTTAACTTTATTAGAATGGGGTAGAATATCACGGTATGGTGTCATATCGAACATACATAATGAACATAAATCAAGCGTGGAAGCCTTAATTAAATAAATCAAAAATTTAGTCAACAAGACCTATCAATACATAGATACCAAAGGAAAACTCCGAATGAAAATATAATAACAAAATCAAATGATCCCAAGATGACTAGGCATGGTCTCATATAGGCTCATCTCTCAACCCCAAAAATCGGCTAAGCTTGTATGTACTGCCCGCTGGAAAAAGAACGGTGAGCTTAAAAGCCCAATGAGCGGATATAGCGATACAATAATAATAAAACGAGGCGAGAACAAGGTAAGGAAGGTCAATCGATAAATCCGGTATATCAAAGGAACGGAGTAGGTAAATGAAACATAGGAAAAGGTCGGTTATCCACCGATAACAAACAAAATCAAATCAAATCATATATCCATAGTAGCTTTGTAGTAACCAAAAGTAACCTCATAGCGATATAATGGACATGGAGTGATGGAAGCTCTGGATTGTGAAGCGGCGTATGCATGACATCATTCACGGAACAATCATAACATATCGAGATAACAGAACAAATCTAGGATGCATCCATACGCCCTATGGACAAATAGTGGCCATACAATATCCAATAATCGGATAACGTGAGAAAGGGGCGATTGTGTAATGCCGCATATTACATACTAGAGTCATGCCATTGGTGCATCAGATGACACGGACATGGAACCGTGCCTAGTGATAGCTTCGGATCTGGCCACGACGAGTCAAAAGCAAGGTCATATCATAAGGATTCATATCAAAGGTTCAAAAGTCAATGGTTCATATCAAAGTCCATATCATAGGTTCATAATCAAAGTGCATATCAAAGGTCCATAATCAGAAGGTTCATGCTCGATGGTTCACATTGGTTCACATAGGAGATTCAATCAAAGTGGACATAGCGAGAAGTTATAGAAGCCCTAGTATGAAGGTTGAGGCAAGGATAGCAGTTCAAAATCAATATCGAAAGATGTAGCTTGAATCATGAGAAACCCCTGAAAAGGGATGGAATATACGTACCTTATTGAAACAATCAACAATGAAAAGTAAAAAAGTCGAGGAGATCAATCGTAGGGAACCTATATGAATTTGATAGCGTTCTATAAGAATCGAGATCACTTGTATAAGGCAGCTTTCCCTTTTAACAAGTTTCCCATTTTAGCAATCTTTCCATTTAAGTACTTTCTATTTTAGGCGGGGTTCTATTTTTAGTAACTTTCCATAATTAGCAGGTTTCCATAATTAGCATGTTTCCATAATTAGTAAGTTTAGTTACTTATCTAAAGTTAAATAATGAAAATGAGTATTATTATGATTTAAGGATCATTTATGACAAGTTACAAAAGTTTAGGGTTTAAAAGGTCAATATTGCAAAGTATAGGGTTAAAATTGTAAATATAACAAGTTTACTCATTTTACTCATTAAATCCATTTAGTTACTATGTTAACAAGTTAATCCATAAAGTTTCATAATTTACCAAACAAACCCTTGCTTTATTAAATCATGTGATTACAAACCCTAGTTTTAGGTTATGGTTATCGTATCCGATTATAAAACCATTTTAGCTCGATTAATATAAGATTACATGACTCCTTATGTGATATCATTTTTGGTTGAGACTCCCTTCCCAAATCAGATTATCGACCCATAACCAAATAAGACCATCGTCATGTCTTTATCGAATCAATTTATCACGCATATGTATCCAGTATAGTTTAGTAAGCTCATTAAACCCTTTATTACCATATATAAGTCATTATAAAGATGCACCAAATTCGGTTTTGTATGAATATTATCATGTCATATATCATTTGAATCATATACGTTAAGAGTCAAGGTTTTATGTATTCTTGTTTTATCATTTTATGTGACAAACGAAATCATCATTTCATGTGACCTATATTGAATAACAAGCCCTAGAAAAACTCCATGGTGCTTGAGTGGACAAGAAAAAAAGGAAAGATGTGAATGATGATATGTTACCTAGTAGGCGATGTGCGTGTCAAGAAACAAGAATCGAGCACCATGATCAAACCAAACCTCCTTGGCTTTATCTAAACTCGGCTACAAACCAAACCCGTCCCGAAGCTTATTTTGAACCAAACACGATCACCCGTCCACCAATCCACACACTATCACGAGCCTCCTAGGAACCTTTGTTTGTTGAATTTTTCGGATGATAATGATGAAAATAATAGGGTGCATATATATAGAGAGGAGAGACTTAGGGTTTCTTTGAGTTTTTGAAATGAAATGGATAGGTATAAATGAGAGTTAATAAAATTGATTTGGGTGATTATGGGGAGCCTTATCATAACACAACCATCATGGGGAGACCATTTCATAGACTTTCAAGTTTATCTTTTCACAATGTATATAGTCTCTTTGTAGGCTAGATGAATTATATTATTGACGTTTATTTGTTACTTAAGTTTAATCATTTGAGTTCTTTTTAATTTATATCATAAGTCAATTACTTTCATAATGTGTGAATATTATTAATGATATAACTTGTTAAACTATGTTGACGTGTTTCCCGAGTTTGTAAAATTTTAAGTTTGAGGGCAAAATTGTCATTTCACGCGTTTGAGATTTTGGGGTTTTACAGTTCCCATTTCATGATCTTTATTCATGAAAATTTTAACTAATGAATAGTGTGTTTGTTATAGTGTTGGAGCTTTTACATAGTATTTGGTAATGCTTGTAAATGATCATTATTACTACTTTTTGTAGCTTTTATTTTCACAATCCATATCTTCCCATTAAGCACCCAATTTGGGGAGCTTTGATCAAGAGATAATTGCAGACTCATTATATTCATAAAAGCCTCTTCTTTTTGTTGAGACAAAAGGGAGAAAAATATAGAACTTGATTATATTTTGACTTTTTAAAAAGTCAATTGCTGCACTGACTTTAAAAAGGTCAACATCATCATCAATCAGTAGTGAATACTTTGACTTTCATAATAGTCAAACATCATACACCTGCATTATCATTCTCCTTTCAAGTTCTAAAACTAATATTTTTATAACTCTTGAAAACTTTGTATCTTTTTAAAATAAAATTTATATTTTGTCCTCAACAAAAGGGGAGATTGTTAATACAAATATCGTCATTAAACGTTATTTATATTTTTGATCTTTACCTAAGTTTTGTTAACGATAAAAGTAAATTTAATTTGTATAAAGCTTAAAGCTTGTCAAGTTTAATAGATATTAAAACAAGCTTTTTCAAACAATATATTCATCATTCAAGCATTTACATTTATGATTAGTAACATCTTGATATAACTCTAATCATTATGTATGATAGTAGTTTTAGAATGTGTTAGGTTCTTAAAACCAAACACTACTTAAACTGCATATTTCTAAAATAGTAATACAACATATGACATCATGTGATGCATCATGGAGATCATTGGAAGATTTCATTAGATATTTTGTGTGGATTTGTACTCTTCATATCTTCGCGCTCAAACTAGATAGAGTTGACTTTAGCAAAGATTTGATATCTTGGTATCGCCGGCGGTACCAAAAATGGTCCAGGCGGAACCCTAAATTTCGCGCTGTCGTGGGCGCTCAATCCATTTTGGCTATAAATAATGCCAAACCCGGTAGTTTTCATCCCTTTCTATATACTTCATACATATCTTATCTACAACCTTTCAACCTGGTTTCATATCATATTAGTGATCTCTTTTGCAAAGAAGATCAGAGTCACATTCAAGCTTCAACCAGAAGTTGGAAGTCTTGTTTGTTTAGTGTTGTATGATCTTGTGTTGATTCACTTACTTCGTATTGTAATCAACCATCATAATCAGTGAGTGAGTTTAGTATTTTAGTCCTCAAAATACATTGTGTGTGGGAGTGGTTGTACCCTTGGAAAGAACACGACATCTAGCTTAGTGTGGCTAGTGTAGCGAAGTGTAAAGGTTTTCTCTGGCCGGTGAAAAGAGCTTGTTGACTAGTGAAGTTAAACTCGAGGTGTGAGACTTCGAGGGTGGAGTAGAGCAAGGAAAAAAGTCCTTGTAGACGAACCACTATAAAAACTTGTTGTGGTTTGATCATTTCTTTCCTTATTTACTCCTTACATATTGTTTGCATATTTCATTAACATATCTAAGATCAATATTAATTGATCTTTACAATAAATTTCAAAACAAAGTTTTTAATTGGTAAACTATTCAACCCCCCTTCTAGTTTTCTACAAGGATGGTAAGAACCACCGAGCGTTGCAGGAGGTACAATTTTTCCAGAAGAAAAATCTAAAACAATGGGGGTATTTGGCGCTGCTCCATAAAGTAGGAAGAAAAAGGAAAACATATTAACCTGAATCCAAAACATGACACTCTCATAACAGGAAACAAACTTATAGAAACAAAGGGGCGTTACCGTGAAGGCCGGCCAGTCGGTGTTTGTGACAGCATGAACACCAGAACTACCGCAACAGCAAATCCTGAAATGACTCACCTCTTGGAGCGATAGGAACATATGCGACGAACAAAGCTTTGGGGCACCAACACGTTTGGGAGCGCATCCTTCCCATTGCACACCACGCCTAGATTGACCGAACAACACCGGATTCGGTGGGCAGCGAGGAATGCGTCCCCTCCCATATGAGTGACAGCCGGGCAAGGGAGGATTATAAAGCCGCTTTGCATACTTTCCATTAAAACCATCACTCATAGGACCACCAAACTGCAAACGTAAACAAAAACTACACAAAGGTTTAGCGGCCAACAATAAAAGCTACGTAACATAAGAAACAAAGCGTGCTGAACTACAGGAGCATTATTGTTATCAAAGGCGATACACATTGTTTTGGAAACCGAACCGTCAACATCAATACCATCACCCGCCTTCCATTTTGATAAAGAGGCACACGCATCTTGACGAACAACATCCGAGTCGTGGCGAGCACATCGAACACCCCAACATGGAACGCGATGTCAAAAGTGAACACTCGAATACCAAACACCCGCATCACCAACCAAAGCGCACTCACCAGGTAAGCCAACACACTTGTGAGACACAGATTCAGGGCGAACAACAAAAGGCAATTTCTTTCGTGGATTATGCATGTGTGACGTAAGGAAAAAGTGATCAAAAGTTTACCACATCGTTAGGAAAAAGGGATAGCTACAAATATGCAAACTATATGACCACAGACCATTAGGATACAATTAACAAAGAAAAGCAAATACGTTAGCAATTTCATAAAGGTCAAAACCCAAAACCCTCACATGCAGGTCTGGAAAATAAACAAACAAAGCGAAAATGACAATAAATTGCAAACAACGTGCAAGCCAACAGATACAACACACAACAAAAGCGACATGCAAACAGCCTAACCACCATTACCACATAAACCACTACCAAATGATCAAACCCTACCCTAACAACTAAGTAAACCAAAACGCCCAACAAACAAACATACCAAAGACAACGGGAAAAAAAAGTAAAAACAAACAATCTGGTTTTACGGATCTGGAAAACCCTACCTACAAGAATGTGGTTATACGAACAAAGAAAGAAGAAATGAGAAGTTGAATGGTTATGGTGGTGAGTATATGGAACGCAGGCTGGGCTAGCATGGACCAAACAAAGATTGCGAAGCCCAAAAACGATAATAGCCCAATAACAGAGAACGAATAGTCAAGGCCATGTATATGAGTCAAAAACAGTGGGTAGCAAAGAACGTGTCAAGACAACACTGGCTTGAAACAATAAAAAACGAATATAAACCATGCATGCAGGACGTGTAAGAGCATCATTGGACGAAACTTATATAAAATACTTATTATACCAAGCGCACGGGGATCAAAGGCCTCGTGCCATGATATATAAAGAGAATTATATAATAATATAGTATTGTATTGATGGAGATGAAGTACCCATCAGGTTGTGTCGCTTTTTGTTCAACTGTATAGCTTGTGGACATGACTCGTAAAATAAATTTATTTGGGTGTTGCCATAAGACTTTGCAAGAGTCAAGCTATAATACATAACTATGGTAAACATATTACGAGGTTTCTACATTATCTATAGCAAAAGCGCATAAGGATGAGAGTCAAAAGCAGAACACTAGGCGGATACTTCTTAATTTTTAGTATAAAAAAGTCAAATAATTCGCAACAACAAGTTGGTTTTAAGATGAGGCGTCAATAGTCGAAATAGTAATAGTGCAACTTACTAATCTTTTTTTGTTTAGGGATTGGAGTCTAACAGGAGCCATTCTTTTCTATACTTTCAAGCATAGTTGTAGGGATCGATCACGATCTTAGGATCTTCGATTTTATGATAACCAAAGCAAAAGCGACCGGTCCCGCCAGGATCTTTGCAAGCTTAGGATCTTATAGGATCCGTCTTGACCATACGTATCTTCTGCGATATCGATCCGATCTTACTTTTCGGTTACAAACTAAAAATCTACAAATTTATGGGTTGTTTGTTTGTAGAATTCAAAAAACAACATGTTAATCTTTTTAAAAGTTTTATAATCATAATTTAGGATAACATTTATCTGAAACATTCATAGTATTTTATGATTATAATGTATGAATAGAATTTGTATAAATTAGATAAAATATTAGAAATAACATTATAGTAGGATCTTAGGAATCCCGATCCGATCACGATCTTGCAAAGACGAAAACGATCCTGGGTAGGATCCCGAACCATTAATTTGGTTCAGAGAGGGATTAAACCAAAATAGAAGTCAAGAGATCTAAGGTTCTTACCAAAGAGTAAAACTTCATTGTTTTATTGTATTCTATTCGAATGATTTTTAACATACCTTAGTTACCATTAATTCGATGATGTCTTGTGACCTGTATGAACCATAGGATAGTGACAACACAAGATGAGTACACGAGGCAAATGTTTTGCTCGGGTCCCACGGATGACGCCAAATGATGCTACCAAAATCCGCATTCATCAAGGTGCTTGGTTGGCCGTCTAACTTGTTTTGACCTTGACCTTCGGGTCTTCGGTAACAATGCTGAAAAAACAAAGAAAGATCGTTAGAGAGGTCGGCAGAGCAGCAGGCTGATGATTGATAGCGAGGAGAAGTCTTTGGGCCTCCCACTATCGAGCAAGTTCCATATATGTAGATATTGGCCCAAAGTGAATATAATATTTCATGTAGATCCATGCGAGTTAATTGTTTATATTTGTCTCTCCTCTTTACTTTGTCGTTTATTATCATTTATTTCCTTTATATTCATCATTTTGTTTTGACTTTTCTTATTCCTTGGTTAAAAGATGAATATTATTAGCATCAGAGAGTATTGCTATATAGTTTTTAACACTCTTTAGTTCGACTTTAAATGAAACTTTTTGTTTTGAAAACCACAACAAATTCTATTGTGACCGATCATAGTAAATTAAAAAACACTCTTTCGTTTCTTAGTACACTTTAATAAAATCATTTTCAAGATTGAATTTGACAAATATCATGTGGTATTTGAGATGTTCATTGTTGCTATTAAGATATTGTCAACAAACATTGTAAATTATGAAACTTTGATATTTTATTGAAATAAGAAATTCGTCGTTACTATTTGAAAACAAAGTTAAGCCCCCCTTAACCTTAATTCTGTCATGCAGGCAGGAGGAACCTCCAACGATCAAGTCAATTATTGATTGTAATAGTATGACATGCATGTATAGCTTATAAGCTGGCTAAGCTAGATGAGAGTTATGAGAATGTTGTGTATGAGAACAGATTACTTGGCCATTTCATTGCTTTCCATCGACTCTTATAGAATGAGGATAGATCAAATATATAATCTGGAAGATTCAACATATCTTTCATATATCTCATATCGTATAATCTTTCACATATCTCTTATCCAATATAATTTTGAATATATTCCTCTTTCCTTGGCGATTTCTCATATCTTTACTGAGATCTGATATCTTAAAGATAGATTGATATCTTAAAAGATATCTATCAAATATATATGAATCTGCTATATTGAACTATGCATGCATGGCTTGTGATATATGCATGTAGACTACATATGAAAAGATATCTTGATATCTTAAAGATATCTACAAAATATATGGGAATCTGCCATCATGGACTATGCATACGCCATCATGAACTATGCATTCATGGCTTATGATACATGTATGTGAACTATGTTATGAGCTCTATTCTGTTTTCTCATCAAAATGTTTCTTTTCCAACGCTCTCTTAAGTAGCATTTAGTAGCGTCGAGCATAAATTATTTTACATATTTAATTACAGTTACTGCTCACAGCTACTACTTTAAAGTTTATAGCTACTGCTATTCTAAATCATACAACTTGCTTTATATTCTTTTATATCCCGAATCCCGACAGGTTAGAAAACTAGATAAGTAGATCACAAACGGGTTGTACATACAACCCAAGACGAGCATGCTCCAATATATGGGCTAATATATCCACGATCCAAACCCAATTAAATCACAAGACGAAATGTACAAGTGACACGTGTCATAGTCGTTAGAGTTTCTTATCCACTTGTATAACCTACCACTAAAATCAAAATAAAGCCAATGATCATGGCTTCCATATTGTTCACTCCCTTATTAGTTATTACTTCCCACACTCGTCATCTCGGTTCACTTGCTATGCCATGTCATCATCAAAGCAGCACGGTGGGCAGAAACTACTAAGAGCACTAGGTATCGTGTTGACGTTTAACATGTTATCGGTATGCCAACTCAACGCCACGTCATCCCGTCCTCAATAACACATCAATCACTCAAACACCCTCCCTCATAACACACCAATAACATGTTATTGGGTCCCACAAAATACCCCACTAAAAATACTCACACACTCACAATACACAATAATAATAATAATAATAACACAAAAGACCATTGGCTTGAGCCACTCTAGTAACTCAAAACCATTCGGCATGTAGATGGCTTATTGCATGGTATGGTAGTTGGCATGCCATTGGTAAAAACATTTATGTTTGGCATGTTAAATAAAGATCATACCCTATGCTCTAATGGACTTCCTTGCATGTCAGCATCACATAAAAAACTAATGGTGGATCTTGTATCCAGTGTTAGGTGTTGGAAGAAATAAGTGAGTTTGGAAGTTTACAAAGCAGAAAGTATAAGTAGACGATGCAAGGATTGATTGTACATGGTTGTTAGCATGTGTTACAAGGTGATGTTGCATCAAAAACCATTAATATTTGACCTAGTATGTAATGACCTGGTAAAAGGGGAAGTGGCATATATGAGAATAATAACCACTCATTATCTCCTCCTTTTATGGGATCGTGGTTACAACTGATCAATGTGATCACGATAAATTCGTGCGTATAAAAAAGCTATGGAGAGCTCTAGTTATTATAAACATATAAGAAAACACACATGCTTAGTCAAATTGTTTTACGCCATTTACTTCTTGCTATGTAGATTTCGATTGGGGTAATACCATTCAAAAACATTATACTTGTTTAAAAATACTTTTTTAAGTAGCGAATTAAAAAAAAATACTATTGTGAGTACTAATGTTGACAAATTTTTTTATGTGAGTAGTATGACAATTTTACCTTTCGAAATTACATAAATGATCCCTGTGTGTTTGTGAAAATTGCATCCAACATCCCTGGGGTAAATTACATAAATGGTCCCTAACTTTTGTTTTGAAAATTGCATCCATCATCCCTGTGTCGTTTGGAGAAAATTACATCCACCGTCCCTAACTTTTTTTCCAAAATTTTTATTTCGTTCGTTTTTCACCAAATTTTTTTTCCAAATTTTGTTTTGAAATTCTAATCCAATTTTTTTTTGGAATATTTTTGTCGAAAACTCTTTTTCCGAAATTTTTTATTAGATTTTTTTTCGTGAAAAAAACGAAGTTTTCCGATAAAAAATTAACTTGTGACAAAAAAAGTCTCCAAATTTTACGCATGTGACAAAAAGTTTTTCAACAAAAAATTTCGAAAAAAAATTTTTGAATTTTTTTTCGAAAAACAAATTTCGGAAAAAAAATTTTCGAAAAAAAGTATAAGGATAGTGGATGCAATTTTCTCCAAACGACAAGAGACCGTTTATGTAATTTACCCTAGGGACGATAGATGCAATTTTCATAAATCCGAAGGATAAAATACTCATCATTGGTTTTTACTACTCACTTAAAGACAAAATGCTCCATTGAGATACACCCAAGAGTATTATTTTAGTTAAATCACTTAGAAGAAGTATTTTTGGACAAGTATGATTTAATAGGTATTACCCCTTTAGGTTACCACCATTATATTGCAAACCCGATGTCGTTGCTACTCAAGGTTTCGCGTTTGTGAACTATATATATACGAGAGTGCCTTGCCGTGGAGACTTTAGCACTTCGAGTGCGTCGTGCTAAAAGGAAAGGGAATTTGATCCCGTGCAATTTCGTTTAGTTATAGTTACGGTACTGTTATTGTTGCTGTCCAGATGCATTATGGAGATGATCTACTTGCTTATGATGGCTCGTATTTTTGAGACTCTTTTGTAGCTATTGTATCATGATCATAACGTGTTTGATGTCGTTACTCGTTACTTATACATGTGCATGGTTTGTAAGTTAGTTATGTTTTATCTTTATATATATAATCATGATCAGTTTGCATGAAACATGAAGAAATTGGTTCATCCACTTTACAACAATCTTTTAAGTACGATTCGTGCAATTCCAGTGGGACCATAAATCAAATTGTACAAAGAAGGTAGTGGAACACACCTTAAAATGACGTTGTGAAGGCACGAGCTCGGGGTTTGAGAGCTCCTAAAGGTGGACCACAATATCAATTCATGGGAATCGTATTGGTTTTATAAATAGTGTAATTATTGTTGCAAAATCATGGTCTATTTTTGTGACCATTTTTCCTTAGTTTGATTTTTAATGTTAATGACAAAAATGAGATTTAAATTTAACTTTAGAATTGTATTATGTATTTTTTTTTCATTTAAACAAACTTTTTGAATTTGTGTTATTGTTATCCGTCAAGCTAAACGTTATATCGTTAGTCCTTTATACTAACTAACGGATTATTAAATAACTTCATCCGTTTTCTTCCGTTTTTATTTTATCGTTTTTATATCCGGTTTTTACGTTTTCATCGATTTCGTCCATTCTTAAAAATTAGTTTTTCTGTTTTTTTTTCTACGATTTCGTCGTCCGTTTTATAATGCGTTCGCTTTCTTCGTTTTAAATGCGTTTTTATCACGTTTTTAAATGTTTGCGTCCCGCTTTTACGCGTTTTTCGCTTGTTTTATATGTTTTTCGATTCGTTTTTATATCGCTTTACGTTCGTTTATACGTTTTGTTTGTTTTTACGCGTTTCGTTCATTATTATCGTTTTGTCCGTTTATCATTAAAAGCCGACAACTTGTCGCTTTTGTCGTTTTATATCATCCGTTTTATATGCTTTCGATGGTTTTTATACGTTTGTCCATTTTTATGTTTTTACGTTTTGCGTTTTAGATGCATTTCTTTGCGTTTTAGATGCGTTTTTATATGTTTTCGTCCGTTTTATATCGTTTTAGATTAGTTTTTATCGGACCTTCCAAACCTTATTATTTATTTAAATTATTATGATTTGCTTTTCAGTTATTGACGTTATGGGCTATTTAGGTGTTGTGGTATATCGTTTGATTATCGTATAGCATGAGAGCCAAACATTTGAAGAAACAAAGGTTGGGCTATGATGCACTACACTTTTGCTATGCTTTCACATTCAAGCAATTCCCAATATGATTGTCGCAAGGCTACGTATATTAAAAGTGCGAGGCTCGTATATTATTCTCATTCTTAAATTGCTACACTTATTTCCAAAGTTTAGAGTCCAATTGATAAGAGATGAAATGACTTTCATACTAATTTTCGAGTTAGAATCAATTGATCACCATTTTAGTTAGCGAACGGGGAAAAACATTGGGTGAAACTTCTTGGGTTAGCAAAATAGTCAAATAGTTAAAAAGAAAAAAACAAAAGGGTCATTTTACATAGTGTAGTAATCCTATCCTCCACGATCGTCTAACTTCCATTGTCGGTTTCTTTCATATAGTCTGGTTACTTGGTTAGACATTCTATCATCCCAATTATCTAACTTCCATGACATTCTATCATCCCAATTATCTAACTTCATTTGTCGGTTTCTTTTAGTATAATGCGGTTATTTGGAAAAGCGAAAACTCGAAAAAACGATAAACACCCAATGGATGAAAGACCTCAATTCCAAATATATACATTAAGGGGAAAAAAGTTTAATGATAAGGTGCGCTCAAATAGACAATGAGAACCAAATCAAAAGCCAAATGAAATAGAATGAAAGAAACAAACAAGATAATAGTCTCTACTTGAAAGATATATGACTTACCAAGTTACCATAATTCCTGTACTTCTCAAAAGACATCAAGTACTAGCGTATAACAAGTCAAATTATCATTCCCCTAATTCAACAACGAGAAAAGTTGTTACTAATTTTGTTAAAAAATAAGGATGATTCACTGAGCTCTCACTTAAAGTTTGATGGCCGGATCCCAATACGTCTTGAGGTAGAGCTGCTGCGCTCGTTCTTTATGGATGGTAAATTTTTTGGTCACTATTTAGATGAAAATAATGGCGATATAATTTTTTTAGTCATTATTTTTGGTCATCGATAGAAAGTCATTGATGAAACTTATAAGTGGTCACTATTTAGTCACTAAATTACATGAATAGTGACGAAAATTTCGTCATTAAGTAATAGTGACAAAATGGTCATTATTTACAAATTACTAACTCTTTAAGAATAAAAGCATTTAGATATGTACTTATTAAAACTTTGCATATTCGTATATTAATCCAAAATGTCACTAACGTTACGGATAAAATTTGTATTATAGAAAATATGCAAAATTACTTATTTAACTTTCTTTGATGTATTCACCCCTAAACAAACATATTATTTGAAGCAATGTTTTGAAAAATTTTAAATCGGCTTCGGTCAAATTACTTGGGTTCGCAGGATTCGACTGTCTCAACCCGTTTTATTAAAAACTATTTTTTTCAACGGTTCGACAACCGGTCTATAAAAAGATTAAAAAACCAACTCGATCGGGTTTGAGATCGAACGGTCGACCAGTATGTCTTAAAGGCGACCGGGTAGCGGATTTATCACCATTTCTAAAAACGGTACCCGTCTTTTTATTGAACCGATCGGCTGATTGAAGCTGGGTTTTAAAACATTGTTTGAAACATAAACTTTCAAATTTTAATATGTTAAAAAAAAAAAAAAAATTTGTATGTCAAACATTTAAAAAAATACTATAGTAACTTACAAAAAATAACCATAATAATCAAAAACTTGTACAAAAGACCCGACCCTATCATCAAGGCCAACCCGTAATTCCCCCAAATCAAAATTAGGCTCACATAATTTCCCCAAATCCACCAACGCATCACAACACCACCGCATCACCATCGGGATAACGCCGCACCACCATTGCACCGCCTCCATAACACCATCACACTCCATTCTCGATTCCACTTAATCCGTAAGGTATATGGTTATAATATTCGTTTTAGCACTATAATAACTTAATAAACTTAGGGCTAATATCGGAAACTGCCATGGCACTCCTATCTCCGGTTCAATTTAGTTATTTTAGCTAATGGCAGTTCCAGCGGTTTATTAACCTTCATAACCGTCTAATGACGATGACGGTTATAATCAATTGAACTGTAACTGTTTCCGGAGACATTTGCTATCGAGGAATTACGCGTTTTCTCGATTGTACTTAATGGCTTCGTTTATTGTACTATATGAGCGAATAATGCGTTTTTACGTCATAGATTGGTAGATTTTAATGTCGATTGGATATTGAGAATAAGCTCTATCTGAATTGAAAGCTTATAAGCAATGTTGATACTTTATTGTAGGAAAATTCGGCATAATTTCATTTTACCTAGGTTGATTATGTAGTTTTAGGGAGAAAGCGACATATCGTTTGGTGATTAATTATTTTGTTAAGTGGACCTTCAGAAGTAATTGTTTTGTATTGTTTGTTATTGAGTGTCATTGATAACTTACACCAATAGTGCTTACTTGGCCATCTATGGCTCATACCTGCTCGGCGTGATTTGTTACAGGAACCTTGTCGATTTCAGCATATTTTTAGAGTTAGGGGATGACGATAAAGGGGATGATAACTACAATGATGATGATTTTTGAAATTCAGACAACTCAAAAACACTTAGGTATAATGGTACGAGATCACATACAAATGTAATCTAATGTTACTAGTATATTCTCTAATCAAGTATAGTTTTGGCGTTTCGCTCACTTCTCTTTTGATGTTCTCATTAGTGCTTATGATAACTGTACATGGCAGACTCGCAGTTGTATAAGAGCTAAGCTTGAACAAGATTATGCACGCTGTGCTAAAACACCAAATATTAGCGGAGGTCAACATTGATACAACACTTGTATTCAATCACTTTTCTGTCTTAAGCATAGTTTATTACTTATGAATTATTGATAAATGCATATGATTTTTTAGCATATGTCTTAAGCATAGTTGTATAATAATATGGGTACGGTCTCACTTGACAGTTTAATTAATAAAGTAGGATTGCATGGGCCATGGTGATAGTTTTTTTCTTCAAGGATGTGTTTATTAGTGATGTAGTTTATATAGCTTAGAAAAATATTACTCCGTAATAGATTATGATTCAACCTTCAAGTAACTATTAAACTATATCATATTAAACTATATAGTTTTTTTCTTCAAGGATGTGTTTGCCGGAGCTCTTTATACTTGGGCTCATATCATCACTTGAAGTAATTTCATCTATTAACTTTGCTCTTTGGCAATATTGTAGGAGTCGTGAGTTTCTTTGGCAAGAAGGACACCTTTGCCTTTGCAACAAGGGATGAGGCTTACTCTTGTTATAAACAATAAGCTTTATAGCACACATGCAAAATGGCGTGTAATCATTTTTTATAACTTCTGTTTTATGCATGAAAAATGGAATGATATTTCTATACTCTTTGTATGTATTATAGGTTCTTGTAATACTTGAACTGTATGAGCGTCTATGAGTACTTGGCTGTCCCGTCGTGAAAGGGAAAAAGAGTGAGAATGAGAAGTTTGCCGGAGCTCTTTATACTACTAGTATTGAGGTGCGTGATTATAATACTTACTATCAAGTAAAAGATAATTTTAAATGACATGTCTCATCATAAGTGCTTTCATGTTTGTAGGCCTTTATTCCAACTACTGGTCGTGGTGTACAAGGTGCAACCTCACATTGCTTGGGACAGAATTTTGCTAAGATGTTGAGATATTACATTTGAAGATGAGAAGGGAAAAAAGGCTATGGTGTGGCAGAATTCATGGGCCTACAGTTTTCGAACCGTAATTAAGCAATTTTCTTAAGTTCCTTTTTTTTAATGTAAAAGGTGTTAAATTATATCTTTATGTAACTAGTTCTGTATTGTTTTTAGATTGGTGTTATGGTGATGGTTCACGGTGATGATAAAGGCTTAGTGTTGCCCCCTAAAATTGCAAAAGTACAAGTAATTGTGGTTCATGTGCCTTACAAAGATGCAGATCTCAAAGAGATAACAGATGCTTGTTTGGCCACTGTTAAAAGTTTGTATGATGCAGATATTCGTGCAGAAGGAGACTTAAGAGAAAATTATTCACCTGGTTGGAAGTATTCTCATTGGGAAATGAAAGGTGTTCCTTTGAGAATTGAAATAGGGCCAAAGGATCTCGCTAATAACCAGGTACTACAACACTGTCTTTTGGCTTGTGTTTTTCTCAAACACATCAAGTAGGTCAAATAAATATACAAAAAGTTGCTGAAGGGGAATGGGTAAAAGCTGTCCACAATCTATTTGCAATACATAAAACCTCTTAAATCATCTTATTCGAAGATTTAGCTCTTTATTGTTATCGTAATATTTTTGTAATAATATATAATTATTAGTATATTTGATGACCTATTTCAAACTTGAACTACTTTTAATTAATTACCCATTAACCCGTTTGTGCAGCTTTAACTGCAGTGTTCCATGAAAAGCCTGATGTGTGTTTGTTTCTTTCAGGTGCGTGCTGTTCGTCGTGACAATGGATCTAAAATTGATATCCCTATGGCTGATTTGGTTAATAGAGTTAAGGCCATGTTAGATGATATTCAGCAAAGTATGTTTGATGTTGCTAAGCAAAAACGAGATGCTTGTATTCAAGTTATCAGAACTTGGGATGAATTTACTGAAGCATTAAGCCAAAAGAAGTTGATCTTGGCTCCTTGGTGTGATGAAAAGTAATATATTTTTACCACTATTATATCTTAAAAATGGCATGAGTCTGTCAATGAATAAAAGGTCTTATATAGAACATAATTTATGTGATCCGAGGATGACAAAAAATAATTTTGATCCAATAGGTCAATCCCATATAATTCTAGGTGCTGTTGATCCATATTAATATCCAATCTGGTTTAAATTTGACCCCTTGAAACACCTATCTAAACCTATCTTAATCCGTGTTCTTTTAGGCATTACAATGTTTCAGTCATTTGCCTTTTTTATTGCACATGTAAATTTATTGAATATTGATGCTTCAGGAAGTGGAGTTGGAAGTGAAAGCTAAGACAAGAGCAGAGACTGGTGCTGCTAAGACGCTTTGTTCTCCACTTGACCAGCCTGAAATGCCTGAAGGTATTATTAGAGGCTAATTATATAAAAAAGGACCAGGGTTATCCAATTTGACAATTATGGGTTTCGACATTGAATAAAAAAATAATTTGGTATTGATATAGCTTTCTTTTTGTTACAGGAACGTTATGCTTTGCTTCAGGGAAACCTGCAAAGAAATAGGGCGTACTGGGGCTGAAGTTATTAGCGCTATTAATGACCTTCGAGGAATTTGTTTATGGTTTAACCATTTTTTGTCTTAACTAATTTAATGTCATGGCTGGACGAGGAGGAGCTGGAGGAGATCACTATGAGAACGGTCTCTTTTCCAGTTCGTTATCCGACCTTTTTACCAGAAAATGTAATCTCTCTTCCTTTTCATTCTCGATATTTTCTTTTTATAGTAATAATATGAAATAGGCTGCCTATTAAGACCTGACTTGTTTGATTGTGCAGTGAGATTAAATATCAACGGTATGTATGGTCATTTTGTCGGGGCTGCTGCTGCCTCCCAATATCAAGAAGAAGAGGAACCTTTTCAATCCCTTGAAGAGATCGAGGCACAGACTATCGGTACAACCAGTCGATGATGCCGAAGAATTGGACTTTTTTAGCAGTGTCGGAGGAATGGAAATTGGAGAAGATGGCGTTGCTGCCACTCAGCTTGGTGGGAACACCCCCCATGGAGAACACCCTTCAAGAACGTATCTGTAGCTTGGTGGGGAACACCCCCATGCTAAATTTAAAAAAATGCATACGTATCTGTATCTTTGTATTGACCATACCTGTTCATTACAGTTTTGGCATGATATTTGGAGTGGGCGGGAAAACTACTCTTTTACAGGTTAGTTACCGAGACTTTATTCTGAACATGCCTGCCTTTTCATTTCGTATAATTCTCTTGGTCACATTCTATCCTTGCTCAGATGTCTTATTTACATTTTCTTGTGTTTCCTGAATACAGCTTATTGCAGGGCTAACTAAACCGACGTCAGCCTACATTTGTATACAAAGATACAATGATGACGGAAGCCCAAATCAGCCTCCTGTGCTATTGTCTCCAGAAAAAGTTGGTATCGTTTTTCAGTTTCCTGAAAGGTATGGACTATTTTTCTTACGTTTGGATGTTTTCTTTGTAGTTTGGGCAGTCTAGCTATGCATATAAATCAATGAGTACTATGTTTGTTATTTCTCGACCCAATTTTTTGTGTAGACGTACATGATGTTCTCTGAGGTGAATTATTGTGGAATAGGTACTTTGTAGCAGACAATGTTCTTGATGAAGTTATATTTGGGTTGCCGAGACAGAAAAGTGACCAAAAGGATAGATAACTTATTGCTAGAAGACTTGAAAGAAGCAAAACATCCTTAAAATATCGTAGGATAGAGAACTTTTGTTGCAGGTATCTCACCGTGAAGAATCAAAGAAATCCTTGGATGCAAGGTTGGCTCTTCGTCAGAGTAATATAAATGCTGAAAGGCCTGGTTAGTAGTTACATACAAAGCAGTTTGTCAAAATATCGTAGGTTTTCAAGTACTAGATGATTTTCTTTGCAATGACTACTTCTGGATCGTCGTAATACAAGTCATAAAAAAACTTAAGCAGATCAATGAAGAGCAGCGTGAATGCTTAATGGATGAACTAAGAGGGTATGTTAAGTAAATTTGTTAGTGAAGCAGTGGCTGCAATCTGTGACGCCAAGTTAAAGAGTTCAGATAGCTGCGGTTCAGGTAATTACCACATAGTTGTATACCCATACATGTACCAAGACTTGCTTTATTTTCACTTGTATCACGGGCTTGTTTCTATTGATAAATTTTCATGCCATTAGGTCTATTCGTTGCTTCACCAAAGATATACAGAATTTTCCCCAACTTGGTTCAAGGCCTATTGAAAACCTTCCTTCCTCGGAAATCTGTAGATGTAGATGCAGACACATGAACTTGAAGGCCTTGAAGAAACGCAGTGCTTTTAGCTTCTACTGGAACTGTTATTTGATGGTGTCAAAGACATGTTTGCAATGATTAGGGAACAAACCATGTTTGATAAATTTGATAGTTTATTAGTTAGGTTTCTGTCGAGTTTCAACCATACTTTTGTAAAATCAGTTTTTGTGAATGAAATTTATTATGTAAGATTTGCATTACTAGAGCTTTTAGATTTTAGTTTGTTTGCATAAACATTTAAGCAGCAACACGAAAACTAGATCCTTTTTTTTTTTTTTATATGCTCATACTTAGTGACAACTTATTTGGTCTCTAACTCTCGGTAGTCTGTGACGACTTTCTCGTCACTAATAGTAAATATCAGTGACCATTTTTTTCACTGTAAAAACGTGACGAAAATTTTCGTCACTAACCGGATTAAAGAGTGACGACTAATCTCGTCACAAATTAGTGACGAAGCGAATGTTCGTCTCTAAAAGATTTTGTGACGGAGCTTTAGTGACGACTGGTGACGATTTGAGTTTGGTCACTAAACAGTTTTGTGACCACCTTTTACACTGTTAGTGACAAAAACGTTTTCGTCACTATAGGCCAATTTTCTTGTAGTGTATTGTATCATGATCATAACGTGTTCGATGTCGTTACTCGTTACTTATACATGTGCATGGTTGTAAGTTTCCGGTTTATGTTTTATCTTTATATATATAATCATGATCAGTTTGCATGAAACATGAAGAAATTGGTTCATCCACTTTACAACAATCTTTTAAGTACGATTCGTGCAATTCCAGTGGGACCATAAATCAAATTGTACAAAGAAGGTAGTGGAACACACCTTAAAATGACGTTGTGAAGGCACGAGCTCGGGGTTTGAGAGCTCCTAAAGGTGGACCACAATATCAATTCATGGGAATCGTATTGGTTTTATAAATAGTGTAATTATTGTTGCAAAATCATGGTCTATTTTTGTGACCATTTTTCCTTAGTTTGATTTTAATGTTAATGACAAAAAATGCATCGAATTTGACTACTTTTAGAATTGTATGTGTCAACTATTTTTTTTTCATTGCAACACAAACTTTTTGAATTTGTGTTATTGTATGTATCCAGTCAAGCTAAACGTTATATCGTTAGTCCTTTATACTAACGACCGTTATTAAATAACTTCAAATTCCGTTTTCTTCCGTTTTTTACGTTTTTATACGTTTTCGTCCATTTTTTTACGTTTTCATCCGATTTCGTCCATTTTCTTAAAAAAAAATTCGTTTTCCTCTGTTTTTTTACGTTTTCGTCCGTTTTTATACGTTTTCGTTCGCTTTCTTACGTTTTCACTGTTTTTATACGTTTTTAAATGTTTTCGTCCGTTTTTACGCGTTTTTTGCTTGTTTTATATGTTTTCGTTCGTTTTTATACGTTTACGTTCGTTTTATCGTTTCGTTTGTTTTTACGTTTCACGTTCATTATTACGTTTTCGTCCGTTTATACGTAAAAGCGAACAACGTAAGAACGTCGTTTTTATATCATCCGTTTTATATGCTTTCGTCCGTTTTTATACGTTTTCATCCGTTTCGTCCGTTTTTTATACGTTTCGTCTGTTTTATACGTTTTCGTCATTTTTATATGTTTTCGTCCGTTTTTATACGTTTTCGTTCGTTTTTATCGGACCTTCCAAACCTTATTATTTATTTAAATTATTATGATTTGCTTTTAGTTGACGTTATGGGCTATTTAGGTGTTGTGTATATACGTTTGATTATCCGATATAAGCGTGATGAGGAGCCAAGAGCTGTTGCAGAAGAAACAAAGATTAGCTTGTTGGCTATGATGCACTACACTTTTTGCTATGCTTTCACATTCAAGCAATTCCCAATATGATTGTACCGAGGCTACGTATATATTGTACGAGGCTCACTATATTTTATTCCTGTTACTTAAATTGCTACACTTATTTTCCAAGTTTAGAGTCCAATTGATAAGAGATGAAATGACTTTCATACTAATTTTCCGAGTTAGAATCCAATTGATCACCATTTTAGTTAGCGGAACAGGGAAAAAACATTGGGTGGCTTACTGGGTTAGCAAAATAGTCAAATAGTTAAAAAGAAAAAAACAAAAGGGTCATTTTACATAGTGTAGTAATCCTATCCTCCTGATCGTCTAACTTCCATTGTCGGTTTCTTTCATATAGTCTGGTTACTTGGTTAGACATTCTATCATCCCAATTATCTAACTTCCATGACATTCTATCATCCCAATTATCTAACTTCCGCTGTCAGTTTCTTTCGTATAGTCTGGTTATTTGGAAGAAACGAAAAACTCAAGAAGAAAAGCTGATAAACACCCAATGGATGAAAGACCTCAATTCCAAATATAACATTAAGGGGGGAAAAAAAGTTTAATGATAAGGTCTGCTCAAATAGACAATGAGAACCAAATCAAAAGCCAAATGAAATAGAATGAAAGAAACAAACAAGATAATAGTCTCTACTTGAAAGATATATGACTTACCAAGTTACCATAATTCCTGTACTTCTCAAAAGACATCAAGTAACGCGTATAACAAGTCAAATTATCATTCCCCGCTAATTCAACAACAGAAAAGTTGTTACTAATTTTGTTAAAAAAATAAGGATGATTCACGAGCTCTCCTTAAAGTTTGATGACGGATCACCAATACGTCTTGAGGTAGAGCTGCCACATCGTTTGCTGCCAGTGACGAAATTTTTTTTTGGTCACTATTTAGATGAAAATAATGACGATATAATTTTTCGTCATTATTTTTGGTCATCAGTAGAAAGTCAGTGATGAAACTTATAAGTGGTCACTATTTAGTCACTAAATTACATGAATAGTGACGAAAATTTCGTCATTAAGTAATAGTGACAAAATTTTGGTCACTATTTCACAAATTACTAACTCTTTAAGAATAAAAGCATTTAGATATGTACTTATTAAAACTTTGCATATTCGTATATTAATCCAAAAATCGTAAACACTATCAAACGTTACGGATAAAATTTGTATTATAGAGAAATATGCAAAATTGCACATATTTAACTTTCTTTGATGTATTCACCCCTAAACAAACATATTATTTGAAACCAATGTTTTGAAAACCAAGTTTTTTAGTCGACTCGGTCAAGTCACCGGGTTACCGGTTCGACCGTCAAGTCAACCCGGTTTTTATTAAAAAAAACTATTTTTTTTCAAACGGTTCGACAACCAGTCTATAAAAAAAGATTAAAAAAACCAAACTCGATCGGGTTTTGAGATCGAACCGGGTCGACCCCATGTCACTTAAAGCCCGACGGGTCTAACTGGTTATCTCGACTCTAAAAACCTGGTACCCGTCTTTTTCGCCAGACCCGATTCGACTGATTGAACTGGGTTTTAAAACATTGTTTGAAACATAAACTTTCAAATTTTAATATGTTAAAAAAAAAAAAAAAATTTGTATGTCAAACATTTAAAAAAATACTATAGTAACTTACAAAAAATAACCATAACGAGTATTGCGACGATCCGCCGCGTTGCGGCGGAGCTTTTTTTTAGACATTTTTATCTGGTAATTTATGTAACGAATATTGTTATTTTTTTTTATATATATTTATAAAAAATTCCTTTTCATTTGACTTTAATTTTTTTGGCCTTTTTGTTAGGCCTTTCTATGTCTTATGTAAATTGTATATAGCAAATGTGTAAAAAAAATATTTTTTAAAGTTTAGTTTGGTAAAGGGTATTGGGCTTTTCTAATTTGTTGGGCCCATTAATTTCCAGAATCTAGCCTATATAATAGCATTTAATATTTCTACAAGCCTCTAGTCTCTGCTTTTGGTTTTTTCAAAGCCGTAGTAAATTAGCCTATGTTAAGAATCCTCAGATATTGCTCTGCATCAACATGGGTCAACAAAATGTTCTTTAGAGAACATTTTCATTTATGCCAAAGGTTTTTTAATCGATATTATGGTACTTTTGTGGGTCAATGGAAATATCTTTAGATCTTATGATTGAATGCTAGTAAAGATTTATCATGTCAATTATTCCAAAAAGAATAAACATTTAATCAGTGTTTCATAGCTGCTCGTAGCTTACAAGGCATTAACATGTATTGATACATGATCCATTCTGATTTCTATACATATAAGAAGTATCTAATAATCATCTTTTACAAACAACAAACAAAATTTAATACCTGAGACTAAAGAAGCATTTTAGCTTCCGTTTCACTTTTCGAAGCGCCTCTATTAGGCCCGTTCCTGCATTTGTAGAACCCGCATTGGTATACCCATTTAGTAACTTCCTAACTGGTATACCTGCACTTTCAAACATACCAAAAAAAACGCATAAAAAACCAATGGAGCAACAGTTACTACAACGCATAATACCCATCCATAGCTGCCCAAATATAAAGTCACGAATCTTTGCTATATGTCATACCAAATACCTGTGGACCATCAACAGCATTAGAAACTCGAGGGTCGATATCATAATTTTTCTCTGTACGGAAGTCCAATCCTTTTGGGTCGGGTTGATTCGAACGAAAGCTGCGTTCACGAATAAGGTAGAGTAAGTTAGTCAACAGTATATATCTGTAACCCGATGAGTTTTGGTTTGTAGTTGGTTAAGGTCTGGTCGACCACCCGATTCTTTCTTGGCTCATGCACCTTATAAGGTTGCTTACCCGCTTTCATATCATCAACGTCGTCATCATCCCCTAAAGCTGAAAGACACAAATTTACAAAGAAAAATAATAATAATAAA
Organism: Chrysanthemum makinoi; assembly: GCA_910596185.1. Taxonomy (NCBI): domain Eukaryota; kingdom Viridiplantae; phylum Streptophyta; class Magnoliopsida; order Asterales; family Asteraceae; genus Chrysanthemum; species Chrysanthemum makinoi. The sequence goes on along the minus strand of OU343218.1, from coordinate 208,035,904 downwards.
ATAAATAAATAAATAAATAACAAACCCAAAACGTTGATGTAAAGATGAACTAAAAGTGAATGTTGTGGATTACCTTTTTCTTCCTAAACCTTGAAAGCCATTCCGTAGCCAATAAAATGCCAATAACCTTTGATACCAGTGTGTTGTGTTCGTGTCACTGTTACAAACCTGAAATAGAGAAAAAAATTAAGCAACAAACGAAAAGCTTTGATGTAAAAATGAACTAAAACTGAATATTGTGGGTTACCTTTTCTTCCTGAACCTTGAATGCCACTACGTAAAACAACTCAGAGTAAGCGAAAATGCATAATCAAGTTTTAGTTATCCAGACACTTTAAAGTGATGCGTATAAAATACGCAATAAACATATATGTTGGTTACCTAATTGTTAAAGGGTGTATTGGGCCAGCACTTCTTTTTTTCTACTACATATATGCTTATTTTAATTATAATAATAATTTAAAAAAAAAACTGTTTGGAGTGTATTGAGAGTCCAAACTGATCCTCATTTGCATTTTCTTTAGGACAGAATATAAGCATTTTCGATGCAGGTTGAAAATGAGCTTAAGTAGAATGACTTGCACAAATTTAAACGGCCACATAATCATGATAAGCCCAAAAACTAAGCTATTCCAAACATCCCTTACCCACCAAATGCCTTTTAATCTAATGTTAATTTGCATTACAGTCTAAAAAGCAGTAGGCCCCAAGAAAGTTTCGCATTAAAATTCTAAATTTGGCCCATTCACTCGTTAGAGATACAACAAACATTGTCAATTCTTATAAGACCAACAAATGTAAACAAAATCACCGACGTACAACTTACCTTGACTTCTGAGTCATTCTTCAGAGGCGAAAAATAGTTTCAACAAATAGTTGCAATTTCCTGATGTACAATCTGCAGCCTTTTGAATGACGTTGGCTGAATTTCCAGATTCCATGCAAAATGAATATCTAACCTTAACATATTGATAACATGTGAATAAATTCATGAATTCATTAGACTTACATATCTTTCAAGTGAAGTTATTCGTCGCGATCTGTCAGTGGAACGTTTTTGGGTATCCGTATAGGAGAGCTCAGCTTCCTGTAAAGAAAGAAGAAAATTAAGATACCACAGCTTGGTCAACTAATAAGAACATAATACCATTCATATTGACCTTCCAAACTTAGCCATTCATAGGTTGGTCTTAAGATTAAAATGAAACAACAACTGTTAAAGGTATCTTACATATCTAAAACTGAATATTGTGGGTCTAATGAATTCATGAGCAACAACTTAGCCAACAACAGTTTGAAAGGCCAAAGATAAGCGTACCTTACATATCTAAAACTGTTAAAGATTAAACAGGAAGTTATTCGTGGCGTACTAAACTTTCATTAGACTGTTAAAGACTTGCATATCTTAAAGGTAGTGAATATTATGGGTCTATTCATGAATGGAAGGCCAAAGATAAGCGTAAATAGCCATCTTAAAACTCCATAACCGTACTAAACACTTCATACACATTATGAGCATTTTCGCAATTCTAAATAATCTATTTAAAACTATGATCTTAATAAACAATGAAACTAATAAACAAAAGCAATTAATACATACCCATTATGTCACCAAATTTTACGACCCGAACCAAAACACGACACCAAATAATCGGAACCCAAATGAAGATCTGTCTAAGATGTTTTGCCCTGCACCACGTTTGATGAGCAATAAGTTTAGCGACATAACCATATATCAAAACATCAGCTGATACAAACATCCTTTTGGAAGTTTTTTTTTTTTTTTTTTTTGCACTTGAATCTCTTATTTTATACACAGCCTTAACCATAAAAGATAAGTAATCCAAACACTCATACTACACAAACGGAGCTAAATATAATTATATCAAAAGCATATACGTACCTTTTTTTTCTCCTCGTAATCAACCGACAAAAAATTGAAAGCAAAGAAGACCAAAAAATTGAAACGCTAGCTGTTTAACAATGATTTTCCGGTGAAAAAGCATGATATCGTATCAAAGAAGCAAAGGCGCAGAAAGAGACTGAGAAGCCTATGGCGGTGAGGGGTGATAATTATATGAGGTTTGTGTAAAAGAAAGTCGGTTTAGATGAATGTGGAATTATCCGGAACAAAGGGATAGCAGGCCAGCACATGTATAGCAGGCCAGGTGATGTATTGGGCTAAGTGAAATGGGCCGTGTACACTGTTTACGGAACGACGACGTTTTAAACCGCTTATAATATATATAGTAACGAGGTGGGCGTCATGGCCGCCGCGTTGCGGCGGGGTTTTTTGATGCAGCTGCAAGAAATCTAAAACATAGCAACTGCACATTACTATTTTCTAATTACTCAGCCGTTAACTACACACTACAACTGGTGCATACATTTGTAAACCACTATGGTATACTGATATCATAAGCCAAAAAATATCTAAAGAATTCCTGTTTATAAAACCTAAAAATGGCTGGGAAGACCTGAATCATTTGATTATCGTTGGTCCAAGGAACTCGGCACCCAATAATGTTTTTCTCCTGTTATTTCCACAGCCTGTAAACCATCATCTTTATTAACAAAGCTAATTTCTGCAGTCCTACAACAGAAAAACGATTACGTCACCACCATATAATTAACTTGTAAGATCAAAGCTATTACCGTATACTTACCCACCCATTTTTGGTGTCGATATCTTTTCAAAGTTCAATAGCACTATCAGGGGCAAGATCAGCAAGAGCATCTTCAAGAGGCCAATTCAGCTTATGTAACTGGTTATTGCATCCTGAACATGTAACAAACAGGATGTTAAAAGTCCTTGCTTAAGACATCGTAATCATCTCTGATGACTTTAAAAATATGTGTCTATAAAGCCTAAACATTCGGGCCCATGTTTTCCATACACATCTCCTCTTTTCCCAACACTACTGTTCACATTATTAACCAAGGAAAATGGAATTCCTGCATTTTCTTACTCGCCCCCGGCTATATAATACTGCATTTCATTGGCGATGGTCCATAAGATAGCCACATGAGGTAGATGCGTACCTGATTTTGACAGCATGATTTAAGCCAGATTTTCCTCCCCACAATCAAGCACGCAAGCATAATCATAACCTTTACGAACGGCGTGAATTGAGGTGCCGATTTTCTTTGGTTTCCAGATATTTGTGCTGAATAGTCGAGAAAAGCTAAACTGATGAGGCAGGGCCTGTTTATTCTCGGGAACTGGTTCAATGTCAAGCCTCAGTGTAGTTTCTAACGTAAGCGTGTACGTTGCATTGACGGAAAAGAAATCTTAGTAGCATCTTAGATCCAAAAGGCTTTTTCATGCAGGTCTTCAATATATGGTGTTATAGTTTGTGTATTTTCGTGTGACCCAACCTAGACAGAAAAGAAAAAAAATCCAATATTAATACCGGTAACGACGTTTTCATTCGTTTATATTCATTGAAACTCCCAAAAAGAGCATGCGCGTAACTTAAAATATGGACCTTTACTGCCAAATATGAAACTGCCAAAAAGAGGATGAGACCTTCGCCTGCTTCTAAAATTACCAGCGGATGAGTTTTTCCATCTCTGCAAGTGATTGACATGTTTTCGAGCCAACCACCCATGAAACACTACAAAATGCAAGGATGAATAGTTAAGATATTGCGGATAATTAATGATATTCAATTATAAAGTTGAACTCATAAGCAGCAACAACATGAGTTTTTAATAAAAAAAAAGGATATTAGTTATAATACGCGACGGGTTGACGAACAACAATAGATCGAATTCGACTAACCAAATATTTTAATAGGTTGGGTTCGGTGTGGTAATTTTAGCTCTAACCGGGTTTGACGCCTCGAATTCATCCGAACCCACCTAATCTGACCCGACTAAAACCCCTATTTGGTAGTAGTTTATATACAGGGGTAAGTGATTTATTAATTAAGATACAAACATTTAATACATGTCTTATATGTAGCTTTTAAGGATAAATTTAGCATTTTTCTTAAAACAATTGTTCTATTAGTTGAATAGATATATTTTGGTTTGGTTAATAAGGAGTGCTCACTGCCATACTTTCATGAGTCAACATGGTTTCCAAAGCTACATGTGACATTTTATTTTGTTGCACGATGCAATGATCTCACTTTTCAAAATTGTATGCGATATGAAAGTAGGCATATGATCTAGAAATAGAATTTTATGTTTATTTACTAATACCTGAGAAGTATATTTATTTAGTAGTAAATTGAAAGATTCAGCAAGTCGAAGTTCCACTATTTTCAGTAACCACGTATTCCAAGACACCCATTCCACTAAGAAATTGCAAGTAAGTACTGTAGTTATCCACCTCGATTTATAGTATTATTGATGGTTCATGGATTACGTATATAACGATTTGAGGATGTTTCTTTTGACTTTTTAATTTTGCATTCAATGACAGCAATTTACATATCTACATCCATTTACAAACTGTTATCAACTCATAATAAGATAAACACGCAAGGGGTTTGTCATATGTCGAATTTGATAAAGCTTCTAGTTCTAATAAACTGGGATACATCATCTTTATGAAAAATGACCATATTGATTTTCAACAGTAAAACTGCTCCAAAAAAAATAGAATGCAGGAGTTCCTTAATGACACACCATATAGGTCTCTGTAAATCGTACATGAGTTCTAAGTTGTCGGTTTTGATATCCTAACAGAAATAAAATAGCAGTAACAACCATATGATAACATAATATGCATAACAAACATCAAAACAGGTGTTGATAAAAAGAAAATAGCAGTAACCACCATCATACCTTCTGCAGCATGTCATCTACAAAAACTCCTAATCTTTATTCCACCATCATATCCATAATCTTTATTCCACAATAACATGTCATCTACAAAAATCCCTTAGTTAACCCGTTTTAATTAACAATTCCAAACACCACTTAAAACCTTAAAACACAACAAATGGAATCCAATAACATCAAATCAAACCTTAAAAAAAGAACAAAAAAACATATCATTACCAGCTTCTCCTTTAGCCAATAATCACAGCAGCCACTAACAAAAGGAGCTACTTGCGAGAACCCTCGACTGCCAACGCGACAAAGCCCTTTCGGGTTAATCCGACCACTCGGAGATGTGGGTTTTAGATCGAAAAGTGTGTGGCTGTGTTTTGGTCTGAGAAGGTAGAGAGTGGATTTTGATTTTGGAAGAAGCTTCTAGGTGAAACCGGAATGAGGAGGAGGAATGCAGATATGTTGAGGTGATGATGATAATTGATAAACACCAGCAGGCCAACACAGACCAGCACATGTATTGGGCTAAGTGAAATGGGCCACGCGTACTGTAGACGGAACGACGTCGTATCAAATGGCTTATAATATATATAGTAATAATCAAAAACTTGTACAAAAGACCCGACCCTATCAAGGCCAACCCGTAATTCCCCCAAATCAAAATTAGGCTCACATAATTTCCCCAAATCCACCAACGCATCACAACACCACCGCATCACCATCGGGATAACGCCGCACCACCATTGCACCGCCTCCATAACACCATCACACTCCATTCTCGATTCCACTTAATCCGTAAGGTATATGGTTATAATATTCGTTTTAGCACTATAATAACTTAATAAACTTAGGGCTAATATCGGAAACTGCCATGGCACTCCTATCTCCGGTTCAATTTAGTTATTTTAGCTAATGGCAGTTCCAGCGGTTTATTAACCTTCATAACCGTCTAATGACGATGACGGTTATAATCAATTGAACTGTAACTGTTTCCGGAGACATTTGCTATCGAGAAGGTACGCGTTTTCTCGATTGTACTTAATGGCTTCGTTTATTGTACTATATGAGCGAATAATGCGTTTTTACGTCATAGATTGGTAGATTTTAATGTCGATTGGATATTGAGAATAAGCTCTATCTGAATTGAAAGCTTATAAGCAATGTTGATACTTTATTGTAGGAAAATTCGGCATAATTTCATTTTACTTGGGTTGATTATGTAGTTTTTTAGGGGAGGCAACGACATATCGTTTGGTGATTAATTATTTTGTTAAGTGGACCTTCAGAAGTAATTGTTTTGTATTGTTTGTTATTGAGTGTCATTGATAACTTACACCAATAGTGCTTACTTGGCCATCTATGGCTCATACCTGCTCGGCGTGATTTGTTACAGGAACCTTGTCGATTTCAGCATATTTTTAGAGTTAGGGGATGACGATAAAGGGGATGATAACTACAATGATGATGATTTTTGAAATTCAGACAACTCAAAAACACTTAGGTATAATGGTACGAGATCACATACAAATGTAATCTAATGTTACTAGTATATTCTCTAATCAAGTATAGTTTTGGCGTTTCGCTCACTTCTCTTTTGATGTTCTCATTAGTGCTTATGATAACTGTACATGGCAGACTCGCAGTTGTATAAGAGAAACGCTAAGCAGACAAGATTATGCACGCTGTGCTAAAACACCAAATATTAGCGGAGGTCAACATTGATACAACACTTGTATTCAATCACTTTTCTGTCTTAAGCATAGTTTATTACTTATGAATTATTGATAAATGCATATGATTTTTTAGCATATGTCTTAAGCATAGTTGTATAATAATATGGGTACGGTCTCACTTGACAGTTTAATTAATAAAGAGTAGAGTTGCATGGGCCATGGTGATAGTTTTTTTCTTCAAGGATGTGTTTATTAGTGATGTAGTTTATATAGCTTAGAAAAATATTACTCCGTAATAGATTATGATTCAACCTTCAAGTAACTATTAAACTATATCATATTAAACTATATAGTTTTTTTCTTCAAGGATGTGTTTGCCGGAGCTCTTTATACTTGGGCTCATATCATCACTTGAAGTAATTTCATCTATTAACTTTGCTCTTTGGCAATATTGTAGGAGTCGTGAGTTTCTTTGGCAAGAAGGGCACACTGCCTTTGCAACAAGGGATGAGGCTTACTCTGAGGTATAAACAATAAGCTTTATAGCACACATGCAAAATGGCGTGTAATCATTTTTTATAACTTCTGTTTTATGCATGAAAAATGGAATGATATTTCTATACTCTTTGTATGTATTATAGGTTCTTGTAATACTTGAACTGTATAGACGTCTATATGAGGAGTACTTGGCTGTCCCCGTCGTGAAAGGGAAAAAGAGTGAGAATGAGAAGTTTGCCGGAGCTCTTTATACTACTAGTATTGAGGTACGTATTATATAATACTTACTATCAAGTAAAAGATAATTTTAAATGACATGTCTCATCATAAGTGCTTTCATGTTTGTAGGCCTTTATTCCAACTACTGGTCGTGGTGTACAAGGTGCAACCTCACATTGCTTGGGACAGAATTTTGCTAAGATGTTCGATATTACATTTGAAGATGAGAAGGGAAAAAAGGCTATGGTGTGGCAGAATTCATGGGCCTACAGTTTTCGAACCGTAATTAAGCAATTTTCTTAAGTTCCTTTTTTTTAATGTAAAAGGTGTTAAATTATATCTTTATGTAACTAGTTCTGTATTGTTTTTAGATTGGTGTTATGGTGATGGTTCACGGTGATGATAAAGGCTTAGTGTTGCCCCCTAAAATTGCAAAAGTACAAGTAATTGTGGTTCATGTGCCTTACAAAGATGCAGATCTCAAAGAGATAACAGATGCTTGTTTGGCCACTGTTAAAAGTTTGTATGATGCAGATATTCGTGCAGAAGGAGACTTAAGAGAAAATTATTCACCTGGTTGGAAGTATTCTCATTGGGAAATGAAAGGTGTTCCTTTGAGAATTGAAATAGGGCCAAAGGATCTCGCTAATAACCAGGTACGACAATATTCACTGTCTTTTTGGCTTGTGTTTTTTCTCAAACACATCAAGTAGGTCAAATAAATATACAAAAAAGTTGCTGAAGGGGGAATGGGTAAAAGCTGTCCACAATCTATTTGCAATACATAAAACCTCTTAAATCATCTTATTCGAAGATTTAGCTCTTTATTGTTATCGTAATATTTTTGTAATAATATATAATTATTAGTATATTTGATGACCTATTTCAAACTTGAACTACTTTTAATTAATTACCCATTAACCCGTTTGTGCAGCTTTAACTGCAGTGTTCCATGAAAAGCCTGATGTGTGTTTGTTTCTTTCAGGTGCGTGCTGTTCGTCGTGACAATGGATCTAAAATTGATATCCCTATGGCTGATTTGGTTAATAGAGTTAAGGCCATGTTAGATGATATTCAGCAAAGTATGTTTGATGTTGCTAAGCAAAAACGAGATGCTTGTATTCAAGTTATCAGAACTTGGGATGAATTTACTGAAGCATTAAGCCAAAAGAAGTTGATCTTGGCTCCTTGGTGTGATGAAAAGGTAATATTTTTTACCACTATTATATCTTAAAAATGGCATGAGTCTGTCAATGAATAAGGGTCTTATATAGAACATAATTTATGTGATCCGAGGATGACAAAAAATAATTTTGATCCAATAGGTCGACCCATATAATTCTAGGTGCGCTGTTGATCTGATCCATATTAATATCCAATCTGGTTTAAATTTGACCCCTTGAAACACCTATCTAAACCTATCTTAATCACGTGTTCTTTTTTAGGCATTACAATGTTTCAGTCATTTGCCTTTTTTATTGCACATGTAAATTTATTGAATATTGATGCTTCAGGAAGTGGAGTTGGAAGTGAAAGCTAAGACAAGAGCAGAGACTGGTGCTGCTAAGACGCTTTGTTCTCCACTTGACCAGCCTGAAATGCCTGAAGGTATTATTAGAGGCTAATTATATAAAAAAGGACCAGGGTTATCCAATTTGACAATTATGGGTTTCGACATTGAATAAAAAAATAATTTGGTATTGATATAGCTTTTTTTTTTGTTACAGGAACGTTATGCTTTGCTTCAGGGAAACCTGCAAAGAAATGGACGTACTGGGGGCGAAGTTATTAACGCTATTAATGACCTTCGAGGAATTTGTTTATGGTTTAACCATTTTTTGTCTTAACTAATTTAATGTCATGGCTGGACGAGGAGGAGCTGGAGGAGATCACTATGAGAACGGTCTCTTTTCCAGTTCGTTATCCGACCTTTTTACCAGAAAATGTAATCTCTCTTCCTTTTCATTCTCGATATTTTCTTTTTATAGTAATAATATGAAATAGGCTGCCTATTAAGACCTGACTTGTTTGATTGTGCAGTGAGATTAAATATCAACGGTATGTATGGTCATTTTGTCGGGGCTGCTGCTGCCTCCCAATATCAAGAAGAAGAGGAACCTTTTCAATCCCTTGAAGAGATCGAGGCACAGACTATCGGTACAACTAGTCGATGATGCCGAAGAATTGGACTTTTTTAGCAGTGTCGGAGGAATGGAAATTGGAGAAGATGGCGTTGCTGCTACTCAGCTTGGTGGGGAACACCCCCATGGAGAACACCCTTCAAGAACGTATCTGTAGCTTGGTGGGGAACACCCCCATGCTAAATTTAAAAAAATGCATACGTATCTGTAGCTGTGTATTGACCATACCTGTTCATTACAGTTTTGGCATGATATTTGGGCGGAGTGGAAGCGGGAAAACTACTCTTTTACAGGTTAGTTACCGAGACTTTATTCTGAACATGCCTGCCTTTTCATTTCGTATAATTCTCTTGGTCACATTCTATCCTTGCTCAGATGTCTTATTTACATTTTCTTGTGTTTCCTGAATACAGCTTATTGCAGGGCTAACTAAACCGACGTCAGCCTCCATTTGTATACAAAGATACAATGATGACGGAAGCCCAAATCAGCCTCCTGTGCTATTGTCTCCAGAAAAAGTTGGTATCGTTTTTCAGTTTCCTGAAAGGTATGGACTATTTTTCTTACGTTTGGATGTTTTCTTTGTAGTTTGGGCAGTCTAGCTATACATATAAATCAATGAGTACTGTGTTTGTTATTTCTCGACCCAATTTTTTGTGTAGACGTACATGATGTTCTCTGAGGTGAATTATTGTGGAATAGGTACTTTGTAGCAGACAATGTTCTTGATGAAGTTATATTTGGGTTGCCGAGACAGAAAAGTGACCAAAAGGATAGATAACTTATTGCTAGAAGACTTGAAAGAAGCAAAACATCCTTAAAATATCGTAGGATAGAGAACTTTCGTTGCAGGTATCTCGCCGTGAAGAATCAAAGAAATCCTTGGATGCAAGGTTGGCTCTTCGTCAGAGTAATATAAATGCTGAAAGGCCTGGTTAGTAGTTACATACAAAGCAGTTTGTCAAAATATCGTAGGTTTTCAAGTACTAGATGATTTTCTTTGCAATGACCACTTCTGGATCGTCGTAATACAAGTCATAAAAAACTTAAGCAGATCAATGAAGAGCAGCGTGAATGCTTAATGGATGAACTAAGAGGGTATGTTAAGTAAATTTGTTAGTGAAGCAGTGGCTGCAATCTGTGACCCCAAGTTAAAGAGTTCAGATAGCTGCGGTTCAGGTAATTACCACATAGTTGTATACCCATACATGTACCAAGACTTGCTTTATTTTCACTTGTATCACGGGCTTGTTTCTATTGATAAATTTTCATGCCATTAGGTCTATTCGTTGCTTCACCAAAGATATACAGAATTTTCCCCAACTTGGTTCAAGGCCTATTGAAAACCTTCCTTCCTCGGAAATCTGTAGATGTAGATGCAGACACATGAACTTGAAGGCCTTGAAGAAACGCAGTGCTTTTAGCTTCTACTGGAACTGTTATTTGATGGTGTCAAAGACATGTTTGCAATGATTAGGGAACAAACCATGTTTGATAAATTTGATAGTTTATTAGTTAGGTTTCTGTCGAGTTTCAACCATACTTTTGTAAAATCAGTTTTTGTGAATGAAATTTATTATGTAAGATTTGCATTGCTAGAGCTTTTAGATTTTAGTTTGTTTGCATAAACATTTAAGCAGTAAAACGAAAACTAGATCATTTTTTTTTGTTTATATGCTCATACTTAGTGACAACGTATTTGGTCTCTAACTCTCGGTAGTCTGTGACGACTTTCTCGTCACTAATAGTAAATATCAGTGACCATTTTTTTGTCACTGTAAAAACTGTGACGAAAATTTTCGTCACTAACCGGATTAAAGAGTGACGACTAATCTCGTCACAAATTAGTGACGAAGCGAATGTTCGTCTCTAAAAGATTTTGTGACGGAGCTTTAGTGACGACTGGTGACGATTTGAGTTTGGTCACTAAACAGTTTTGTGACCACCTTTTACACTGTTAGTGACAAAAACGTTTTCGTCACTATAGGCCAATTTTCTTGTAGTGTATTGTATCATGATCATAACGTGTTCGATGTCGTTACTCGTTACTTATACATGTGCATAGTTGTAAGTTTCCAGTTTATGTTTTATCTTTATATATATAATCATGATCAGTTTGCATGAAACATGAAGAAATTGGTTCATCCACTTTACAACAATCTTTTAAGTACGATTCGTGCAATTCCAGTGGGACCATAAATCAAATTGTACAAAGAAGGTAGTGGAACACACCTTAAAATGACGTTGTGAAGGCACGAGCTCGGGGTTTGAGAGCTCCTAAAGGTGGACCACAATATCAATTCATGGGAATCGTATTGGTTTTATAAATAGTGTAATTATTGTTGCAAAATCATGGTCTATTTTTGTGACCATTTTTCCTTAGTTTGATTTTAATGTTAATGACAAAAAATGCATCGAATTTGACTACTTTTAGAATTGTATGTGTCAACTATTTTTTTTTTCATTGCAACACAAACTTTTTGAATTTGTGTTATTGTATGTATCCAGTCAAGCTAAACGTTATATCGTTAGTCCTTTATACTAACGACCGTTATTAAATAACTTCAAATTCCGTTTTCTTTCGTTTTTTACGTTTTTATACGTTTTCGTCCATTTTTTTACGTTTTCATCCGATTTCGTCCATTTTCTTAAAAAAAAATTCGTTTTCCTCTGTTTTTTTACGTTTTCGTCCGTTTTTATACGTTTTCGTTCGCTTTCTTACGTTTTCGTCTGTTTTTATACTTTTTTAAATGTTTTCGTCCGTTTTTACGCGTTTTTGCTTGTTTTATATGTTTTCGTTCGTTTTTATACGTTTACGTTCGTTTTTATACGTTTCTGTTTGTTTTTACACGTTTACGTTCATTATTATACGTTTTCGTCCGTTTATACGTAAAAAACGAACGAAAACTTAAGAAAACGTCCGTTTTTATATCATCCGTTTTTATATGCTTTCGTCCGTTTTTATACGTTTTGTCCCTTTTTTTACGTTTTCGTCTGTTTTTATACGTTTTCGTCTATTTGCTTACGTTTTCGTCTGTTTTTATATGTTTTCGTCCGTTTTTATACGTTTTCGTTCGTTTTTATCGGACCTTCCAAACCTTATTATTTATTTAAATTATTATGATTTGCTTTTCAGTTGACTGTTATGGGCTATTTAGGTGTTGTGTATATACGTTTGATTATCCGATATAACTGATGAGGAGCCAAGAGCTGTTGCAGAAGAAACAAAGATTAGCTTGTTGGCTATGATGCACTACACTTTTTGCTATGCTTTCACATTCAAGCAATTCCCAATATGATTGTACCGAGGCTACGTATATATTGTACCGAGGCTACGTATATTTTATTCCTGTTACTTAAATTGCTACACTTATTTTCCAAGTTTAGAGTCCAATTGATAAGAGATGAAATGACTTTCATACTAATTTTCCGAGTTAGAATCCAATTGATCACCATTTTAGTTAGCGGAACAGGGAAAAAACATTGGGTGGCTTACTGGGTTAGCAAAATAGTCAAATAGTTAAAAAGAAAAAAACAAAAGGGTCATTTTACATAGTGTAGTAATCCTATCCTCCTGATCGTCTAACTTCCATTGTCGGTTTCTTTCATATAGTCTGGTTACTTGGTTAGACATTCTATCATCCCAATTATCTAACTTCCACGACATTCTATCATCCCAATTATCTAACTTCCGCTGTCAGTTTCTTTCGTATAGTCTGGTTATTTGGAAGAAACGAAAAACTCAAGAAGAAAAGCTGATAAACACCCAATGGATGAAAGACCTCAATTCCAAATATAACATTAAGGGGGGAAAAAAAGTTTAATGATAAGGTCTGCTCAAATAGACAATGAGAACCAAATCAAAAGCCAAATGAAATAGAATGAAAGAAACAAACAAGATAATAGTCTCTACTTGAAAGATATATGACTTACCAAGTTACCATAATTCCTGTACTTCTCAAAAGACATCAAGTAACGCGTATAACAAGTCAAATTATCATTCCCCGCTAATTCAACAACAGAAAAGTTGTTACTAATTTTGTTAAAAAAATAAGGATGATTCACGAGCTCTCCTTAAAGTTTGATGACGGATCACCAATACGTCTTGAGGTAGAGCTGCCACATCGTTTGCTGCCAGTGGAACCTCCTCTACATGCTCTTGCACTCCACCATCACTAGTAATTGCATTCACAGCTTTGGCCCTACATGCATTCAAATTGACCACCCCTTCTCGCTATTAACCGGTCCTTAACTTCACGATTCACCTTACAACCAAGGATATCAAGATCGCGATCCTACTTAATATCGTTTTTGTCTTCGAAAGATCGGGATCATAAGATTGAATCGAGATCGTAAGATCCTACGAAATGTGAATTTTTAGATAGGGGCTGTAGTGTTATGGAGTTCCATATACATTTGATATAAAAGACCTATTTAAGTGAATATGAATACAAATTTCAAGTTTAAACACCGTAATAATAAAAATAATGCAATACATGCAATTACTTCATTTTTAGTCGTTTAATAAACGCTTTGGATAGAAAAGAAATACGACACGAGTAAAGTTAGGTCGTGTATAAAGGTAAGATTGGGTCAAAATTTGAAAAGTGTGCTTAATTTGTGTAAAAAGATTGTTTATTAATAAAAACTAGGCTTTATAGTAGGATCGGGATCGATAGCGATCCTACGATCTTAGTAGCTATCTTACGATCTTACTTCAATCCTATGCTATTTCCGATCCTACTTCGATCGTATGATCCGATCAAGATAAAATTTGCGATCTTGATAACTATGCTCACAACACTTTATTACCTCAATCTCCGCCAAATTCGGACAACCCAATGCAAATGCCTCAATAACCTTATTAGATATACCATAACACTTCTCAATACGCAAATTCTTCAAAGCAATACATTTCTCAGCAACACATATCATCTCCACATCAGTTATCATGTTAATCCTAGAAAGCTCTAAACTTACTAAATTTTGACAATTTGTAGCAATTACTTGTAAACTAACACAACTAGCATCAACCCCAAGCAAAGACAGCTCCTGCAAATTCGCACTATGCTTCCCGACAGCAATCAACCCCTCATCTCCTATCTCAATACTCCCGTTCCAACATCGAACCCCAAGCTTCTTTAACGCCCTACAATTTTGAGCGACACTAATCAATCCAACATCACTCACATTAACATCTTCCAAATGAACCTCAACTAAACAGCTATCTTCTCGAATCATCTCCAACGCCCTGTCCCACTTTACACCACAGCAAATCAACTTCAAACTTTTCAAATTCTTAGAACCGCTAATCAATGGTTCGAATAACCATGCACTATTGACATTCCTAAGTTCAATAACCTTAAGCGTCTTCGACGCTAGTCTGGCGCGAAACTTCGCCGAAGCTCCAACGACAGGTAAGCTATATAGAGTTATCTAACAACTCAAACATAACTAAATCACTAAACCTACAATGATCACATGAAAATTCCTTCAACTTCTTACAGTTTTTAGAGAAAACAGCCATACCTGAATCAGTTATTCTACGGCACTCGTCGAGTTTAAGGCACGTGAGATTAGGACACATGGATGTGATAAGGATCATATCATTATCGTTTATGCTACCGGATCCTTGACGGAGAACGAGTTGAGTAAGTGAGTTGAATCGGTTGAATATTGATGGAATAAACAGTTTGATATTTGATTGGGTGTACAGAGTGAGGTGCGTGCGGGTTTGAGCTTCAATTCGTAGCCAACGGCGAGAGACAAGTGATGAGTTGTTGCGGTCGTTGGTGGTTATTAAGAAGTTGAATATTAGGGCTAAGCATTCGTCTGGAAGTGAGTCTGTGTAATCGACACGGCGACGACGGTGGCGGTGTGGCCGCTTCGTCGGCGGTGAGGATGGGTACATTTGAGGTGAAACTGGTCTAGTCGAGGGAAGGTGGGTTGAATATTTGATTAATTACACATAAGTAAGGGACGGGGTTTATAAAGGGTAAAAGTTATAAATGTTTTGGGCCAGTTTGGTTTGTATCAATTGTATTTGTTAATGTATTTATTATGGTTTTAAAAGGCTCGTAAAAGCGTCGTAAAAGCATCAGGGTTGATTATGCCGTTACGTCATGTTATCACGTTGTCTTATGTCACGTCTTTCTGGAAATTCGATATATACGAAATATGATATAAATATATAAATATATTTATATTTTGTGCCGCCTTATGCTACGTCTTATAAACGCAAAAGCTTCGCCTTAGCCGCAAAGGCGTGAGGTTTAATCATGTCGCCACGCTACGCTTCGCGCTATTTATAACCTTGGTATTTATAGTAGCTTTAAAATTCATACTAAAATATACATCTATATCTATACTATATGTAAAGAGTGTATGGTCAAAGTGGAATTGTTGAATCGTTGAATGTTGAAAATTAGTCAAAGGCGAGAGAAATGTATAATATGAATACTCATTATTTAAAAGTATAGTGATTTATTCATATTGTACAACTAACTAAAAGCATATCTACCAAATTAAATACAAACAATTAAAACACCCCTTACTAAAAAGTACAATAAAATTTTCACAATATACAATTTAAACAAGCTACAACATAATCCAAAATATAAAATAATTAAACACACTAATTAATGTTATTTTTAAAACACCCTAAAATAAAAAGTACATGTTATTATACACATTATACAAATTAATAAAACACACAAAGTTTCATACAAGCTAACAAGTTGATGGTACATATAGTTTTGAAAACCGTACCGGACCAACGGGTTCAACCGGGAACCGGTGTCGCCACCGGTTCGGATAACCAATAAAAGCCATCCGAAAATGAACCAGAGACGACCCGTTAAAACCGATACAAACTGGTAAATCAAGCCTCATCGAGATCTATTTCTCCGGTTAATTGTCACAGGGTACCCGCGTATACTATATATAAAGGAAAAAACAAAAAGTGAAAAGTAAAAAGTGGAAACTAAAAATACAAATGTTGAAAATATATATTTCAAAAGTAAACTATTAATACATATCGAAAACCGGGTTGACCCAGGACGCTTCAAACCCGGCGGGTTAACCCGTTTAATTTGACCCGTGCTCCACCCAACCCGTCGGGTTGACCCAGTTTAAATCGACCCATTTTTCGACCGGAACGGTTCAACCAGTTGAACCACCCGGGTCGAACCGGGTTTCAAAACATTATGTTTAATCCCCAAATCTTCAAACTTTTATTATTTTTCGTTTATAACCCATAAATTTTTTATCACTAAACAATTTCTCATTATAAAATCTCGTTGCTATGCATGGGTACTCGTCTAGTTATGCTTTAAATAGTTATAAATAATGTTTTTCTACTTGTAATGCTTACAGTTATGGTTAGTAGCTTGATTAGATCTTTTATATAATAAAACAAAGGGTTTTATATCAGGCAGGTTACCCAACTTTCCCACTTTGTTCGCCTAAGTTACCAAACTTTCATTTTGTTCACTTAGGTTACTGAACTTTAGTTAAACATTCAACCTTTATTTTTCAGTGTAATCAAAGTAACCCAAATGCATTTTTTTAGGTAAGTTAAGTAACCTAAATGTCTCATTTTACAAATTCAATAACCTGAATGTCAACTCCGTGTAGTCCAATACCCTGTTTGTATAAAAAAAAAGTTTGGTAACTTAGGCGAATAAAGTTGGAAAGTTGAGTAACCTATCTGTCTATAAACCCTAAAACAAAACCTCAATTGAGAATTTTTGCATTTAAAAAAAATCAATTCTTTCGTTATTATGTAATATTTTTTTAATTGATCATTTATTTATATTAAGTGTATTTAATTAAAAAAGTTAAATATTTCCTTATTTGGTATAAAACTTTAAAATTTTGTTATTTATAAGAGTTGTATAGAGAAATTCTTAGAATACACATGTACTTAAGATTCAATAATGAATAGATTGGGATCAAATTGCAAAATTAAGAAAAAATTTGCTTATACCCTCGAAAGACCAAATAAGATCAAACATCATATTTTTTTCTTCTCTCCATCTCTCCATGCGCATCCCCACCCTAAACCAACAAACCCACGCCATCATTATTCACCAACAGATTCATATCTAACTATAACGTGATATGACCTTTCCAGGATTCAAGAAGAACCGAAGAAGGACTAGTTCACTAACAGGATTCTCAAGATAGAAAAAGATATTTGAATTAGCAAACAAGGATTTGTTATTCAGAGAGATGAATTGTACAGAGAATTAGAGTAGTTTGTTTACAAGATGAATGATGAAGTGTAATGTCTAATACAATGTATTTATATTGCTAATGTAGAGTGAATTATGAAATGAATTGTTGGCGGGAAAGATGGTTATGATCTTGATGTTTGACTTTATTCTGCTGACTTGTTGACTTGTACAATTGGACCCATATCAATACCCCCCCTCTTCAAATATTACTTGTCATAAAGTAATTAGTAGTTAGACATCCAAATCAAAGGTAGGGAAACGAGCTACAAGGTCTTCATACAACTCCCAAGTTGCATCAGCTGCACTACCATTGACCCATTGCACTAACAGATACACATCTACTGCATTACCTCTTTTGGCCATCCTTTTGTCCAGTATAGCTAATAGCTCTACTGAAATAACAGAATTGGGGTTGGCAACATGCACAATAGGTAGGGTAGAAGGTGGGATACCCTTGTGGAACTTCAACCGTGAGACATGAAAACTGGGTGAACTTGGTCATCTTCATGCAACTCCAGTTTATAAGCTACCTTTCCAACTTTCTGAATCACTCTAAATGGGCCAAAGTACTTTGGTGACAACTTATTGTACTTTCCCTTTCTTATAGTAGACTGCCTATAGGGCTGAAGCTTAACATAAACCCATGAATCAAGCTCAAAAGATCTCTCAGTTCAGTTTTTATCAGCCATGGACTTCATTCTATTCTTTGATCTCTTCAAATGGAACTTGAGCAGCTTAATAGCTTCCTCTCTAGCAACCAAAGACCTATCAACATCTTCAACATTACTTTCACCTGAAGTGTAAGCTATATGAGTGGGATGAGACTGTCCATAAACTATCTGATATGGAATGGTGTTAATGGTTGTGTGAAAAGTGGTGTTGTACCATTATTCAGGTAATGACAACCAAAGAACCCACTCTTTTGGTTTGTCCCCACTCATGCATCTAATATAACACTCCAAGCATTTGTTGACAACTTCTGTCTATCACTTTGTGGGTGATAGGCAGTACTCATGTGGAGACTGACATGTAAAATACCAAACAATTCCCTCCAAAACTTGCTCAAAAACACTTTTTCTCTGTCACTAACAATTATCTTGGGCAGGCCATGTAGTTTGTAAACATTATCAAGGAAGGATTGAGCTACAGACAAGGGAGTGTAAGGGTGAGTAAGTGGGATAAAATGAGCATATTTGCTCAGTCTATCCACAACTACCATTATGACAGTCTTACCTTTTGACATGGGTAAACCATCAATAAAATCCATAGAGATTTCAGTCCAAATTAACTCAGGAATGGACAAAGGTTGCAGCAATCATCGGTACTTAACCAACTCAGGTTTGAATCTTTGACAAACTGCACAATTTCTTACATACTTCTTAACTTCTTTTCCCATATTTTTCCAGTAGACTTGTGAACAAAGCCTCTTAGTTGTAGCTTGAATACCTGAATGACCACCTTAAGAAGTGTTGTGGGACTCATGTAACAAATCTTGCTTTAAAACAACATCATTCCCAACCACCAATTTACCTTTCCTGAGCAACTGATTAGTAGACCATGTATAGCGTTTGGAAGAAGAGGTGGGAGCCTGCAACTTGGTAATCAAAGCTTGTAAGGTACTATCTGAAGTACAACTATCCTTTATCCTTTGATAAAAATCACTATACAAGGTAGTTGCCATCATCTGTAATACCTCACCAGTGTTTGGCAACCTGGATAAGGCATCAACAACTAAATTATAACACCCTAAAAATTTGATTAACAATTTATAAATTAATTTGATTATACCCTAAGTATTTATAAATAAAAACATGTATCTTATACTATACATTATGAAAGTAAAATGCATGATTTGATTAAATATAATCCATATCCAAATCTAACATATAAAACGCCAGATTTGTTTTTAGAAAATATCCACACGTTTCTTTTAACCTTGTAAAATCCGACCCTTTTACACTTCATACATTTGAAGATAAAAATAAATACAACACATGTGTATATCCTTTCTTATTAGAAGATACGATTATACATGGCCCTACTGTTAGGATTTAGAAAATCCAGTTGTTAAAGTGTCGGTCACCTCAAGTATATGTAATCGTTAGTGTTAGGAATTAGAAAATTCAGTCGTTAAAGAGTCGGTCACCTCAAGTATATGTATTCGATAGAAAGCTCGTAGTCGTAGTCAAGTTATGTTAGCAAGTAGTTTGTTAAGTAACACCGTGGAGGACGGACGGGTCTTTACCCACTGTATGCCTGATCCACAGCCCGTAGGTGGCGTTTATTTGTAAGACACTATAAATACCCTCTACGTCCCAAGGTAGAGGGTTGGAGCTTCAATACCATTTTTCTTTGTTTCACATAGTTCCCAACTCTCTTCCCTTTCTCTCTCTAGAACTTTCTCTCTCTAAACATATAGAACGCCCCATATGATTATGGTTTAGTGTGTTTGTGAAATCCTATATCTTACAATTGGTATCAAGAGCCATGGTTTGATCACTCATCTTTCATGCTCTTTGTTTTGGTGGATTTCATAAGGTTTTTGGGGTTTTAAGTGTTTAGGAGAGTTTGAATCATTTGGACAAATTCTAGTGTTAAAGCTTGAATTTTGTGTGTACTTTTGTGTTTAGGATCATCATATGTGCTTAGGTTTTGAATTGGATGGCTTAAATCATTGTGGTTTGGTTGTTTTTGATTGATAAAGTGGTTGTTTTAGAAAGTTGTACTAAGCGAGTTGAGTCTCGGTGTTGTGTTTCTTCAAAGCGAGTTGCTTTGTTATTGGAAGCGAGTTGGTATATGCGACTTGGCTATTTAGCGAGTTGACTTTTTATGCGACTTGGGTTCTAAGCGAGTTGTTTCTTTAAGCGACTTGAGTTATAAAGCGACTTGGCTATTAAGCGAGTTGTACTGCTAGCGAGTTACTTCAAGCGACTTGTCTCTTTAAGCGAGTTATCTCTGTTTGCGACTTGGCTATTAAGCGAGTTGTCTCTGTTTGCGACTTGGCTATTAAGCGAGTTATCTCTATATGCTACTTGGCTATTAAGCGAGTTGGTTCTTTAAGCGACTTGTTTCTTTAAGCGAGTTGTCCGTTTAGCGAGTTGATAACTAAGCGAGTTGACTGTTTAGCTACTTGTCTATTGAGACTTGTTACTTCTTCGTACTACATCTTTACGGTTGTTCTTTTGGTTTAGTAAAATCCCGTGAAAGAATCAATTTCCCGGTTTAATCAAAGAATAGTAAAATCCTGTAGAAATTGTAATCATGTCTACCAACATACCTACAATCATCTCCACTGTTGCTGAGGATGTTCAAGCAGCTGGTTCAGATACTCCTCCACCTATGCTTGACAGAACTGACTACGACTCTTGGGCTCAACGAATCAGATTGTACTGTCTTAGAAAGGATAATGGGGTCAACATTCTCAAATCCATTGATGAAGGACCTTATCAGATTGAGACTACAAGAGACTTAATTGATATAGCTGCAGATGGAACAATGATCTATGGATTAGACAGACCAAAGACGTATGATGAGCTCAATGATAAGGAGAAAAAGAGATTCGATGCTGACATCAGGGCTTCTAACATTATACTTCAGGGTCTTCCAAAAGACATCTACAAGCTTATCAATCACAACACTGAAGCCAAGGCAGTTTGGGATAATGTCAAGATGCTTCTCTCAGGTTCTGAATTAACCAAGGAAGACAGAGAATCACAGTTGTATGATGAATTTGAGCACTTTAAGATGAAGCCAGAAGAAAGTGTCTATGAATATTACGTAAGATTCCACAAGCTTGTGAATGATATGAGGAATATCAAAATGACCATGCCAAATATTCAGCTGAGTTCAAAGTTTGTAAACAACATGAATCCCAAGTGGCACAAATTTGTCACTTCTGTGAAGCTAACCAAAGGACTAAAGAATACAAACTATGAGCAATTGTATGCCTTCCTTCTTCAGAATGAGAGGCATGCTATGTTTGAAAAAAAGGATACTGGATCAGTTCAAAACCAATCAGGGAGAATCAAGCTCACCAAATGATTCTACAGCTTTCTACACCAATGTTGGTATTACCACCAAAGCATCTCAAGTCATACCCATGGGTAATGGTAATTACAAGCTCATCCCTGATCCAGCATATAAGCCTCCCGACTCAAACACACTCATGGAAAACTTCATCAATCAACTGTCTCTCATGGTTAGTCAAAACATGAACTCTCTCCCACACACCAACAATAACCTCAGAACAACATCCAATCCACACAATCAAGCTACTGTGAGAGATGGGAAGGTTATGGTGCAACCAGTTCAAGAAAGGCAGTATGAACAGGGAAGAGGTGGAGTTGGTAGAGGATATGTGGCAAATCAGAATCGTGGAAGGAATCCAAATCAGGGTCAAGCTAAGCCAATTAAGTGCTACAACTGTGGTGGTGATGGACACATAGCAAGGAACTGCACTTCTCCAAAACGCCCTCAAAATGCAGAGTACTTCAAAGACAAGATGTTACTTGTGCAAGCTCAGGATAATGGAGCTGTGTTGGATGAAGAGGAGCTGTTGTTTCTTGCTGAGGGCAATGCAAAGACATATGATGTAGATGTGGATGAGCAGCCAATTCAGGAGATAGGTCATAATCATCAGAATGCCTTTCAAGTTGCATACTGTGATGCATACGACTCTGACGTCGATGATGAACCTACTGCACAGACAATCTTCATGGCAAGCATTTCTCCAATGGTCTCTCCAAAGATCTCATCATCACAGCAAGCTGGTCCATCCAAAGAATCAATCATTTCAGAGGTATTAAAGCTATATGATGATGTTGATGAGCAAAAGATGCATAATAAAGTACAATCTCTTGAAACTTATGAATCAGATATTGATGATGAGGGTAATAGCAATATTGTCCCATATGATCAATATGTGAAGCAAAGTGAAAGTGATGTTGTACCAAGTAATGCATCTTCTGCTGTCAATGATGACTATGCTTTTGATGAATACACTGCATGTGCCCCTGATGATTATATTATCTCTGAACTGAATGCCTATAAAGAACAAGTTGCTATTTATGAACAACGTGCTAAGTTTGAGTTAACTACCCGTGAGCAGGAAATGGATGACCAAATGCGTGCAATTATTAGAAAAAGTAATTTTAGAGAAGAAGTATTAAAACAAGAGTTAAACTCCTTACAAGAAAAGCTTTCTAAAACTGCTAAGCAAAAACAAGAACTTCAAGAAAATGTGAAAATGCTTAAGCAAGAATTCAATGCTAAGGAATCAAAACTTTTGAATGATTTTTCCAATCTAAAAACTTTGAAAAACAAGCTTGAAAATAAGTTTTACGTACAAGGGAATACCATTCAGACTGCTCACTTGATCACTAAACACAGAGTTTTAAGCGATAAGCATAGTATTCCCATTATTAAAGAAC
Organism: Chrysanthemum makinoi; assembly: GCA_910596185.1. Classification (NCBI taxonomy): domain Eukaryota; kingdom Viridiplantae; phylum Streptophyta; class Magnoliopsida; order Asterales; family Asteraceae; genus Chrysanthemum; species Chrysanthemum makinoi. Next base: position 208,012,922 of record OU343218.1, on the reverse strand, counting down.
CCAACCCTGAGTATGGTAAGAAAGCAAGAGATGCTCAGAAAGTAATTTATGATGGTAATGAAATACTTAAGCCTAGGCAGAAACCTAGTTGCGCTGAGTGCACTGAGGAAGATAAGAAATCTGATGAAGTCACTAGGGAGAAAATGGATAAGAAACTTAACAATCCTGTATGTAAAGAGAAAAACATAACGATCAAACCTCATGATTACACTAAGGAAAATTGGATCTCCCTTAACATGTTTAAGCCTCAAACTCAATTAACCCCAGAACAGATTTTTTGGAAGAAAGATATGGATATGCTAAAAGCTGAAAATCTTGTTGAAAAGAATCCCCCTTGTAGGAAATTGACTCGAGCAACTGTGTATCCTCCTAATACACCAATGCATCTAGTTCCTAGATCTATTGCCACTAATAGCAAGACCTTAATCAGCCTATATGTTGTTTATCAGATGTTTGTTGATTTTGAGAAAACTTGTAAGAAGAGAATCACACCTACAGGGATAACTGAGGGGGAAAGGGGTTTTGAGCAAACTAAAGAATGTTATTTAACTGAGGTTATGCCTTTCTTTAAACAATTAAAAGGTAAATTTGAGAGTCTTCAAAAAGGAATAAATTCAGATATCAAAGAAATGGAAAAGGAATTTGATGCTATGATTGTTGAGGTCAATGATTATGAACAGGAACTCAAATATAATGAAGTTGAAAGGAAGAAGTTGCATATCTTAAATGAGAATTTGATTTCGAGTTGTGTTGCTCAAGATGTGTTTTATACTGTTACTAAGTACTCTATTACTGCTTCTCGATTTCATGAATTATCTATTGCATTGAAAGTTTCTCATGATCGTGTTATTGAGCTTGAAAACAAAAACTCAGAACTAAATGAGAAAATTGATTAGGATGATCACGATAATTTGGTAAAACATCTTTCTAAACTAGAAGTTGAACATTTTGATTTGCAACTAAACTATCAACATCTTAAAGAAAATGTCAAAACCTCAAATATCAAGACATCCTCAGATGTTCCAGAGTTTGATGCAGTTTTTCAGATAAACAAACGTGACAAACAGATTCAAGCTCATTGTAACACGATCAGAAAGTTGAAAGCCCAAATTTCTCAATTAAAGGGTGAAAAGAACAATGTGACTGGCTCCCAAATGCCTCCTCCTTTAGATTCTCAGTATTCTCAAACTTTTCATCTTCAAAACTTGGTTAACGTTTTACAAAAAGAAAACGAGAGTTTTCTAGAAGAAAATGAAAAAGTTAAACGACACTTTAAAGAGTTATATGATTCAATGAAAGTCACTCGTGACAAAAACAACGAAAAAATAACGTCTTTACAAAAAGAAATTGAGAATCCGAGGAGTCAGGAAAAAGGGAAACTGCCACTTGTTTTTAATGAGAATGTTGCATCAAAGTCTTCCTCAGACTGCAAATATACTGTGACTGTTAAATACATTCCTCCTCATCTTAGGAATAATGAACATGTGTTTCATAACTATTGTGCTCACCTTAAGGATAGTCTAGAATGTCTCTGTGAGATTGTGGAAGATGATTTTATAAATAAGCCTCTTGACAGTGAAATTAGGTTTGCGTGCATTCAAGCCAAACGATCTCAAGAGCGGCTAGAATGTTTAATAGCAACATGTCCTAAATCCTTAGGTGCGAAAGGTAAAGCTGTGATGCCTTGTTCTATGCCTAGTGCCAAGCATACAAACCATTCTATGCCCACTATTAAGAAAGTGAACTCTAATGTGCCTTCAAGTAGTTTAGATCCCTGCACATCTAGTTCAGGAATGCAAAAAGTATCTCAACCAACTAATGTTCCCATAATTCCCTCTACAGGAGTAATCAGTGACATTAAAGAAAGCGGGTCAAAGCCTCAGGCAATACCAAGAATGATAGGACATTGCAAGCTAGGAATGTTCAGTGGAAGAAAGTAGAAGATCACCCTAGGGAGAATTTGAATAAAACGAATCGTGTTGATTCTAGTGTTAGCTCTAAGCGTACTGTAATTAATGCGAATTCTGCTACTTTTGGCAAAACATGTAATGATGATTGCATTGTTTCTGTTAATAATTATGAATGTGGTGTGAATGATTTGTCTAATGCTGTTAAATACCCTTTTAAGATTGTTAATGCAAAAAATCGAGCTAAGAAGGCTAGAAAACAATGGCGGAAGAAGGGTAGGAAACATTGGAAACCCACAAGGAGGAAATTTAGCAACATAGGTTATCAGTGGATACCTACAGGGCGAAAATTCAATCTTAATGAGATGTGTCCTAAATTATATAGATCAATGCCCATTAGGAAGTGGATTCCTACTGGTAGAACTATTCCCTTAAGAAGTGAACATACTTTGAATAGGTCAAATACGGACATTAGCACTGCATCCATTTATGATGATCCCATTGTTTCTACTTCTGATGTGGGTGTTCCAATTACTGTTACTAACCAAGTGGAACCCATTATTGCATGAGGTTCCCAATTATCCATTATCCATTCTTGTCTGTGTTCAACTGCAGATCGTTCAAATCGTTCTGTGGTACTGGACTCAGGCTGTTCCAAGCATATGACCGGAGACGGTCGCGCTCATGAACTTCGTGAGCAAATTCATCGAGACTGTTAGATTCGGGAACGATCATTTCGGTGCAATTATGGGTTATGGAGATTATGTTGTCGGTGATAGTGTTATCTCCAGGGTATATTACGTAGAAGGTCTTGGTCATAACTTATTCTCTGTCGGTCAATTCTGTGATTCTGATCTAGAAGTGGCCTTCAGAAAACATACTTGTTTCGTTAGAGAACTTGATGGTAAAGAACTTTTAAGAGGAGCACGTGGTTCAAATCTATACACCATCTCTATCGAAGATATGATGAAGTCTTCTCGAATTTGCTTGTTGTCAAAGGCTTCGAAAACAAAGTAATGGTTATGGCACCGTCGTCTCAATCACTTAAACTTCGGCACCATCAATGATCTCTCTAGAAAGGACTTAGTTGTAGGTTTACCTAGACTAAAGTATGAAAAGGGTCATCTTTGTTCAGCATGCGAATTGGGAAAAAGCAAGAAATATGCCCATAAACCCAAGCCTACAAACTCAGTTACAGAAGTTCTTCATACAATTCACATGGATTTATGTGGACCCATGAGAGTGCAGAACATCTTTGGGAAGAAATATGTGTTAGTTGTGGTTGATGATTACTCTCGATTCACCTGGGTTAAGTTCTTAAGGACAAAGGATGAAACTCCATATATCATCATCAAACTTATCAAACAGCTGCAGGTTCGACTTAACAAAACTGTGAGAATCATCCGAACAGACAATGGAACTGAGTTTGTTAATAAACAACTTAGTGAGTTTTATGAAAGTGTTGGAATCAGTCATCAAAGAAGTGTTCCACGCACTCCTCAACAGAATGGTGTAGTTGAAAGACGAAATCGAACTCTTGTGGAAGCCGCAAGAACAATGCTGATTTACTCAAAGGTTCCAATGTTTCTCTGGGCTGAAGCCATTGCCACTGCATGCTACACTCAAAATCGATCCCTAATTCACACTGCTCATGGAAAAACTCCATATGAACTTGTCCACAATAGAAAACCTAATCTCTCATTCCTTCGTGTGTTTGGTGCATTGTGTTATCCAACTAATGAGGGCCAAGACTTAGGCAAACTTAAAGCTAAAGCGGACATTGGAGTATTTGTAGGATATGCACCAAACAAAAAGGGATACCGAATCTACAACAAAAGGACCCGAAATATCATGGAAACAATACACGTTACGTTCGATGAGCTGACCGGTCCAATGGCTCCAGGACAACCCAGTTCTGGACCCGCATCATCATGTAGTCCCATCAGTTCTACTTTTGTTTACGACTCCTCGCCAGCAACTCCTTATGTACCTCCTTCAGAAGATGACTTGAAGAAACTATTTGATCAAATGTTTGATGAACACTATGAGCCAACTGCTAATGATCTGTCAATCCCATCATCAGAGGCTGCTACCATCCCTGTCAATGAAGTTAACCCTTCAGTTTCTATGACGCTAAGCCAAGAAGCGCCTACTGCTGATCACTCTGTTTCATCAACAAATCATCAATCATCTAGTGTACATCATGGAAATGTTTCTGGCACCCCAGATGATGAAAACCATTTTGCTCCTCCAGAAGATGAACCCTTTGAAAACATATTTGCTCCTGAGTCATCATCAGAACCATCTTTTTCAGGAGATATCAACTCTGCTACTTCAGTTCCTCAACAACAACCACATGAACACCTTAGAAAATGGACACATGATCATCCATTGGAAAACATCATCGGAAACCTTTCCCGTCCAGTATCCACACGGAAACAACTTGCAACCGATGCCTTATGGTGCTTCTTCAACTCCGTACTCTCTAAGGTCGAACCAAAAGATGTTAAAACTGCCATGAATGAAGACAGCTGGTTCAATGCCATGCAAGAAGAAATTCATGAGTTTGATCAACTTGATGTATGGGAATTAGTACTAGCTCCAGATTGTGCTATAATCTTTGCTCTAAAGTGGATCTTCAAAGTGAAGCTTGATTAGCATGACGATGTATTAAAGAACAAGGCTAGATTGGTTGCAAAAGGATACCGTCAGGAGGAAGGTATTGACTTTGAAGAATCATTTGCTCCTGTGGAACGATCGAGGCAATCAGAATCTTCCTGGCTAATGCTGCAAGTAAGAATATGGTAGTCTATTAGATGGATGTAAAGACGGCGTTTCTTAACGGAGATCTTAAAGAAGTCGTATACGTCAGCCAACCGAAAGGTTTTGTGAATCCAGAGCATCCTACTCATGTCTATCGCTTGAAGAAGGCTCTTTACGGCTTGAAGCAAGCTCCAAGGGCATGGTATGATACGCTATCAAAGTTTCTTCTATCTACTGGATTCAGCAAAGGAGCAGTTGATCCAACATTGTTCACCAGAAGTCAGGCAAACATTTAATTCACGTTCAAATATATGTTGATGATATTATTTTTACCTTGACTGACCCCAATGAATGTCATCGCTTTTCAAATGAAATGGGTTCTAAATTTCAAATGTCAATGATGGGACAAATGTCATTTTTCTTGGGATTACAAATTTCACAAAGTCCCGGAGGCATTTTTATAAATCAATCTAAATATGCAAATGAGATTTTAAAGAAATTTGGATTTGATTCTTGTGACCCCTGTTGACACTCCCATGATAGAGCGTACTAAACTGGATGAGGACCACTCAGGGATCATGGTAGACCAAACGAAATATCATAGTATGATTCGATCTCTGATGTACCTCACAACAGAGACCGCATCTTTTGTTCGCTGTTTGCATGTGTGCTAGATATCAGGCTAAGCCTACCAAAAGCACCTTGAAGCGGTTAAACGGGTCTTTCGGTATCTCCAAGGAACCATCAATATGGGACTTGGTACCCGAAGGACACCGGTATGTCACTAACAGCCTATGCAGATGTCGATCATGCAGAGGTGTCAAGATACTCGTCGAAGCACGCTTGGAGGTGCTCAATTTTTGGGTGATAAGCTTGTGAGCTGGTCGTCAAAGAAGCAAATGAGTACTTCTATTTCCTCTACAGAGGTGAATACATAGCCATGTCATCTTGTTGTGCTCAAATTCTATGGATGAGATCCCAATTATCCGACTATGGCTTTGAATTCAACAAAATCCCTCTGTACTGTGATAATAAAAGTGCTATTGCTCTCTCATGCAACAACGTACAACACTCAAGAGCAAAGCACATCGACATTCGACATCATTTCATCAGGGAGCAAGTTGAAAACGGTGTGGTGGAACTATACTTTGTGAGGACTGAATACCAGTTAGCAGACATCTTCACCAAAGCTCTTCCTAGAGAACGTTTTGAGTTTATCCTTCCACGTCTTGGTCTAAAGAGTCTACAACCGGAAACACTCAAGCGTCTTCAAGAGGAAGACGAGGAGTAAAGGTCTTTATCCATCTATCTCTTGCATATATTTATTCAAAAAGCAAAATACAAAATTTCAAAACCCACAAAAGAAAATATAAAATTATAAAATTCTCAAAAAATCCATAAAAAGTAGAAAATCTTGAAAAATTCAAAAAATATTGTTATTTTGTCATGTTTTTCCTTATTTGATATCATCTACGGACTTTGTGTTGACATTCAAAGAATGTCACGGGTCTTTAGATGTTCTTCGAATGTACATATTTTTGTTTAAAAAAAAAAAAAAAATGAGGCGGAGAAAAATGATTGTTTATTGTCATTTCAGGCAATAACCCGTTTTAAAAGTAAAGAACATAGCCATGCTTTATCTTATTTTTCAAATCCCATGCTCTGATTCTTAAAAAAAATGTTTGTCATAAAAAAGACAAATGTTTCTCTTTCCAAATATTTTTCCATCTAATGATTCTTCTGAAAAATATTTGCCATCTAATGAAAACTAAATTGCTTTGAAAATACCTCGTATTCTATTATTCGTGTAAATCATTTGTGCTTATCATCTGTTAAAATCTCTATCTCTCAATCAACAACTTGTGTCATTGATTGAGGGGGAGAATGATTTTATTCGAATTAAAAAGGTTATTTTGAAAGGTCATTTTTCAAACAATTGGCACGTAAATGAGCAAGGTTTATTGTTTAAAAAAATCAAAAAGAATAATGTTTTATATAGTGGATTCAAAACCTTTGCTAATGTTATGTTTTCAAAAGACAATCTTGCATGTTTAAACAATGGAGTTTAAAGTCTGATAATCTGATCCTTATCAGTTAAAAATGTTTTTTTTTAAAAAGTAAGTCACTATTCTCCTCAAAAAGCTTTCAAAATTTAATCTAAATCAATAGAGATCACAACTCTCAAAGGATTTGAACAATGTGATCGGGGGAGAATCTGTTATTTAAATTGGATTTAAAACTGATAATTCGATAAATGGTTTCATAAGTGTTTTGCATGCTTTCCTCCCCACATGTGCCAAACGATTTCAATTTTCCATGCACATGTTGAGGGGGAGCATCTTTTTAAAACCACAAAGAATTGAAACGTGATTGATTTGTATCTAAGTGCAGGTTCCCTCTAGTATGTACAACACTCTTTCAAACCTCGAAGCACATATTGAGGGGGAGCAAACCTTTGAAAACCTCATCCTTCCCCAATATACTTTATCTACTTGATTTAATCAGGGAAGTGATGATGATATCTTTTAGAAAATGGTAATCAAAGAAGTTAATTCTTCCTATTGCCTCAGTGTGCTAAAACGATTTCAAATACATGATGCACATGTTGAGGGGGAGCTCTTTTTCTAAAAATATCAAAAACAATTCAGGTACAAAATGATTTGATAATATATCACAAGTATCTGGATTGATTTTCAAATGGTTTTCGATTGATTCCAATGGCAGATGAACAATACCAAAAGACCGACCAAATTTACTTTATGTATGGTGATATAAGGATGGTTAGGTTAGGTTTTTGTTCCCATGATCCGCCAGAACCGGAGGGATCTACCCAGGGACAATCCACTAGATAGTATAGAAGTCCTTAGGCATGATGACAAAAGGAGAAAAATGAGAAATGGGAAGAGTGTGTACTGAGACTGAGCTAGTACTGGAATAAACCCAACAAGGTTCTAGTTATGAAGTCTCGGTAAGCACTGAAGGGGTTGAAGAATGAAAAAGAATTGAATGTGAAAAGGGTGAAAATAAATAGCCCTCCAATAATTCAACCTTAGGGCAGATACCGGGTTCAATTCATATGCTACTGGTTGTTACTATGGTGACACTAGTATTGAAGACAAGACGTCATGGACCCAGTGACGCACTGCACTACAACTTCCCAAACCACTCAAGTGTCTCTTAAAAGGACTTGTTTCATTCTCACGGGGAACCGACATTATCTATCGACTTTCTCTTAGAGTTTGTTGATATTGAAGAAGGAGACCCTCTCCCTAGTCTCCAGCATAGGAACCAAATTATGCGCAATTGAGTCTAGAGCCACAAGATCTTCAAATAAATCTCTTTAGGACACTGTCAATGAAGACTCTCTGTTTCACACAATGTGGAAAAAGAGATTAAATCTTATGAGTCCTACGCATTATCCTTGTGGTATTGCCAAAACATCTGAGTGATATGCTAACATATTCACAATGAAGATGGAAAGCCTTCTAGAGCCAACATCAAACAAGCTCCTGGTGGGTGGCATGTGAGATCTATCCAATAGATCAACCATGTGACAACTAATCAGAAACAATGGGGTGATTCAATCTTTTGAATCAATCCAGTTCAGTTATGGATTGACGGATACCTTTGAAAAAACGGTTGTTTTTAAAAACTCTTTTCTTTAGCACATCTACTGTGTACCAATATTTCAAAATAAAAGGTGTTTATGATTGATAATTGATTTTCATTAAAACCTTCGTTGTATTGCAAAAACAATTTCTATTGAGCGACACACGATTGTTTTTCAAATCTCTTTTCATCAATCAGTGAATCTCAATTCGCTGGTTCACTCACTCCGTGTTGTCTTCTTTGAGACGTTCCGGTTTGAGAACAGCTAGAGCAGCTGCGAAACCCTGTCAATCAGTGAATAGTTTTACCAATTAAAACTTCCTTTTAAATATTTAGATCGACTTATGTCAATCTATTTGGATGTGTGTGTTGGATGTTGATAAACAAGCATGTAAAGATAAGTAATGAAAAGATTTAGAGTAAGAAGCACAAAACCACAACGCAAGTATTTATAGTGGTTCGGCTACAAGGACACCTTCCTTTCCTACTCCACTCCCCGAGTCACCTACTCGAGAGTTCGTAACCACTACACCAATCTCCTTGGAGAAGCCTTCACAACGCCTACTCTTTTTTAGTACTAGGCTAACCACCGGGTTCTTTCACTCAAGGTGAACCACACCTACACAACGTCGCCTACCCTTTATAAGGTACTAGGCTAAGTACCTAGTTCTTTCACACCTTAGGTGAACTACACCTTCACAACGTCGCCTACCCTTTATTAGGTACTAGGCTAAGCACCTAGTTCCATTGCAATGGAGGAACTACTACCACACTACACCAACGACTAATCCCAAAGGAGATCTACTCCTTTACAACATCATCAAGGATATCAATATCCTTGGATCTAAAACTAGTCTATCTTGTACATCGAAACACACCATATCGAATGTACATCTAAGGCACCTTTCACTAATGCCTTTGACTAGATCTACAAGACACCTTTCACTTATGTCTTGTGTCTTCACTTCTAAGCACCTTTCACTAATGCTTCTTTGTCTTGACTTCTAAGCACCTTTCACTAATGCTTCTTAGTCTTGACTTCCAAGCACCTACCACAAGTGCTTTATCCTATAGACGATAGATACCCTTCACTAATATCTTCGTCTTGACTCTTAAGACATCTTTCACTAATGTCTTCAACACTACACTTCTTTGAAGAAAGAAAGGAATCATCAACAAGAAGACTTCAGTAGCCTTGATGATGAGGAAGCATGGCAACTCATGGACTTGAGCTTGCTCGAATTCAAAGGTGGTGATCTTGCCTTTAAGAGGAACCTAAAAGATCACACAAAAACAAAACTACAAACATAGATCTCTTGGATCTAAGGTTAGTGAGATTTAACTCAGGGAGAAAGTATATTGAAAGGGGTGAGAAACAATGAAGAAATGGCTCACTATTTATAGAGGAAAAACCTCTCTTGTTCCCGGATCCCACGGATCCACACCAGAGGATCCGGCTAGCACAAAGCTAGGGATCCGTGGTCCGCTCCTCTTTTGCCCATGGGTATTTTTGGTTATGGGTCATGGGTCATGGGTTATGGGTTGATCCATGGTTTCTTTCTAGATACAATGAACTTGGTTAAGTGGTATATATAAAACCATGGGTTATGGGTTAAAACCATTTGCTAGTATTTTACCCATTTAGTATATACTTGTATTTACCCATTTTAGCATACACTTAGTTTTTACCTATTTTAGTATACACATAGTTTTTACCCATTTTAGTATACTTAGTTTAAGTATATATTTAACCCAATATGTAAAAACTAGTTGTTGTACATATGTATCTAAATCATAAAATCACTTATACTTGTTTTAGTGTTTTATGTGACAACTTAATTGTGTTTAGAAAACTATTAACTCAAACTATTTACGTCTTTTATTTGTTTCGTTAAAATGATTTTACTTTTGTTATCGACAAAACATTAGAAGATCGTAAAATATAAATAAACGTTTTTACGGCTTATTTGTATTAACAATCTCCCCTTTTGTTGATGACAAAACATAAAATTATTTTAAGGAAAAAGCTAAAATTCGTAAAATTTGAATTTGTAGTTTTTACTTTCTTCTCCCCTTTTGTCGAAAACAAAAGTGTTAAAAGAAACTAACACAATTTTTATAAGAAAAAAAATGTAAAGATGTAAAAGAGAGCAAGTGGCGGAATGGTACTCGTCTTAACTCCCCCTTGACGAGTCCATCCCTATGTAAGGGCGTCAAAGACATAACGTAAAATAAACTAATTGTGTTTGCAACTAAGTTTGCAAATGGTTTGTCTAAGTGTCGAGAACGTGCTCCCCCTTGATTATTGCAATTTGTTGCAAAGGGATGTCACGAAATGTAAACCTAGTATTGCAAGTAATTTGCAATGTATTGCTTTGACATAAAGCTCCCCAAGCTTTATGATGTCAAAGTCTTCATATGTAAATTGAATAACTACAAAACAAAGGTTAGAAATCAAGTATAATTCACAATTTCCAGTAAATGTGATTCAAGTTAGTAGAAAGAGGCTTTTCTGTCTCATGGATCCCGCGGTTCCCTCCTAGTAGGGATCCGTCTAGGCAAATCTGAGGGATCCGTCTGTCTGATGAATTAAGTCAAGCAAAGATTGGTATAACAGAAATGTTAATACTAAAGAGATATGGATTATAGTATACTCACATACTCCGAAATATAGCAAGTAGCATGTAATTCCATTTAATAAACAAGAGTTATGATATACATGACTCGAAAACAAGACAATAGACAATACATGACTAGGAATTTCTAGATCCCTAACTTGAAGCTAAGACACCACTATAATCTTCTAGCTCAAGTTTTGTTTAGGTTTAATCTCGTCGAAACGTTTGAGGAGATGATAGAACATGAAACGTTGGTCTTCTCATACTTCATGTATCAAACTTTCAACATGTTGACAAAGATAGCAATCTTTGCCATGGCTAGGTAGTGGTGGTGCATGAAATGAAATGGCTTGATTCGAAGGATCAAGTGAAGCGGCTTGTGGAGCTTCAAACGATGGAGGGATTGGTGGAGGTGCATTTAAGAATGACTCAACCAAGAATGATGGTGGTGGTAGAGAGGTGTCAACTTCCATATGGTCGGGTGGTTGATTTTGATGATTTGGCATAATCCAAATGGGGTTATATGATGAAGCGAGAAGGAAGCATGAGCAAGTGTTGACTCAACACCTTGATTTTGAACCATTATTCCTCCTAACGAGGGGAATGTTGTGCGTGAAGCGGATGAGACGGCCTAGGAGGCAAGTCCTCTAAATTGTAGAGGTGTGGTGATGATAGTGGGGACGTAAATGAAATAGCTCTAGGAACCAATGGTGATGGTTTGGTGGATATGACATTGTTTGGCCTAGGAGGTATGGTGGTGTTTGGCATAGGTAGTTTTGTGGGTACTATCCTTTTAGGAATTGGTTTGATTGGATGATGAAGAGTTCTATCATTTGTTGTTTTGATGGGAGATTATTCGGTTGAGGAAATTTCGGTATAACACGAGCTCTTTTCATGGGTGGTTCTTTGGTGGATAAGTTACTACTTGGGGTTTTCCTCATGATGAGATGATTTCAAGAATTTGCAAGAGCTGAAAGTTAGGATGAAAGTGATGACTATGGAGGTCCTAATAAGGTGGTTTATAAACTAAGAGATTTGGCAAGTGCATTTAAGCTTCAAGCCACTAGGATTCATTGGAATATGATGATTGACATGCACAAGAGTCAACCGAGGTTGTCTTGATCTAGGAACTCATTTAAGATGAGATGGAGTGTTTGAGTTAGGAAGATGAGTTGAAATGATTGCTTTAGCAAGATTTGACCTATACTGTCATACGGATCCCACGGTTCCCTCCTCAGAGGATCCGTCTAGGCTAATCCTAGGGATCCGTCTCCGACTATGAAAGATTGGAAATGATGTTTCTAAGATCTAAGACCTATATCATCTTGAGTGTTTCAGTTCTTCTAAGTGTTTTAAATGAAGGGATGCTTGAGTACTTGAAGGTAATGAATGATGTAGCTAATGATTGTCTTTTGTGGAAGGATTTGGAACTTTCAAGAGTACCAATGGATGAATAATGATGACACTAAAGATTTAGAATGTCAATTGAAGCTAGATGATCCTAGAGATCAGGTTGTGTCTTAGGATAGTGTATTGGAATATCCTAGAAGCTTTGAGATGAGAAAACTAGATTTTGATCAACTTTGAGGTGAGGATGATTTATGATCAATTTTGCCATAGTTGAAAGATTTCTAAGACTAGATGTGAGGGATCAAATAGAAAATGAGGTGTGAGTTTAAGAGCGGAAGAGTAATGGATTACAACGAAACGATAGGTCTAGCGTTTTAGAGTGTGACCTTGGTGAGTTATGTATGAATGGGAAAGATTAACCTATCTTGATAAGGACTTAATTTGCCTTAAGACACTATGTTTAGCTTAGTGTGAGTTGTTCTAAGAATGTGTTTGAAATACAATGCTTGTAATTGCATTTTTCTGTTCGACGGATCCCACGGTTCCCTAAGAGTAGGGATCCGTCTAGTGTAACTTTTGGGATCCGCCCATCTGCTCAGCAGGACCTTTACTAAAGGTATGCAATGATCTTGACAATGCATTATATCTTAAGGATAGTCTAAAGAGAGTTCTAAATACTAAGATATCAAATGTTTTATTTCATGAAGGAAATTGGATTGCATTGATAAAGCACGAGTACAATAGATTTGATCCTATTTTGAAATATTATTAGTTTCCTTGAGTGTTCTCGCTAGGAGGATCATTAAGTGATTGATGAGTGTTGGTGGAGTCAAGAATGAAGAAAGTCTTCATGAGGGATATGTTTAGCGGTTCCACCATTTTGTTCACAAGTCATTACACGGACTTTGAAATTGAGGATGGAAGTGCATAACATTATGCTATAGGCGTGTCAAGAACATTCCATAAGGGATGAGTTTATTCTTGGAGCCTTGAAGATTTGCAATTCGCCTTGCGAAGAAGTAGGCGAGATTGTATGGTTGTTGTGTTAGCAAACAGTACAACATGTGAGCACAACAAGCGGGAAGGATTTCTCTATTTCCCCTAAGACTCCAAACATTTTCACGTAGGATGAGTGCAAGAGGCTTGTACTCTTCTCGGATATCCTTTGTAAAGATAATGTTTGGATCGGAGTAATATGGTCGAGGTTTGCATATTATGCGATTTAAATCTTCCGGAGAGGGTATGTGTGAACAATATGGACTATTTTCTTCACGAAAGTTAAAGAGAGAATCTAGAGACCAATCTTCGGTGAAGGCACATTGTCCATGATTTGGAATCCGGAGGATGTGAGCAAAATGCCCAAGGGTTAGAGTGAACTTTTGGTTTTTGATATAAAACCAAGGGGATAGAGAGCGATCCTCGTTACGAACGAGTTCGACTTGACGAAAGAATTCCATTATGAACCTTGGACATATCTTCTCGTTGATTTCAAGAAGACATTCTAGTCCTATGGCTCGGAAGGAGGTATTGATACCTTCTTCGAATTGTAGAGAGGTGTCTACAATACGTCCTTCGTGGAAGTGACGGTTTTGAGATTATTGAACCCACGGACATGATTGCTTGAGGCGTGTTGGGTTCGAGAGAGATGTTCGAGTGTAGACGCTAGTGAGTGAAAAATCAAACTCATATTCATGCGTCATAGTTGAACCTATAGAAATGACAAGTTAATAAAAGGAGGTGTTTGTGGTTAACTTATGATAATCTAATGTTTTTACTAGATTTTTATTAACAATGGTTTTTAACAAGAAATACACTTAACTTACTTATGGTTTTGACATACATGTAGAATATTACTCTTAGAAGAAAAGAGGTTTTCGATTTGCATGAAAAGCTGTTTTCCATAGGGACGAATGATCCCACGGTTCCTTTTCAAAAGGGATCCGGCTAGTATAATTTCTAGGATCCGTGGATCTGTAGTAACAGAAACAGATTTTATAAAAACATAGATTTTATAGTCTTTATACCACGAAAATATGTTTTATCCTACATTTTCCTTTAGCTTGCATACATGACTTCTAATGTATCACGAAAGAAATAAAACATATAAATCAAAAGAAATGATAAACACACTATAACAAAAACAACCTAGATAATCTAGATCATTAATAATATTGCATTTCAATGCTAAGGATGATACAAAAGATTGGGTATATGACCCCAATATAGATTAACAACACAAAGTAAATATCTTCGTATGTGAACTTCATCATAGGGAACACAAGTGCGATGAGTGTTATGGCGATGAGCACGAGTGCGATGTAAACCATGTTGATGACGGATCTTCTTGGTTTTGGTTGAGATGGAATGAGGAGGAAGATGAAGTTTTTAAGTGAGAGGAATTTTTGAAATTTGTGTTATGTTTTATTATTGGATTTAAAAGAAACAAAACATAAGTTTTATATACCATGATTTTTAGACGAGAAATAAAACACGTTATGTGAGAAAAAGGCTTCCTAATGAAGCTTCATGTAAAACATGTATAAGCACAAAAGATAATCATATAAATACCTAAAAGGTATACTTAATTATCAAGCAAAGTAAAAAGAAAATCATACCTCTAGCATACTTAGGAATGTCTTTACAAATGACACAACAAATGTCACTTAGACGATTCCCGCTCCTTTAAGATACCTTCTTAAGGAAGGTATTCTTGTTACCAGCGACTCCTAAAGCTTGGTGGGTATGAGCTTTGACTAATCAACATTACAAAGAAGATTAGTGCAATTAAAAATAAATAAGAAAATGTTGTTATCAAATCAACATCCAAACATATAGTTTTAAAAGACATGGTGTTTGTTTTTATGAAAGACCTTCTTTGTAGTTTTCAATTAACCGTGGATCGTATCAAGTTTTTAAAGTACAATATACTTCAAAAAACTTGGTAACGAAGCTCCGATACCAATTGTGGAAAACTAGAAGGGGGGTTGAATAGTTTTACCAATTAAAACTTCCTTTTAAATATTTAGATCGACTTATGTCAATCTATTTGGATGTGTGTGTTGGATGTTGATAAACAAGCATGTAAAGATAAGTAATGAAAAGATTTAGAGTAAGAAGCACAAAACCACAACGCAAGTATTTATAGTGGTTCGGCTACAAGGTCACCTTCCTTGCCCTACTCCACTCCCCGAGTCACCTACTCGAGAGTTCGTAATCACTACACCAATCTCCTTATAGCAGAGAAGCCTTCACAACGTCGCCTACTCTTTTTTCCGTACTAGGCTAACCAGGGTTCTTTCACTCAAGGTGAACCACACCTACACAACGTCGCCTACCCTTTATAAGGTACTAGGCTAAGTACCTAGTTCTTTCACACCTTAGGTGAACAACACCTTCACAACGTCGCCTACCCTTTATTAGGTACTAGGCTAAGCACCTAGTTCCATTGCAATGGAGGAACTACCACCACACTACACCAACGACTAATCCCAAAGGAGATCTACTCCTTTACAACATCATCAAGGATATCAATATCCTTGGATCTAAAACTAGTCTATCTTGTACATTGAAACACACCATATCGAATGTACATCTAAGGCACCTTTCACTAATGCCTTTGACTAGATCTACAAGACACCTTTCACTAATGTCTTGTGTCTTCACTTCTAAGCACCTTTCACTAATGCTTCTTTGTCTTGACTTCTAAGCACCTTTCACTAATGCTTCTTAGTCTTGACTTCCAAGCACCTACCACAAGTGCTTTATCCTATAGACGATAGATACCCTTCACTAATATCTTCGTCTTGACTCTTAAGACATCTTTCACTAATGTCTTCAACACTACACTTCTTTGAAGAAAGAAAGGAATCATTAACAAGAAGACTTCAGTAGCCTTGATGATGAGGAAGCATGGCATCTCATGGACTTGAGCTTGCTCGACTTCAAAGGTGGTGATCTTGCCTTTAAGAGGAACCTAAAAGATCACACAAAAACAAAACTACAAACATAGATCTCTTGGATCTAAGGTTAGTGAGATTTAACTCAGGGGAGAAAGTATATTGAAAGGGGTGAGAAACAATGAAGAAATGGCTCACTATTTATAGAGGAAAAACCTCTACTGTTCCCGGATCCCACGGATCCCTACCACAAGGATCCGGCTAGCACAAAGCTAGGGATCCGTGGTCCGCTCCTCTTTGCCCATGGGTATTTTTGGTTATGGGTCATGGGTCATGGGTTATGGGTTGATCCATGGTTTTCTTTCTAGATACAATGAACTTGGTTAAGTGGTATATATAAAACCATGGGTTATGGGTAAAAACCATTTGCTAGTATTTTACCCATTTAGTATATACTTGTATTTACCCATTTAGCATACACTTAGTTTTTACCTATTTTAGTATACACTTAGTTTTTACCCATTTTAGTATACTTAGTTTAAGTATATGTTTAACCCAATATGTAAACACTAGTTGTTGTACATATGTATCTAAATCATAAAATCACTTATACTTGTTTTAGTGTTTTATGTGACAACTTAATTGTGTTAGAAAACTATTAACTCAAACTATTTACGTACTATATTTGTTTCGTTAAAATGATTTTACTTTTGTTATCGACAAAACATTAGAAGATCGTAAAATATAAATAAACGTTTTTACGGCTTATTTGTATTAACAACTGTTGTATGCAGTCGCCCGACGTTTGCAGCTGATCAGAATGAGGCGGTCAATCCATAGCCGCATGCTCACACTACACATTCATCTCAAAAGAAATCATGATAAGTGCTTTAATTTGACTCGATACACTCACTCCATGCTTTGCTATCTTTTCTTTTGCCAAAATATCATGATCCGATAAAAGCTTCGCTTACTGTGATGAGATTATATCATGATCCAGAATGTGAGCATGTCGGTCCAATTGTCACAACATCATATAATACCAACACCACATGGAAGTAGTAAGAGATTTTTGTTTGCTAAAGATCTCAATCGCTCAAAACTCATCATCACGTGGATCAGTTAAAGACCTCCACTTGAAATTATCTAAACATGCGGAACATGAAGAATCAAAGACTACGTGCTTTCTTGAGCAAAGAACTTAATCAAGAATCTAGAACAATCTAATGTAATATCTGTTGTATTCATTGTAAATTGAGGTGACCTCCTCAGAGGGGAGATTGTTAGGAATTAGAAAATTCAGTCGTTAAACAGTCGGTCACCTCAAGTATATGTATTCGATAGAAAGCTCGTAGTCGTAGTCAAGTTATGTTAGCAAGTAGTTTGTTAAGTAACACCGTGGAGGACGGACGGGTCTTTACTCACTGTATGCACGATCCACAGCCGTAGGTGGCGTTTATTTGTAAGACACTATAAATACCCTCTACCTCCCAAGGTCGAGGGTTGGAGCTTCAATACCATTTTTCTTTGTTTCACATAGTTCCCAACTCTCTTCCCTTTCTCTCTCTAGAACTTTCTCTCTCTAAACTACTAATACGCCCCATTGTGATTATGGTTTAGTGTGTTTGTGAAATCTATATCTTCAGTTAGAAAGCTCGTTAGATTGTTATTTAATGTTAGTTAGTATTTAGTTAAGTAATACGTGTAGGACTGGACGAATGGTCTTTACCCATTGTATGCCGATCACAGCCGTATATGTGGCGTTTTGTGTAAGGTACTATAAATACTCTCTACCTCCCAAGGTAGAGGTTGGAGCTCGAATAAGATTTTTCTTTCTCTCTCTAAGTTCCCTAAAACTCTAAACTTTCTCTCTCTAAAAACCTCAAGGTGCACGCCCCATAGAACCATGGTTTGATGTGTTTGTGAAATCCAATATGTTACAAATGGTATCAGAGCCATGGTTTGATCATCTCTCTTACATGTTCTTGGATTTCTAGTGGTTTTATATGGTTTTTGGGTTGAAAAAGTTTAGTGGTATTTGCATCATTTGGACCATTTCTAGTGTTAAAGTTTGGTTTTTGATTGTACTTTTGTGTTTAGAATTATTATAAGTGCTTAGGTTTTGATTTGGAAGGCTTGAATCAGTGTGGTTGGGTTGTTTTTGGATTGAAAAGTGGTGTTTTTGAATATTTCATACTAGCGACTTGTGTCTCGGACTTGATTTCTTCGTAGCGACTTGTCTCTACGTTTTCAGCGACTTTTCTGTGTTGTGTGAAGCGACTTGTGCACTAAGCGATTTGTCTCTTGAGACAAAACAAAAAAAAGGACAAAGTAGTGGTCGTACTGTTTTGTCTAGCGAGTTGTCACTAGCGACTTGTCTATCTAGCGAGTTGCTGTGTCTAGCGATTTGTCTTCATAGCGACTTGTGTCACAAGCGACTTGTTCTTCTAGCGAGTTGTCACTCTAGCAACTTGTGTGCCTAGGAACCTGTTACTAGCGATTTGTCTTCATAGCGACTTGTGTCTCTAGCGACTTGTCCATTAAGCAACTTGTACACCTAGCGACTTGGTGCAAAGCGACTTGTCTTAAGGTTTGAAGCGACTTGGTTAATTATTGTTTTACTTTGTTACATTTTACGGTTTTCTCTTGATTTAGTAAAATCCGTGAAAGAATCTATTTCTGGTTTAATCATAGAGTTATAAAATCCCCGAAATCGTAATCATGTCTACCAACGTGCCTACAATCATCTCTTCGTAGGCTGAGGACGTTCAGAGGCTGGATCAGATACTCGTCCACCTACTTTGCTAACAGAACCTGATTATGACTCATGGGCTCAACGAATTAGGTTTATGCTTGTTTGGGAAAGGAAAATGGGGTTAACATTCTCAAATCAATTGATGAAGGACCGTACCAGATTGAGACTACGAGACATACTTGAAGCTCTGAGATGGATTCAGTTATCTTAGGTTTGGACAGACCAAAGACATATGATGAGCTCAATGATAAGGAGAAAAAGAATCACGATCTTGTATCGGGGATTCAAACATTATACTTCAGGGTCTACCAAAAGACATCTACAAGTTAATCAATCACAACAGAAGCCAAAGGCAGTTTGGGACAATGTTAAGATGCTTCTCTCTGGTTCGATTGACCAAAGAAGGCAGGGAATCTCAATTGTATGATGATTTTGAAAACTTTGAGATGAACCACGGAGAAAGTGTCCTGAGAATACTATATGAGGTTCCACAAACTTGTGAATGATATGAGGAATATCAAAATGACCATGCCAAATATTAAGCTCAATTCAAAGTTTGTGAACAACATGAATCCCAAATGGCACAAATTTGTCACCTCAGTTAAGCTAACCAAAGGATTAAGGCACACCAACTATGAGAAATTGTATGCCTTCCTCTTTGCGAGAATAGAAGCATGCTATGTTTGAACGAATGATTCTTGAAAAGTTCAAATCTAATCATGGAGATGCAAGCTCATCAAATGACTCAACAACATTCTACACGAATGTAGGAATTACCACCAAAGCCTCTCAAGTCATACCAACGGGTAACGGTAACCACAAGCTCATTCCAGATCCAGCATATAAGCCTCCAGACTCAAACACAATCATGGAACATTTCATCAATCACTGGCTCTTATGGTTAAGCAAAATCTGAACCTCACTTCACACACTAACAATGATATCAGAACTGCGTCCAATCTACACAATAATCTTGTCAGAGATGGTAAGATCATGGTGCAACCAGTGCAAGGAAGACAGTATGAACAAGTAAAATGTGGAGTGCATTGTGGAGGGTTTGTGGCTAATCGAGAATGTGGAAGGAATATAAATCAAGGACAAGGAAAGCCAATCAAGTGCTACAACAGTGGTGGTGAAGGACATATTGCAAGGAACTGCACATCTCCAAACGCCCTCAAAATGCAGAGTATTTCAGGGACAAGATGCTGCTGGTGCAAGCTCAGGACAATGGAGTGGTTTTGAATGAAGAAGAGTTGTTGTTTCTTGCTGAGAGAAATGCCAAAACATATGATGCTGATGTGGATGAGCAGCCAATTCAGGAAATAGGTCACAATCATCAGAATGCCTTTCAAGTTCTTTTGTGATGCATTTGACTCTGATGTCGATGATGAACCTATTGCCCAAACAATCTTCATGGCTAGCATTTCACAAAGGTCTCATCACCACCACCACAATTTGGTCCATCCAAGATTCAATCATTTCAGAGGTATTAAAACTATACGATGAAGTTGATGAGCAAAAGATACATAACTAAGTACAATCACATGAAACTAATGATGAGATATTGATAATGTGGGTAATAGTAATATTGTCCCATATGATCAATATGTGCTACAAAGTGAAAGTGAGATCATACCAAGTGATGCATCTTCTGCAGTCAATGATGACTATGTTTTTGATGAATACACTGCATGTGCCCATGATGATTCTGTTATCTCTGAGCTGAATGCCTATAAAGAACAAGTTGCCATTTATGAACAACGTGCTAAGTTTTGAGTTAACTACCGTGGCGGAAATGGATGACCAAATGCGTACAATCATTAGAAAAAGTAATTTTAGGGAAGAAATATTAAAACAAGAGCTAGATTCCTTAAAAGACAAACTAAACAAAACTGTTAAGCAAAAGCAAGAACTTCAAGAAAAGTGCTTAAACAGGAATTTAGTGCTAAGGAATCAAAACTTTTAACTGATTTTTCCAACCTAAAACTTTGAAAAACAAGCTTGAAAATAAGTTGTACATACAAGGGAATACCATTAGAATTTGCTCACATGATCACTAAGCATAGAGTTCTAAGTGACAAACATAGTGTTAGCCTAGTAGAGGAGCCAAATCCCGAGTATTGTAAAAAGGCTAAAGCTTTCCATACGATTGTATATGATGGTAATGAGATCCTCAAGCCTAGGCAAACACCATCATGTATTGGAAGCACGGAAGAGGATAGAAAATTAGAAGATGCCTCTAGGGAGAAAATGGATAAGAAGCTAAAAGATCCTCAGTGTAAAAAGCAAAACATAACGGTCAAACCCCATGATTACACAAAAGAAAATTGGATTTCCCTGAACATGTTTAAGCCTCAAACTCAATTAACCCCAGAACAAGTTTTTTGGAAAAAAGACATTGATAAGCAAAAAGCAAATGTACTTGTTGAAACAAACACTCCCCTTAGGAAAGTGCCTCTAGCTATTGTGATGCCTCTGAATACACCAATGCATTTAGTTCCTAGAACTATTCCCACTAAGAGCAAGACCTTAATAAGCCTGTATGTTGTTTATCAACTATTCGTTGATTTTGAAAAGACATGTAAGAAAAGAATCACACCTACATGGATAAGCCGAATGGGAGAGGGTTTTGAGCAAACTAAAGAATGCTATTTAACTGAAGTCATGCCTTTCTTTAAACAATTAAAAAATCAATTTGAGTCTTCAAAAGGGGATAGACTCAGAGATTAAAGAAATGGAAAAAGAATTTGATGCAATGATAGTTGAGGTCAATAATTATGAACGAGAACTTAAATATAATGAAATTGAAAAAAAGAATCTGCATATCTTAAATGAGAACTTGATTTCGAGTTGTTTTGCTCAAGATGTGTTTTATACTGTTACTAAGTATTTTATTACTGCTTCTCAATTTCATGAAATATCTGTTGCTTTGAAAGTTTCCCATGATCGTGTCATTGAGCTTGAAAACAAAAACTCAAAACTAAGTGAAAAAATTGACCAGGATGATCACGATAATTTGGTAAAACATTTTTCTAAGCTGGAAGTTGAACATTTTGATTTGCAACTAAAATATCAACATCTCAAAGAAAGTGTTAAAACCTCAAACATCAAGATATCCTCGGATGTTCCAGAGTTTGATGCAGTTTTTGAAATAAACAAACGTGGCGAACAGATTCAAGCTCACTGTAACACGATCAGAAAGTTGAAAACCCAAATTTCACAATTAAAGGGTGAAAAGAACAATGTGACTGGCTCCCAAATGCCTCCTCCTTTAAATTCTCAATTTTCTCAAAACTTTCATCTTAAAAATATCATTAAGTATATTACAACAAGAAAATGAAAGTTTTCTAGAAGAAAATGAAAGGTCAACCGACACTTCAAAGAGTTATACGATTCAATGAAAGTCACTCGTGACAAGAACAACGAAAAATTAACGTCTTTACAAAAGGAAATTGAGAATCGAAGAGTCGGTAAAAGGGAAAATGCCACTTGTCTTTAATGAAAATGTTGCATCAAGCATCTGCACTGATTCTAAATATCTGTGACTGTTAAATACATTCCTCCTCATCTTAGAAATAACGAACTTGTGTTTCATAACTATTTCTGTCACCTTAAGGATAGTCTAGAATGTCTCCGTGAGATTGTAGAAGAGGATCGCATAAATAAGCCACTTGATAGTGAAATTAAGTATGCTTGCATATATGCCAAACGATCATGTTTAAGAGCAACATGCCCTAAATCCTTATGTGAGAAAGATAAAGCTGTGATGCCTTGTTCTATGCCTAGTGATAAGCATGCAACCCATTCTATGCCTTATTCTATGCCAAAAGTCAAGCATGTGAGCTTTGATGTGCCTATAAGTACCTCAGATCCCAACACTTCTAGATCAGGAATGCAAATAGTAGCAAAACCAACTAATGTTCCCATAATTCCCTCTACAGGAGTAATCAGTGGTACAAAATCAAGCGGGTCAAAGCCTCCAGGCAATACAAAGCAAGATAGGACCTCGCAAGCTAAGAGTGATCAATGGAAGAGAGTAGAAGACCACCCTAGGAACATTAAGTTTGATTTGAATAAAACGAATCATGTTGATTCTAGTATTAGCTATAAGCGTGATAATTAATTCAAATGCTACTATTTGCAAAACATGTAATGAATGCTTGATGTCTGGTATTAATCATGAATGTTTTTTTGAGATGAGATTATCTTGCAAAATTTCTGTTAAAATGGTTAACTCTAGTCAACAGGATAAAAAGGTCAGAAGACCAAGGAGGAAGAGGGCTAGAAAACATTGGAAACCAACATGAAGAAAATTTAGTAATGTAGGTTATCATTGGATACCTCTTTGGTCGTAAATTCAATCTTAATGAGTTGTGGCCTAAATTATCTAGATCAATGCCCATTAGGAAATGGATGCCCACTGGTAGAACTATACCTTTAAGAAGTGAACATACTTTAAATAGATCTATTGTTTCTACTAGCCAGACACCCTACCTCTAATGATTTTATTGATTACTTTTTGATGTGGATGTTCAATCTCATTTCTAACCAAGTGGAACCCATTCTTGCATGGGGATCCCAATTATCCAGTTATCCATCCATGTCTGTGTTCAACTGCCGAATTCAAATCGTTCGTATGGTACTTTGGACTGGTGTTCCAAGCATATGATTGGAGACCGCTCGCGGCTCATGAACTTTGTGAGTAAATTTATTGGGATTGTTAGATTCGGGAACGACCATTTTGGTGCAATTATGGGTTATGGAGACTATGTTGTTGGTGATAGTGTAATCTCTGGGGTATATTATGTTGAAGGTCTTGGTCATAACTTGTTTTCGTTGGTCAATTCGTGATTCCGATCTAGAGGTGGCTTTTAGAAAACATACTTGTTAGAGAACTTGATGGTGTCGAAATTTTAAGAACCATGTGGTTCAAACTATCACCATCTCTATCAAAGACATGATGAAGTCTTCTCAATCGCTTGTTGTCAAAGGCTTGAAAATAAAGTCATGGTTATGGCGAGTCTCAATCACTTGAATTTCGGCACCATTAATGATCTTTCAGAGGCTTACCAGTTAAAGTATGAAAAGATCATCTTTGTTCAGCATGCCAATTGGGAAAAAGCATGAAATATGCCCATAAACCCAAACCCACAAACTCAGTTATGGAATTTCTTCATACTCTTCATATGGATTTGTGCGGACCTATAAGAATGAAAAAGATAAATGGGAAGAAATATGTATTAGTCGTTGTTGATGACTACTCACGATTTACTTGGGTTAAGTTTTTTAGGACAAAGGATGAAACTCCAGATGTAATCATCAAACTTATCAAACGATTCGCAGTTCGACTTAACAAGACTGTCGAATTATTGGAACAGACAATGGCGGAGTTTGTTAACAAAGACCTAAGTCAATTTTAAACATTGGAATCAGTCAAAAAGTGTTCCACGCGCCTCAACGAACGATGTAGTTGAAAGACGAAATCGGACCCTTGTTGAAGCTGCAAGAACAATTCTAATTTATTCAAAGGTTCTAATGTTTCTTTGGGCAAGCCATTGCCCTTTGCTTGCTACACCAAAATCGTTCCCTCATACACACCACTCAGGGAATAACTCCATACGAACTTGTCCATAAATGAAAACACGATCTCTCCTACCGTGTATTTGGTGCTTTGTGCTATCCAAGGAATGACGGTCAAGATTTAGGTAAACTAAGAGCTAAAGGCGGACATTGAGTGGGTTATGCACCAAACAAGAGGGTTACCGAATCTACAACAAAAGAACTCGAGATATCATGGAAACTATTCACGTCACGTTCGATAAGCTGTCTAGGCAAATGGCTCGGGACAATCAAGTTTGGGACGCATCACAACCTTCATTAAGTAGTCCCATTAGTTCTTCTCTTGTACAAAATCTCTCACCAGTAACTCCATATGTACCCCGCGAATAATTTGAAGAAATTGTTTGATCCAATGTTTGATGAACGCTATGAGCCTATTGCTAATGATCAGTCAAATCAATCAACAAAGGGCTGCCTAACCCAGTCAACGTAGATAACCCTTGATTTCTATGTCATTGAGTCAAGAAGCCTCTGAGATCACTCATCCTCATCCTCATCATCAAATCCTCAATCATCAAAGTACATCATGGAAATGTTTCTGCACCTATGATGGAATAACCCTTTGCTACTCCCGAATATGCTCCATTTTAGAACATATTTGCTCCTGAACCAACTTCAGAACCATCTTCATAAGGAGATCCAAACTCTGCTACTTCAGTTCCTCAACAACAACCACACGAACACCTTAGAAAATGGACACATGACCATCCATTGGATAACATCATTGGAAACCTTCTGCGTCCGATTATCCATTCGTAAACAACTGTGATGCCTTATGGTGCTTCTTCAACTCCATACTCTCTAAGGTCGAACAAAAAGACATTAAAACCGCCATGATGAAGACAATTTGGTTCAATGCCATGCAAGAATAAATTCATGAGTTTGATCGACTTGATTTATGGGAATTAGTACTGCTCGGCGTGCTATGATCATTGCTCTAAAGTGGATCTTTAAAGTAAAACTTGATGAGCATGGTGATGTGTTAAAGAACAAGGCTCGATTGGTTGCAAAAGGATACCGTTAAGAGGAGGGTATTGACTTTGAAGAATCATTTGCTTCAGTTGCACATATCGAGGCAATCAGAATCTTCCTGGCTAACTCTGCAAGTAAGGACATGGTAGTCTATCAGATGGATGTAAAGACGGCTTTTCTTACTTGAAGATCTTAAAGAAGTCATATCGTCAGCCAACTGAAGGTTTGTGAATCCAGAGCATCCTACTCATGTCTATCGCTTGAAGAAGGCCCTTTATGTTTTGAAGCAAGCTCCAAGGGCATGGTACGATACTCTATCAAAGTTTCTTCTATCTAATGGATTCACAAAGGCAGTTGATCCGACATTGTTCACCAGAAAGTCAAGCAAACACTTAATTCAGCGTTCAAATCTATGTTGATGATATTATTTTTGCCTCGACTGACCCCAATGAATGTGACAATTTTTCTAAGGAGATGGGCTCCAAATTTCAAATGTCAATGATGGGACAAATGCCATTTTTCTTGGGATTACAAATTTCACAAAGTCCCGGAGGCATTTTTATCAATCAATCTAAATATGCTAATGAAACTTTAAAGAAAGTTGGATTTGATTCTTGTGACCCTGTTGACACTCCCATGGTGGAGCGTACTAAACTCGACGAGGACCTCTTAAGGATCATGGTTGACCAAACTAAATATCGTAGTATGATTGGGTCCCTGATGTACCTTACTGCTAGTAGACTAGACATTCTTCCATTTGTATGCATGTGTGCTAGATACCAGGTTAAGCCTACCAAAAAGCACCTTGAAGCGGTTAAACGGGTCTTTCGGTATCTCCATGGAACCATCAACATGGGACTTTGGTACCAGAAGGACACCGGTATGTCACTAACAGCCTATCACGTCTTGACCATGCAGGTGTCAAGATACGTCAAAGCGTCAGGAGGTGCTCGGTTTTGGGTGATAAGCTTGTGAGCTGGTCTTCAAAGAAACAAATGAGTACTTCTATATCCTCTGAGAGAATACATATAACCATGTCATCTTGTTGTGCTCAAATCCTATGGATGAGATCCCAATTATCCGACTATGGCTTTGAATTCAACAAAATCCCTCTGTATTGTGATAACAAGAGTGCCATTGCTCTCTCATGCAACAATGTTCAACATTCAAGAGCAAAGCATATCGACATTCGACATCATTTCATCAGGGAGAAAGTGAAGAACGGTGTGGTGGAACTATATTTTGTGAGGAATATCGGTTAGCGGTATCTTCACCAAAAGCTTCCTAGAGAACGTTTGAGTTTTTCCTTCCCACATTTGCTTAAAGAGTCTACAACCGGAAACACTCAAACGTCTTCAAAAGAGGGAGTAAAAGCTATTCTTCATCCATCTCTTGTAAATATTTATTCAAAAAGCAAAATACAAAATTATAAAAACCACAAAAGAAAATAGAAAAATATAAAATTTTCAAAATCCATAAAAATCAGAAAATCTTTGTAAAAGCCAAAAAATGATATATATATATATATATATATATATATATATATATATATATATATATATATATATAGGAAAGGGTCCATTAAGAAGCCCAAAATGAGAAAAATAGAAAAATTTCTAACCTTTTATTTCAATAAAGGGAGATTTTGAGGGGAGATCATCTATTTTAATAGGTTAAAATAAAATGTTATGGTTATGGTTTCTTCACCTACTTTGATTTTCTTCTTGTTCTTATATATATATATATATATATATATATATATATATATATATATATATATATATATATATATATATATATATATATATATATATATATATATATATATATATATTTATTTCCATCTTTTCTATTGTGATTTCATTACGATTAACGTATTTGTAATTCAAAAAAGAAGAGTGACCTGGTCTTTAGATGAAGTTGAATGTACATAAAAAATTGAGAAAATGAAAAATAAAATGTTTATAGTCATTTTAGATGTACCCGTTTGTAATAAGAAAGAACGAGCCATACTTTTATCTGAAGTTTGAATCTCATGCTCGATTAAAAACAAATGTTTATCACAAACAAGACAAATGTTTCATTCACAAATATTTTTCTTACATAAATTCTTCAAAAATATTTGTTATCTAATAAAAACTAAATAAACTTTGAAAAATAACTTCGGACACAATTTTTGAAAATAAATCAGAACCATTTGTCAAAATCCTATCTCTCAATCAACAACTTATTCATTGATTGAGGGAGGAAAATTTCAATTAAATCAAAGGTTATTTGTCATACAGTCGGACCAAGGCTAATGTCATATTTTCAAAAGATACTCAAGCATGTTTGTCGTTGGAGTTTAAAGTCCGAATTTGATCCTTATCGGTTAAATGTTTTCATAAGCAAGTCACAATTCTCCTCAAAAGCTTTCAAAAACAATTTAAATCTATAGAGATTACAAATCTCAAATGATTTGAAAATTGTGATCGGGGGAGAATTTGTGATTTAAATTGGATTTAAGCTGATAATTGACAAATCGTTTGTAAGTGATTAGCAAGCTCTCCTCCTTACATGTGCCAAACGATTTCAAATTTTCCATGCACATGTTAAGGGGAACATCTGTATCAAACCAAAAAGGATTGAAACATGTTGCTTGTCTCTAAGTGCGTGTTTTCCCTATGGAAAACACTTTGAATCTCGATGCACATATTGAGGGGGAACAACTTTTGAAAACCACATCCTTTCCCAAATTACCTTTAACAAAAGTACTTAAAAATACTAATTTTGATGGAAAAGTGATGTTATAGTTTTAGAAAATGTTGATCAAAGAAGTGAATTCTTAATTGTCAATCTGAAGATTTTCAAATCCTCTTGCCTCCATGTGCCAAAATGATTTCAAACATATGATGCACATGTTAAGGGGAGCTTTTACGAAAATATCAAAAACAATTGGTACAAAATGCTTTGATAATGTATCTAAGTGCACGAATTGATTTTCAAATGGTTTTCAATTAGTTCCAATGGCGTAAGAACAATACCAAAAAGACCTACCAAATTTACTTTATGTATGGTGATATAAGGATGGTTAGGTTAGGTATCGTTCCCACGATCCCTTGAGCGAAGGATCTACCGAGTGGAATCAATAGATAGTTTAGAGTCCTTAGGTATAATGAAAAAAGGAGAAAAGTGAGAAATGGGAAGAGTCTTGATTTGAGATAGAGCTAGAGTGGAATAAACCCAACAAGGTTCCATGTGAAGTCTCATTAAGCCTTTGAAGGGTTGAATGAAAAAGAAATGAATGTGAAAAGGGTGAAAGAAATAGCCTCCATTATTTCAACCTTAGGGCGAAACCGGGTTCAATTCATATGCTCTTTACTGGTTACCTAGGTAACACACGGTATTG